>CM030369.1:179609433-180087199 GCA_003604175.2 Clonorchis sinensis | reverse complement strand
GTCAGGTCTTGGGAACCACCACTTGTGCCAGGTGAGTTTCTTTCAGGGTGCCGACATTGGGCCTTACAGTATAGCTAAGAGAAATAATTCCCTACCGCAAGTGCTGTAGTATGATAAGTAAGAGGTACCTCTTCCGTGATGAGTAGGTGTGATTGTCTTCAATGCAACTCCACGCGCCTCTCAGTAAATTGTCAAAGTAAAGCTTTTGGCTGTTGGGGGTGGTGATTTGTGTTTGCCTCGATTAGTTTATTCCGTGTTCTTAAGAAAAATCACGGAAAGATGAGCAAGCAATTGAGAGCTTGGGACGGTCAAAACACTTACACAATAGGGATTTTGTGGGCTCTACTGCGCTCGTATTCGAGGATGAAAGATGTAGCTTATAGGGTTCCCTATACGCTAGGAAGTTCCTAAGCAAATAGGATGTCCCAGAGGGTTGAGCAGTTGCTCATTCAGTCGGAATACATTATATAATGTCACTGGACACCGGTCTAGCACAATGTAAGTTTTATAATGTTCGCCTGCAGGAATTTGGGACAAATAAATTAGTTCGAGCTGTTTGATTGACCATCCGTATCTATTTTGTTCCTGCTACTCGTGACTGGACGGCCTAGCCGTCAACGGTTGACCAACAGATTGCGCGTCGAAATAACTCCAAGGCCTTACTAGCGACACCTCAACACTCTCAAAATGGAACAGTTCTGCATTGCTCCGGCCGGTTTTCGTCGCGAAGAGGCTGGATAGTGTTGTAGCAGCTTTTTCGCTTTGCAGCCTAGTGAGCTGTCGCCGGAGTATACCTATGGTTTTCTGTGCCTTCCGTCAGGTTGGCTAATGGACAAACGTCTGCTAACCAGTCTTTTTAGCATCCACTTTTGGAGGGAGAACATATAGATGGACTATTGTTGTGATAAGGTGAGAAGAGGTTTAGTAAAAAGTAGCCCTGGCCCTGTTTGTCGGAAAACTTTTGTATATGGTTTTCCTGACCGAAGTTTCAACGCGCGTGTGAAACGCTGGGGCACACGCGAGGTATGGCTTCTGATACACGGCTTCTTCTCGTTACCAAACAATCTCATCCGTTGGTTACCCCAGGCCATTGGCTGCAACGCCGGCCGGTCATTCTGCAAGGCGCGTGTGGATGCTGGCCAACTCCTCGACAGATAAAAATGTTCGGTTACGCAGGGTCAATACAAACTGACAAACTGACCACTCAGCAGTAGAAAAGCTTTATAAATATGAATCAGGCGACCCTAGGAGTTACCTTTTCACAGGGTTTGAAATGTAACCAAAAGTGATAACGACCATCAGACGTGACATCAGAAACCCACTGTTTGGTATTTCCGAGTGCGTGAATACCCACCATTGAATATCACCAAGGCTTCACCAAGGCCGGCATCACATCTTGGTGTGAGGTGTATCCACAATGGCTCGCTACCAAGTTTGACGGTCTGTTGGTAATCAACACCAACAAAGTCTATGTGTAAATGGACTGCGTGGATAAATATGAGTTCCTGCAATCCTTTCTTGAAGCAGAACGTCATCTGCTCTTGTGCCCATCCTTTCCTCTCCCCAATCTTTGAAAGCCCTGTGTGGGTGGTGTCCACTTCAACCATTCTATGCTGTGTATCTAAACGGAGCCCTAACCGAAGCAAATCATCCTATGGTCCAGCAGCAGGTTTGCTCACCCTCAATGACCCATTACCAACCAAAAATCCCGCTACATAAAGACCCGCATATCTTCAGCTCACCCATCAGTTACGAGGTTATCCGGAAACGAAGTATGCCAGTGCAGTAAAGGCGCTGCACAGCCATACCCAGTCTGATGTCGCGTCGGAACTATTCCTTTCGTACTCCCTCCTTGACTATGTCGTCTCGCCCACTCATCCCTCTGCCTGCGAGTACGAACACATTGTTTAAGTAAACCCAACCGCCCCAGGGACGAGTTCGATTTAACCCTTAACCCACCGGTTAAGCCTAACCGTCCCGGGTTTGCGACTTCGGAATGCCCTTCCACATGTTCATCGATTTCGGTTACGACGCTCGTTTGGCCTTATGCATTGGCACCACCTCTCCCTCGAAACCATAGTTCACACCGATGTATCGCTCATCACGTTGACACTTGAAATTCCCCACGTTTATTCTGTCCCTATTTGTAACTCCTGCCCCACTTTTGTGTTTAGTGCGTGTATATGAACTGGCGTTTGTTTGTCCTCACCACTTCACCCATTTTGGCCTTGAGGACATCCGGCCATTTGACCGACTTTGTGCGTGTGACTGTCCCACGTGGGAGCCGGTTTGCTCCTTTGGTTTGTACCTTTGTAGTCCAAGTGGACCATTTTGTCTTGGACGAGTATCTACTGTCGAGGTTTGTATAATTTGTGATTCGTCTTATATTATTAGTACCGTATAGAAACCCAGCTCCGACTTTGTTTTTTACCAGGAGGTTCTGGTATTACGCATGTCACTCGAAGATACCGTTCGCCCGTTTGCACCCGATGTCTCCCCGACATCGACACCAGTAATTCTGGCCAGGTTCAGTAAAAACTATGCATTTGAGACGAATCTACCGTTTATTTCCACTTTCAATTTCTTCCTCTCTCTCTGTCCTCATTTGTGCTTTTCGTGACTGGCCATTTATTTAACCTCTCAAGGTCATTCAAGGCCAGCAAGGTTTTCACTTTCCGTTCAAGTCAACTGGTTTCTCATCGAACCAGTCGTACCTCATGCCCCATTGGTATGTTTCGTTTTCCACAATTTACGATTGCTCAGCACGCGGTAAACCTATCTCTTCGGTCTAACCTCCTCCTCCCCGTTGTTTTGTTGTCCGCCACGTCCACGCTGCAAAGACTGATCATGCTTCAATTGATACGCTCCTTCTGTTGAGAAATAAACCTACTATTACAGGAAATGTGGTATATAGTAAAAACGTAGCAATAGAGTCGTTGTGGGGAATAGTGCGTGAAGATCTTTCCCAAATAGATGCCCCATTCGATTTCGCTATTTTATCCAATGTCTGCAAGTTTAGATTGTCAGTCTGTCCGCACTAGGCCACCAGCCATTGGCCTGGCCCAGTAAACCTCCATCGTTAATTCCTAGGAACTTTAAAAGATCTCTGTTTTTGGTCTTATCCAGGTGGATTTTGCTCATCTGGGTACAGAAACGCGGTCCAAAATCGATTTCGGTCAGGCACAAAACTTAAATTTTGGAAACGCAGAGAGGCAGCTTTAAACATATACGTATAGGCCTTACGCTCGCTACAACGCACGTTATCTTTGGTCCTACTATTGCTTCTGCGCCGGCATGCCCCAGGCAACTCCAGAAAACACCCAAGGGCGCGACATCCAGGTTCAGAGGGTATTTGCTACAAAATTGGGGTTAAGTCGCATGCTTCGGCAGCTCCCCATACTTTTCAAATCAACAAGTGTGCCTTTCTAACGTGAAAAAGCCTTTGAATAAGTATTTAGCTTGTACCCCTACGTCCATGTTGCAAACTGGTGAATGAACTCCGTGCCTTTTATTTCCTAATCTCCAGTCATGCAAACTGTTCAAAATCTTTGCTGGAACTCGTGGCCTAAAGAAGGCCAGAACTACTTCTTCCGTTTTGTTCACTTTCATCACCGATATCACAATGGAGCTCACGCTTGAAGAAATAAATTCTTGGCATTTAAGTAATATCTAGAAAAACTAGCAGTGTAGCGTCTATCACTTTGCCATTTGAAATTCCCACGTTTCTTCTCTCCTTATTCGTAATCCCCAAGTGAGCAGCTATTTCCGTTCCACCGCACAGTAACTGAGGGCATGGCAACAGATAGTTTACATTCAGGATAGTGTGTAAACTCATGTAGAAATGGTGCGGTAAAACGAACTTACCGGCAGTTCGCGATGATGTTTAGAGAAACGCATGAACCGTTATACAAGCCCCCCGATGCTTTCTGGTGACTAACCAAACGACTGCGTATATGACCCCATCAATGCGGACTTACGCGTATATTGCCTGAGAGAAGAACACATTTCTTGGCCGCAAGCGTTGCCTTCGGTATGGAGTCACCTGGTGGGCTAAAATCGTATCGCCATGCATCGTTGTTACGCTGATTCCTCTCGAAGTCGATGAAGGATCTGACCTCGGACTGCTTTCAAAAAGAACCTTAAATAACTTTGAAATGTTGCTAGCGGAATTAACGGTGTTAGCCGCCCTTAATAAATCCTGTGATAGCTTGATAGCGCCGAGGAACTGAACGGCTATGTGACCTCGAGCGTTGCTTGGTGTCTTACCAACTCCACAGGGCTAAGTCTCCTAGACTTCTAATAGATGGGTGAGTGCATACTCTTGTAACAAAGTCATCAGCCGAGGCTTACACGGCAGATGTAGTTTTCCCGAAAACCCTCTTTTGTCAAACTGGAATTTTTGGATTAAAGGGTTGCAGCCTGCTGGATGTATGTTAAAACTAAAAACCACTTTACTTTTGTGGAAAATTTGTTATACTCAATTTGCGTGCTTAATTTTTGACGCGCATTCAATTTACCAGTAACAGTGATCTGGTCTAAGATATGTTTGTCGGGGAATTGGAAGTTGGCCGGGTTTTATTTTTCACGACAGTTGAGAAGGCGGTAAGTAAATGCATGGGGGAAAATTATATGAAGTTTGTGCATATATGCGCGCGTATGCATACATATGCGCCCATGATAACAATAATAATGTTTATCCCCAAATTGTGGGTAGCATGCCGTCGGGCATGACCATGAGGATGCAGTCAGAATGAAAGCATAACTGGCGGGGATTGTGGGTACAGAAGGTTCGGGAAAAGGGACAGCGTCACAGGCGGTGGGCTTTATCTGATGTAGAGGTGATCACCACCAAACCGGCATGGCAGGGAAGCACAGTTACCATGCTCTTTTTTCATAGAGAACATTGATCAAGATCAGATAGGATTTGAATGTGACGGGCGAAAACAAAATGAGGGCGGGCGAAATGAGAGGCATATTACAAGAAAAGTGTAAACCACGGGAACCAGGGGGCCAGAACATCAGACCTGGTGAAGCAGCAGAGTTGGCGTCATCCAGCCGGTTAAATTGAACTGAAATCTAGAACCGCCACTGAGTCCCCGTGGCCTTGGACTGTTGGGTCCAAGGTCAGGGTCAAAAAGTGAAAGTGGGGATAATGAAGTGGAGGGATTAGCAAAGTGGATAAATGGTACCAGGAATCACAGAAACATGGTGTACAGTGAAACTGTAGAGACTGGTTGGTGTCGCTGTTATGGAGTCGGGCATAATAGTCCCTTGGAAAAGTAAGACGGTGGCAACACACAAGCCAGAATTCGAAATGTATAGAAAATTATTGATTTTGTCGGGGAACAGACTGAAAGTTCACCGAAATGGCTATGTTTGAACGACAGATCCAGCAGTTTGGAATGAACATATCATGGAGGCAGCTGGGGCCGTGTGAGGAGCTTATTCGTATTTACAGTTAATGGAACGAGTGGGCGAGAGGGTACAGTCGAGAGTTGGAAGGGAACAGTCGCGGGTGTGCTACAAAACTGGGTATGGCAGAGCCGTGCCATCAGTGGCCTGACATACTTCGGTTTTCGGACAGCCCCTAACGGACGTCACACTTAAGATCATTGGGCTAGGATGTGCATGGATAACAGCCAGCCAGGTCGTCCATACCTGATATTTCCGAAGTTCAAGGCTTGGGAGGATGAGGAAATGGGTTAAGATTAGCAAAGCATGGTGAGTTTCAGGAGACATTCGACAAGATAATATGCATTTATGTTTATTTTGTATTTAGTGGACTAGGGACAAAGGAAGGGTTGGCTTCGCTAACATACGATATTAAAGTACAAAGCTGTTGAAGTATAAGAGATCTCGTGCAAACTGGTATAAGCTCGCAGAGTGGCAGTGTGGTTGGGGAAATCAAACGTAAAAAGACTGACGGGGGTGAACTTCCAAGATGACGGACTAGTTTTCTGCTATTTATTACTCGAGTTGAGCGGTGTCATAACCTAGGAAAGAGAGTAAGTGTAAGAGATATAATCACTAGTCCCGAAAGCGCTGCTATCAGCTTGAAGTTAACGAGTGGTGCATGGCGAATAAATAGCCTTTGGACACTAGTTTTGCGTGCAGGTAGTAGGGGGTTAGAAACCTCCGTATACATGTATGTCTCATTGTATATGTTCACTCCTGGAAGTAGTTGGGAGGTGCGTGTGTTTTGTTTGGTCGACTAAGTGGGTTTTAGTGCGGTACAACCCAAATCATGACGAAGGCAGCTACATCCCTGTTTGTCGGTGTAAACCATGGGCATTACAGGGTCCTCAGGCTATTCCATCTGTGTTTTTCACGAGTTTCGTTTTATTAAACAGGGGACAGCCCAGTTTTTCTCTTTATTTCCTCTTCTGTAGTCTATAGATTTTCCAGTTAAGTGACACAACAGGGACGAGTCCATCTTAGTAGCAACAAACAGAAAACAAGAGTGCCCTTTTATTGCTTTGCTGACTTAAAGGCCATGCTCAGGACCACTGTCGATGAACAAAGCACCCGTGCTACTGAAGGGGCGGCGGGCATACGAACGCAGCAGGGCGACCCTCCATGCAGGACGTATCGACCACCATACGAGGTCCTCAGCCCTCGAGCGAGGTGCCATATCTGCAAGGTGTTATGCCACCAAGCAGTCACAATTGCAGCTGATGCATTAATAAAGAACTCCAGCTACCAGATATGTTATCTGGTCTGGGGAAAGCCAGGACAGTAAAAAAGCCCAGTCATTTCGAACAACAGCCGGCAAACAGCCGTTGAGAAAGGCAGTTCGCGGAGGGGCAAATGAGACGGCGGATATCATTAGGATGGTGGGAACAGGACTTAGATGGCCAGATCGTGTGAATTGAAGCGTGGCGGAGCTTGAGTCATCGAGCCAAACACAGGCGTACCGCAACGTTGTATGCGTGTGCTGAATGGGTAGCGTGGCGTATACTACGTCTTCAGGTATGAGAAACACCGAGTTTTGCCTGGTTTATGTTGTTTAGGACGAGGCAAGTCGAGGCACCACTCATTAGACAGAGCAGTTAGAGTAGCCCTGGTTTAGGACCTAGCTGGGGAAATCCTGGCATAGAGGTAGGAAGGCGCAGTACGGGATGACTTATTCCTAAGATTATTATTTCAATTGTTTCCCGTCCGCTAAATATATCTTCGCCGAACTCAGAGGTGGTCTGGACCACCTTCATAAAAGAGATCAGGGGACATTTGTGAATTAAGTGGGTTGGCTGCAGCTTCACACAAAGTAGTCAGCTACAGACTGTGAAAACGTATGTTGGTGTGTGATATTTCGAAACCGATCGGGGAGACTATTCCAGATGCGAGTGTAGTAACTCAGGAAGAAGTAGCGGCGTAGGTTTGTACGCGCTGGAGGGCACAGTAAAAGGTTGCATTACAAGTCGGTGTATTACAAATGCAGCAAACGATCAGCAAAACCAACTGAGAGCCTAGGAACCAGGCGAAGTCAGTGGGTTGAGCACGTTTGTTAATGAAGTACAGTACGCGAAGCACAGGTTACCCAGTGCGGCTTTAAAAGTATACACGATAACATCTCTCAGTCGTCTCTTAGCACCTGATGTACAAACGTAAGGTGACCAAGTTTTGTACGATAGACTTCCAGCCAAGTCGCGGCCGAACGAAGAAAACTTGGGCGTCGGCGAGGCCCTGCTGCAGTATGGAATGTCGGTATTTGAAGGGCGGCCGCTTGAGACCGCTTGCCAGTTTCCCTACCACTCAGTGCACATGCAACTTCCGCCAAAAGTCTCGACCTGCTCCTTTGAGTAGGTGATGAGCTGTTAGGCTGCACACGTCCCTGATCACATGTGGCATGGGTACCGGGCGTTCGACTGTGCATGCCTTTCTGGAAAGCGAGCGGCTTGGTTCTATGTGCTGAATGGCTTGTTCAGTGACATGATGGTTGAAGAGTACCATGTGAAGATGCTTCTCACGGACAAAATGATGGCACAGGTGCGGTTTTTGGGTACGACAACATGTTGTGCGATTTCTACTTTGCAAAGCCATGGGCAAGCACAGACGTAGCATATAGACTTCATGTACTATAGTCACTGGAATTTTCTGCGAACAGTTGACACCTTTTTTGCTCTAGGGTTCTCCTGGATGATACATTCAACAATTTATTTTTGCTGCCAAGCCACCGGCCTGTTCAGAAAGCTCACAGCTGTGCCTGCCAAATGGTCCGGAGAAAGGGCATGCCATGATGTTGGCTTGGACCGCAGCACAGAATCCCAACACAATGTGTCCCGAAAGTCTTTGTTCATCCGCAGTTTCGATTTCATGGAGAGGCAAATTCACAGCCGTGAGTTAATATAATAACACAAGTACCAATGCCGTAGTGATCCAGTTGGGACAAAGAGAAAACGATAGGTTCGTGGAACGCATGCAGTGGCCAGTCCATTCATCCGTCAACAAGGCATCATGCTTTTCGGTTAAGTGTCGTATTTCCTGAGGTCTATTGCCAAGTAAGCATAAGCTAAAAGAAATAGTCCAAACACGGTCAGCCTTTGAAGATGACGTCTTGTAAGCAAGGCTCTACGCGACTCCTGCCACTAAAAACATCATATACTTCCCAGACTCCCAGATACACCTTGTAAGATACAAAAAACAATTTGCTTTCAGATGTTATGCCTATTTGCTGGATGTTTTTAGTGCCGTCCGCAAAAGAGGAACTAACAACCCCTCTGTATGTGAGTTAATCAGAGGACATTTGAAACTTAAAGCGTATTAGGGACCAGCGTTAAGATCGCTTACTGGAATATTTCCAACGACAGTTAAGTTGACACTACTGACCTTTCATTCAACCCCCTCATTTTGGGACGTTAGTAGCTTCATGAACGCTACGTGCTAAGACCGTACTCTTCTTACCAGTATATAGGTAATAATCAAAACTCTTAATGAAGTTCAACTTTCCATCTCGTCCAAGTTAGGCGAATGACTTTCTGATCGAGATGGATGGACGCATAATAGTCGTGTGCACCGGCTAAGTTCTCATTTCTGGATGCTGCATGCAGGCGACGACAGTCGTCTTTACTCATGATGGAACATGATGGTTGGCGTTATGGTGAGTAGTGCACTGTGTACATTCCTAGCCTCAAACTATCTGGCAAACCCATGGGATCACTTAATAAAAGCCTGTTATATTTCGCTGTTTTTGATTAATAAATCTGCTGCCAGTGAACAGGATCTAAATGCTTGCGGGTTGCTACTGCTAGCCAGTGTACACGAAAACACCACCCACCGGCGTAGGTCATCATCATCCAAACATAGTAGGAGACATCCAAATATAATGTGTGTTTGTCACGATTATTACCCGGGGCAGATATTCTCGGGACCCAAAAGCAAGGATGCGGGACCCTTCGAGTAGACCAAAAGTTAAAAGGCGAGATGTGATTGCACATTTTGCGCATACGAGTACAATGTGGGCTCTGGCAAGTTCCATAAGCTCTTACGGCCGCAGAGCTATCTACAACTTTCGCTCACTGTAAGCCATTCACGTCTTACCGCAAGTCACGATATCTCGTTTCATTAGGCACTGTTTTCCAATGTGAAATAATTGTTGACCTTGAAGATTCGCTCACTCTAACAAGTCAACCACACACGGAACTTGCAGAAAAACACAGACGTATACGTTGAAAACCATGAAGTAATAAATTTTAAAACATCGAACTTTTCGCGAGAAATTGGCCCCATTTCCCGAATGCCAATCGGCAAATGACCGCAGACGTTAGCCATACACTGATGGGAAATCCGTATTCTGTATACCTTGCGCTCACACAATTCGCAGCAAAAAGTGAGGCCTATCGGAACGCACGCGATACACTGAGCGCCGCGAACGCAACCCCCTGTTTTCATGGTCCCCCATTTTAGTGTATTTTGGACAACGACGACCACAGCCAACGGCAATATGCTTACTTCTACCTACCCACAGACGAACGAGGGGCGCTGGAATCACCAACGCAGGAAACGGAAAAGTAACCCACGGAGGGATTTTTGAGCCCCGGAATCAAAGCCGGCGTAGGGTTACTAAATACGTGTGCCTCCATGGTGGTAAATATATCAATGGTTTTCGCCTTCAAATTCAGCACGCCAACGGTTAGCACAAACTGTCTTAGGTTCTTCTGCGAGCTTCCAAGATGTAACAGTCTATTTGCTGTTAGCGACCACCTGCAATCGCACTTTCAACGGCCGGGCTAACACCAGATGTCTCTGATACTGAGAATTACTTAGGCGTTTGCCCCATTTTCTAGTCAGATTCGAAATCCCAGAAGGCGGGTGGAGTGGCTTTGGACTTAAATGCTGCTGTGCCGACTTTCATTCTCTTGTGTTACACCACTCCTGCACATTTTTATGCACTACTGGGTCACATTCTGCTGCAGCGTATTTTTTCTACGACTCTCTTTTCTCCGAGCTGTTTCGTGGAGTCTTTTACCGTTGCCACTAGACTCCACCTGAAGGCGACTTGTTCTGTATAGAAGCCGTTGAAAAACTCTCCTCCAACTACCACCTTGCACATCTGCTGGAAGGCGACCTTATTGCTTCCATGGCATCCTGGATGATGTTCTGGGGCCTGTGGCCTAGCAGACGTTTTTTGTCAAGGTTTGCTGAATTCGTGCAGCAGCTTGCTTGGAATCAGCATGCCAGTGAGCCCATTAGGTACTATGCATGCTAAATATCAATGTTATCACGCCCGGTCGACACCCACGAAAAGCACTTCGAGGACCAAGGTATACGTAAGACTATTCTTAGGCAGTGATCTTTGTGTGCCGTCTGTTGACTTCATTCGCTGCTCAGCCAGGTAACCCAGAATAAAAAATGAATTAGGCGCTCCGAGCGCATATTTCCGAGCAACGTTTTTTCCCTGACCAGCTCAAACTGGGACAAAAGCCACTGCCCGGAAATTTGACCAAAATAACGTCTCAGAGACACCAGCGCGCAGCCTGACAAACCAGAAGTACTCACAAGGATTCTCCGTCTTCTTAGAATGAACTCCAAATAATTGTTCAAAAAGATAACTACACGAGGCTCAGAAGACGGAGTGGCATTTTTAAGATGTGAGACCACCGTACATCAGAGATATGTTAATGCCACATACGAAAACAGGCCATGATGCTTATCTTTGCCCGCGAAAGCCAGTGTACAATTTAACTATACAAAATACCGCTGAGGAAGAAGCAGACCGATGGCCCACATCTTGAAGCCAGGAATGGGGCAGTGCCGCCAGAATGCTACCACGCAGGCACGTATTCTGCCCCAATCACATTAGCACACCCAATCTTGCTAAGCTGGAACTACGAACAAATTTTAACCAACTTAGCCATCATGGAGAGGATGTTCGTGTACGCTTGCGCAGGACTAATCAGTCTACCACGTTGGGGTGCAACATCTTTACCTGATGTTTTGCCAGCCGCTCAACAAAGGCAAGCTTCCCTCTGCCTTGAAGGAAGCGATTGTCACGTCAGTCTACAAAACTTGGCTGATTATCACCAGGCCGCTATAAGCCAGTTGGTCTCATTAGGGTACCACACTGTTGGGTGGGAGGTATGCCGAAGTGGGCTATTTTAGCTCCCCTCACAACCAGCAACCTGATATCCCCGGGCGAAGTACGGATTTCCTGCGAGAATTTCCTGAGTGGTGAACATGTTCCTCTGTATGAACAAACGGACACATGCTAAAGACAGAGGACTCATGGCGTATGCCATATTTTTCAACTTCTCAGAGACAATCGCGTTGCGCACGTTCCATTTCATAATGGGATTCAAGGAGAAATTCTACGCCACATTAAGATTTTCCGGTCAGGTGGAGCATTCCGAGTGCAGATCTGGTCAACCTGTTCTTCGTCTGCATCGGTCTCTGTTGGAGCCCTTCAAGGTTCCGTTACAGGACCTTTCCCAATAACCGGTCTGCGTTAGCGACCTTCCAAATGCGCTTTCACGCGCATGGCCACTGTTTGCGGTGGGTCTGAAAACTTGGATTTTGAACGCCAACGACCTCCGGATCCATGTCGCCACCGCACATCGGCGGTCATGCGTTAGGCACCCACTTCGGGATGATGAAAAGTTCCTCCATATGTCACTTGGAGGAGACTCAGCGAAAACCTTCGTCGTGTGTGGTGAGGATGATCCAGAAGACATTACGAAGGTAGATACGAAAAAGGATTTAGGTACCTGGCTCTCGTCACATATGTCCTTCTCACTTCACCCTGAAAAGTTGGCCCCAAAGTCATTCGCCGTTCTGGGGATAACTCAGCTCACATTCCTCCATAATAATCACACTGGTTTACAAGTACGCTGCGGAGCCCACGTCGGACTGTCTCTTACATGCGCCAGCCAATTTGTCTACTTGGTACGCAAGCAGGGTCTAACCCTCATCGAACTTTCCCAAGGAGCAGCCGTGAAGATGATAGTACGCCTCAAATCCGTTAATTATAAAACTCGCCCCGAGGTACCCAAACCTTTTCTTCTAGACTGTCATTGCTTCCGAGGGGACCTGCTATTGACTTTGTGTTTGTGTTTGCACCAGGTTTGGCCGATAGGCTTTTCATCGCTCACCCCACTAATGCCTAGCGAGCCGTATTAAGAAGGTTTCCAACATCAGAACGCACACATTCCTTGGACAACAGCTTTTCTCATTTCAGTCAACCGGCTCTTTGAAATGCCTTCATCCGATGGTTGTTGACGCTGCATCCAATACCTGATTCAACTAACTTTAGGGGGCCTTTTTATGAGTCTTCATACTGCCCATCTTACTGTCCAGCGCTGAGGACTTAGAGAACGGCACTACAAGTATTTTATTCTATGGTTTTCAGATAAAGCCGCCAAATGGAGGGAATCAACCCGACCACGAAAGCTTGGGCAAAAGCCTCGACCCTGAAAGTCAGCCTGTCATTCTGTGACACACCTCAGAACACCTTCGAATATGGACCAATCAAAACCGAGAAGTCCAGCTCGGCACTGCTTGCCTTGTCGCGGGTTTGTGGTGTGACTCCGTCGGTGGTCTGATCCCTCTAAGAATGCGGCCTTAGTATTCTGCATTTTTATGGAGAAGCGATCCAAACTATCGCGTCTTCTGGCATTCCATAGTGAGCGGGACACTAAGCCAACGACCACTATGGCATCGAAGGCGTCCAACTTTTACCCAATTGGCCATGAGTGGCCTTTTTTATTATCCTGAATAATCCTATGACATCTTTGAGTTGTGAAACCACGGTGAAAACGAAATAGCAAACTGAATTGCCAAAGCCCGAATGGCACTCGCGAATTTCGCCAGAAAGCCCAAAAACCAAACAGACGTATATGCGTCATTAAATTCATGACTTAACCACTGAGCTATCTTGAACTCCTGCACGTACTGTGCTTCCCTACATGTAAAACATGAATAACTTGATTAGGATGTATCGCCTAGACGGCTCACTGTCAGCTCCGTCGTGGTTTGTGTGCCCACAAACTGCGCAGTTCCAGGTGGCTGTGGTTCTTAGCAGCGTACTATCTTTCCAAATGATGCTCATGCGTTGTACTTCGTCTCTTCGGTAGCAGTATTTCGGCTGTCCTCGATGTCTGTTCTCCAGCTGGCAGAATGTTTCGGAATGCGATTGCCTGCCGTTCGTTTCGGTGAAACCGTTGAAGCTTTAAAGTTAATTCGTGGATTTGTTACGGTGCGTAGGCTGGAGTAGGCCCGAATAATGTCTTTTGTCATACCGTGGTGATCGATCTTAGTGTTGCAGTAATTCAAAGGGACGCAGTGGCTGGAACTGCATTCCCACAGGACGGTAAAAGGAGAGCAGCCAGCCCTCGTAATGCGAATAAGTGAAATACGGGGTGATCTAGAGGTAATCCTACTGTTCGCAATAGTCGTGTGGAGACAGTAAGGTATTTGCTCCAGCATGTTCCTGTTCATAACGGCGACATTGTCTTCTCTTGACGCGCCTGTTCATTCAGGCAGCCCTTTGGCTACAAACCGTGTGCCGAAGCTCAGTGGTTCCTGCTGCCACGGCTTTGTTAACCGAACATGAGGAGCTTAATGGATGAGAGCCACACATTGTTGGCGATAACCCAATCAGTGTATTGAGGATAATCGGCTCTGTTTGTCAGATATGACGTGGTTTGAGAGGACGCAGCTTTGTCGACCGGGAGGCCCGTGATTGGAACCGAATCCTGGCCTCTCGACTGCCTCTGTTTAGGCTTGGGCAACCCTCCTGCTTCCTTCAGATGGCATTACAACTAGGCACCGAAAGAGTCTTGCGGCAAAACGGGGGATTGAGGGAGCTACGTAGCGAAGGCGGTAGCTTTGATGCAGGGTAGCCATTGGCTGCGTGACATGACCGAATATGTCAGGGTCAGTCACCATTGGTTTGCTTCGTCCCATGGTCCCCATCCGAGAAGGCAGCGAGGCATCATTGTGGAGCATAGATGTGCCGTCTCTGACGATGTTGATCCGAGGAGGGGGTTGAGTTGACTGATGAGGGCTTTTATGCTTCGTTCTGTGGTCATGGACTAACCTTCCGTAGATCGTCTGCACCCAACCAATGGCTCGGTGAGAGACTCTGGGAGTCAAACAACAAGTGCATGGTTTAACCAGCACTTAACCTGTGAAGTGTGACCAGCTGATATTTCAAGAGAAACACCGTTCTGAAAGCCATCTGGCGTACCTCAATGCTACAGACTCACACAATGTTTCGGAGGCGCTAACGATCAAACTCACAGTCATCGATGTTAAATACGTATTGGCCACGCCTCGGATGCGTAAATTACGGTAAACAGAACCGCGGCATTATCCATTGTACCCTTGAGAGGGAAGCTGGTGTCACTTCGGTGCCACAAATGTCCGAGGTTGGTGACCTTTTCCCTAGCCTCCCCAATTCGGAAAGTGGCTTCACCTTTTGCCAATCGACCAAAACATGAAGCCCTCCAGACAAACGAGCTCATTTACTACTCCGACTGGCTCACCTGCTAGCATGAAGTTCGGGATTAATACTGTCCAGCCTTGCGGTAACACTACACTTTCTAGGTGTGACGGACATACCTCACTGTGAAGCAGAATCATTTGGGTTAGTTAAAATGGTTCCCCTATCTAAAGGGCCTGGTCCAAAAACATAAATATCGTCTGAGATGTTTCGTAATATCGGTAACTCGGGTTCACTGCAATCAGAAATATTGTCGGCATACTGTGTTGGCGAACATCTCGGGGGTACGTCGATCTCCGAGGTGTTAGAGGGTGGTGAAGAACTTCCAAGCAGCACATCGCTTAGGGAATAGGAGAAAGGGTATTGAGTACACCCTTGCCCAACACCACTGTAGGTGATGAACTCAGGAGAGAGCTTGCTGTAGACATGTACGCTTCTACTGTAGGGAGCGTATGGAGATCTCATGGGGCACACATTTAGAAGGGACGCCTTTCATCACTAGACACTCCCATGGTTTCTGGCGGTCAGCTGAGTCAAAAGTAGCTTTCACGTCAAGAAGAACCATCGCTGTTGGTCATTTTACTGGGTTCCAGCAATTACCGCAAGGTGAAGACCAATGTACCTCTGTCCTTGAGGAAACCCGGCCTGATTTTCGTCAGTCTGACTATGATGTACCAGTCTGAGTGGAATAATACCAGGACGCATCCTGGAACCTATGGCCAATGGACTGATGCACCTGTGGTTTTTGCACGATGTTGCACCCTCTAAATATAGAAATAACCGGTGAAACTCGTTCCGTCGGTATACTATCTTCATATAATATGTTTCGGAATGAAGCTAGTAAGCTAGCCTCAAGGCTTTCAACACATTTGAAGAGTGCAGGATGCAATTCATCTGGACCAGGTGCTTTTCTGCTCTGAAGCAACGAATCTGAATGCTTGGTTTCCGTTGTCAGTGGTGGACCGGTATCGACATTCCATGCATATGGTTAACATGGTCCTTCCGGAGGTTGATGGTGGCCAGCAGAACTGTTCTTCAAACTGCTTCTTCGTTTGAAACTACGTTTCTGCGAATGAATTAAGGTCCCACCGTTTTCGGAGATCGTTCACGAACACCAAGTCCTTTGGGACCATATGCTCGAATTAGCTGGAACAGGTTGTGATTGCTTCCCTTTGCAGAGGTTTCCTCCATTTTCTTGGCCTTTACCACCCACCAGTGCTTTCTGTCAATCATTGGACTCTTCATTATTCGGCGTTTGAGGTATCTGCTCTGACCATTCTAGTTGTCTGGTATATACTCCTGGCCCCAATGATAGCTGCTGATGGTGACATGATCCAGCGTTCTATGCAAGCATCATCATCATCGACAGCATGACGTCAGTGTTCAACACCGATGCTTCGCTGCCGTACAACCATGATTTATTTGAAAGCCTTATTGTAAAGAAACGAATAAAGGTGGATGGGGAAGGGACTTGGTGCTAGCTTACTACAATCAATCCGAGGTGCCTACACCTCCAAACATTCACTCAGGCAATCTGGATAGAAACTGACAACAAGAACGCCACTGACATAGGTTGGCAACCATATCTTGTAGTGTCTCTAACCAGGCGCAGTGGGGATCACGCGGTCCCCATCCTGGAAGGCGAGTAGCACCGACAGCACCCAAACGTTTCGTAATCTCTTTCATACCCTCTGCCAGGTCAAGGTTGGCCACCTCTCTGTTTACGCCACTCTGAATTGGGCATGGAAAACAGCACTCTCTTCGGCAAACGATGATTAGGCATACGCAACACATGTCCCAACCAACGCAGCTTCTGGTGCTGGACACATTCTTCAATGGAAGTACCCGTTGCACAACCGAAAACTCGCTTTCTAACTGCCTCGTTACGGATTCGCCGACACCAACCCACACGAGCTATGGTTCTGAGACAACGATTGTCGAACACCTGAAGACGTCTCAGTTCCGCTGCTCGAACAGGCCAAGTCTCACAGCCATACAACAAAACAGCCCGCACTGTAGCTTGATACACACGTCCTTTGAGATTCAGGGATACACCATTCTGACGCCATAGGTGTCTCAAATTAGCAAACGCGATTCGGGCCTTGCAGATTCGTGCATTGACCTCATCTGTCACACTACAATCAGAACTAATACAACTTCCAAGATATGTAAAACGCTCCACAACTTCCAGTACCTCTCCCTGGATTGTCAGTGGCGCGTTCAGTGACTGCATGTCCACGAGCATGACCTTACACTTTTGGGTGCAAAGTGCATACCAAAGGACGGGATGACTTTGGTCAGTTCATCCAAAAACACTTGCGCCTTCTCTTCGAAGATGAGAACGATGTGTCTGCATACTCCAGATCGACAAGGTTTTCTTCACAGGCTATTTGAACACCAGGGTTTTGGAGACCCTCCTGCGTTCGTCTCATCGACCACGAAGTTGAAAAGGAATGGAGAGAGTGGGCATCCCTGACGGACACCGCTTTGTGTACGGAAGCTTTTGGAGAGCTCTCCACATACTATCACACGTCCAGAAGTCTGAGAATACAAAGAGCTTATTATGTTCACAAACTTCCGGGGCATTCCTTGGTGGACAAGCGTGTCAAGCAGAACAGACCGGTCAGCCGAGTCAAATGCGCCTTGGGAATCCAGGAACACTACAATTGTGGGTCGCTTATATGGCGTTGTTCTAGCATCTGACGGAGTGTGAAGATTTGGTCAGCAACCCTACCAGGCCGGAATCCCGCTTGCTGCTCTCGAGCCAGTGTTTCACGAGCCACCGTAAGACGAGGAAGCACAAGTGACGCCGATAGTCTCGTTACGACCGGGGTCAAACTGATCCCCCTGTGGTTACACTCGTTACGAGCCCCTTTTCGAAAATGGTCACTACCACTGACTCTCCTCAGTTGTCTGGGACAGACTCCTTTTCCCAAATTCAAGCAAACAGATCAGACAAGCGTTGACTGAGGACTTCACCCCCATCTTTGAACAATGCGGGTGGGAGGTCATCCTGACCAGGAGCTCGGTGGCGCTTGAGAGAACATATGCAGTCGTAAACCTCCGAGGCCGTAGGTGGCTCCACGTTCACTGTCCAGTGTTCTAAGTCACCTCTGGGCTCCAGATGGGAGACAGCTGGGGGCCATGACAATTGTTGTTCGAAGTATTCAGCCCATCGGTCGAGGCGTTCTTCTTTATTCGAGATGGTCACTCCATTCCGATCCTTGATAGTTTCGCTCACAGGTGGTTTCCGGGGACCGGTCGCACGGATCAACTGAAATAATCTTCGGGCATTATCGGCTTTCTGGGCCTCTCCCATTTCTTTGGCTTTCTGTGTCCACCATACTTCACGGTCGGCTGGCGCTCACTTTCACTTGCGTCTGATAATTCCTCGTACCGGGTTATGTTCGGGACCGGCTGGGATATTCCTCCGAGATTTAAGCAGTGCCACCGTTCGGTCTGATATCCAGTGCTTTCGTGCACAGCAGCCTCTGGATCACCACAGGTGCGCAGCCGGAAGCGAGTGGAGACTGACGGGGCGGTTAGCTCAATCTGTGCTTGCATCTTGAATTCTCGTTTCTGAGACACAGCATGCCAAGCGAGTCCAGTGTGAGCGCAAGAGCAGCTTGTTGTCCTGCTTGCTTCAGAGTGCGCACATTGAAGGCGGCCAGATAGACTGGGTGTCGAGGGTTGAAGAGTGATTTGGAGATACCTGAGGATGTCGGCACCATGTGACGGGCAGACGCTGCCCGCAAAAACAGATGCAAGACGAACGGAGTCATCAGTCCTAAGTGCTGGGTCTACAAGAGGAGAGTTACTAATGGGGCGGGGAGAGGGGAAGAAAAAGTGTGTGAAAGCGAAAAGAAGGAGGCGTCAGCAATAGCCTTTTTCGCTTACCCGCCCTGCTGTGCAGCAAGTAAGGCGACCCGGCTGATGTCACCACGCGACGGCCGATGTGGCATGAGTTTGTTTGTATTTGTGCAGTTCATGGTTGTACGTAGGCTGGGATACTGTCAGGGCGCCCACACCTAGACAGGAGGACGATTAGGGTCCTCAACCAAAGCCTTTGGCTCAAAAGCCTAACCGCAAGGCAGCGGTCTTTGGCGGAAATGCAAATGCATTACTGTTTCTACGGAACAAGTCGCCAGATGTTCCAACCCCCAACCTGGAGGACCAGGAGACTGTGTTCGTCAGAGCTCTAGCCATTGACCAACCTGGATGAGAGACTCTGTGAGTGTCGCGGGGACATCCCACAATATAGCCCAAAGGGTCGCTGAGGTGCGCAAACCGTCACCACGGTAAGGTCTAGTCTCTCCGTGAGGGTTCTATGCAAGCTGTCTCGGGCAGACAGTCTCAAAGCGGCGAACGTTTGTTTTGCCTTTTTATCAGATGTCATCTAGGTCATCACCATTACCGTGTTAGTTGAGTTCTGAAAGCTTTTTGTCAGGATGGTCAGATTCCTGAAAATAACCACAGAATACCCTAGACCTACTGAGACCCTCAAGCTGCACTAAACTCTCAATGGGGAAGCTGGCTAGCATCCAGACCAATCAATCGACCAATTCAACAAATGCTGATGAGTGTTCAGGCACGCCACAGAAACACGACCGAATATGATAAGCGTTCAGGCATTTCACAAAAGCACGATCGATGATTGTTGGTATTCACTAAACGCCGCTCAGACAGCCTGGATCAGTGTCAAGAGCGTCCTTTAAATAGTTCGAGGCCCCTTGTAACTTTTGCACTCGCTTGTTCGCAATAAAGATGTTGTGTTTTATGTTGGAGAGCCTTTTTCCGGCGCTGAGGCACTTGAGCTGGAACGGCGGTAGTTGGCTTTCTACCACAGTCGTAACCCCGCAGATTGGTGTGAACGTTTATCCTAGGCCGATAAGACCAATACCATGCGATAAAGCTATTTTGTTACAATGGTGTATGTTCATTTTCATGAAACTATTTTTCCTTCATTGTTTCAGTATCTGTGATTGGATGCAGAAATAGTCATGGTGAACCCAATAGCTGCCGTGAGTGATGTGAATTTTATAGAGATGTACCTTATGTTAGGTCGGTTCAACAGTTGCAGCCCTTGTTGTAGCTGGTGGAACAGGTGTCGTTATATGGTACTTCTTTTTCAGGAAGAAGCCAAAATTCACGTTTACGGATCCAGCTGTAAAGATCCCTCTGCGCATTGTGGATAGACAAGTTAGTGTACTTCATTATCACTATTAGCCCCCCTCAGCCCGCCAGTCATGACACCATACGCCTGAAGTTGGCTCTTCCCTCAACGGAACACCGTCCAGGAATCCCTGTTGGTAGGTAGCCTGAACACTTATAATCCCTTCTCAGGGAAACACGTTTATTTTGTTGCCAGGATCGAAGGACAGACAGTGGTCCGTCCCTATACACCAGTGTCACTTGATACCCAGAAAGGATATATGGATTTTGTCATCAAGGTAAGATACAGTTTCCTTCATTTCTGGCTAAATATTGACCCCAAGACATAGAGCAGCGGTGCTAGCATTAAATCCGGTACTCAGAAAAAGTGAGGGGAAACCTTGTGAACGTGAAAACGACTTTTCACGTTCAAGAGAACGATCACTGAATGTCCGGCGGGGGCTTATTTTTCGTTTTAAATGACTGAATTTTCGAAATTGACCACACGCACCCACTCGTCTCTGGATGAAGGGTGAGTGCTGTGTAAGATACACTCGGATGATCACAAAATAGCATGCCATATGGCTATAACTAAATGCAAGCAGGGTGGCTTGGGCGGGTGGGAAGGATTCCAATTCGCCCCTGGTCTTCAGCCTGATTGTTGGATGCATTCGGTTGAACACCGGAGTCATTACACCACGCATGTAACCTAACCAGAGAAAGAAGAGTTACATCATTACGGAGCGCTAGTATCACTCAGGTTATTATGTCGTTCGAATGCGCCACCAGTGGTTCTGATAAGGTTGGCTCACTTGCTCCCAGGGACATTGTAAGGAAAGAATCCATTCGTATCCGACAAGAATTGACAACTCGTATGCAGGATTTCAGTCATTGTATTGGCAGCGTGTAGGAATTTCACATTCGCACATGGCATTATTTACTTCTCGTGACTGCATGTGACTTCAACTCTAGCAGAAGTGTGGTAGGATCAACCCAACAACCAGTCGTTTAACTGGGCTGTTCACCAAAAACTTGCCAAGGGAATTTTGTGCTTTTGGCTACCGTTCTTACACTTTTTCGTACCACTTAACAGCGCTTTTCCATTAAGGGTCGTATGGTGACAAGAATCCAAACTGATATGTAAAGCAAGATTTGGTCAATGACTAATGTGTTAGTTTGTGTTACAAGCAGCGGCACGAAATGAGCTCATATATATATGCATATATGGGTAGCCTCCTAGTAGAAGTAGTAGAAATAAACATCATTTTGAGGTTTACCTTTTATGGTCCTCCATCGTGTACCGTACTATTCGTTTACATGTTTAGCCGTCCGTGTGCTGTCTTGGTGTTTTTTGGAACTTTAGCACATCGATATCTATGTACCTCACATATTAACAGTTCATCTTAACACTTCTCACTAGCTTTCGACGAGATGACGGCTGATCACCGACGGTACACCATCAGTCTTCAACACTATTCTTTTGGTGCCGCACGACCGTAATTTGTTTGGTGGCCTTACTGTGAAGACAGGATAATGAAAGAGGATACGGAGAGGACCTAGTGCCTGCCCACTAGAAGAATTCCAAGGTGCCTACACATCCAAACACTCATTCAGATAAACTGGATAAAACCTGACCACAAGGACGCTATGGACATAGATTGGCAGCTGTATTGTACAGCCTCAAACAACGCACAGGGGCATCACGCGGATTCCATTCTGAAAGACGAGTCGCAGCGACGGCACCCAGACTTTTCGTTATTATCAGGTTAAAGGTTGACCACCTCTTCTTGCATCACTTGGATTTGGGCACAAAAAGCGGTACCATTTTCAGCAGTTGATTCCTCAGCCTGAGTAATACCTGATTGAGCCACCGCAGTCTGTGGTGCCGGTCACATTGTTTGATCGAACTCCTTGTTGCACAGATGAACATGCGTTTTCCAATTGCCTTCTGGATTCGTTGACAGTAGCCTACACCAACTATAGCTCCGAGACAGCTGCTCATAGAGTTCATGTCTCAACCATACAACAAAACAGCCTGATGCACATGTTTCTTCACATTCAGAGACATGCCATTTTCTCACTATAGGAGCATCGAATTGCGAACTCCACCCGAACCATGCATATCCTTGCATTGATCTCTTCTGCCTTATTCCAGTCAGAGCTTACACAGCTTCCACGTTACGGAAAACCCTCCACAATCTCGAGTACCTCTCCTTGGGTTGCTAGCTGCGTGTTCGAGGAGTGACTGCATGACTTATACATTATGGGTGCAAAGCGCATGCAAAAGGACAGGGCAACTTTGGAAAGTTCGCCCCAAAAAAGCCTGCGCCTTATTCTTTACGAAGACGGGAACGATGTCCTCTGCCTAGTCCTGCTGAGAAGGGCTTCCATCAGCAACTGTGTGAGCACCAGGGTTTTGAAGTACCATACAATGAGATCCTCTTCTTATTAGCTCGTCGGTCACGAAGTTGAGAGAATAAGCATCTTTGTTACTCACCGCTTTTTGTCTGAAAGCCTTTAAAGAGCTCCCCATACACTCGCACCTCCGCAAGTCTGAAACTGCAAAGAACTTGTGTTGACCAGCTTCCGAGGCATTCTCTGTTGAGTGGGCATATTAAGGAGGGCAGACTGTTTAACAGTCGATTGTCTTGGAAATCCAGAGCTACAAAAATTGTGGGTCATTCTCGGTTTTCTGCGTCTCTTCCGTTTCCTTGGTCTTCCGTGTCCACCAAGCTTCACAGCCAGTGCGCACACTAAATCTCACTTGACGTTTGATAATTCATCGGGCAGACTTATGTTCGGGACTGGTGGGAACATTTCATTGAGATTCACCCAACACTATTGTAGTGTCTGATATCCAGTGTTTGAGAAGACATCTTAGTGTCGTGCCACAGGTTGGACTCCCGGCATTGTGCAAGGAAGTGGCGATGTCGCTCCAGTGCGAATCGACATTCAACGATGAATCAGTTGGTAGAGAGTCCAGAAGATGGCTCTTATAAATTCCTCTAATCTTTGGATCTGCCAGGCTCTCAGTTGCTACGCGAGCTGTCCGTTCTCCAAGCAACCCTGAGAAACGAAGAGCGAAGCGACTCAAGACGAATTTACACTTGTGTCCCAAAAGCAGCGGCAGTCTTTTATTGACGTACGCCATCGGTAACTAATGGCGCTTTGATCAATTCGAGTCTGGCTGGCATGCTGTCGGGAGACATCATGTATCCAGATGTGTTCGGTCAAATCATAAGGTAGTACTGCATCAAAACAACTGACAATCAGAACATAGCTAAAGCAGTCGTTCACCTCTTTCGGTACGTACCGAGTCCAATCCAAGTTGTCCATATTGGGTCCCAGGTGTACTAAGTCTGCTAACTCGGTCATGCAAAACTCCGACAACCACAGTGGCATGTGACCTTTCAGCCCGCGGTAAAAGGGCGCTCAATGCGCGTCATAAGAGTTCTTGATGGGGTCAGAGTAACAGTCGTTTGGTATGCAAAAAGACACGATAGACAGACACCGATCAACTCCCTGCTAGTATGATTTCATCACGGACGAACCACACAGAGGCGACTATCAACTGTTGCCAACTCAACCAAGGACCCTTCTACTCAGTGATTTGCAAAGATGTCGATCCCTGCCGCAGCAACAAGGAGCGAGCAGGGAGCGAATAGGCAGTTAGCTCTGTGATTATGCTTGGATCTTGAGTTCTTATTTCCGATATGTAGCATACATCAATTTCAGGGAATTCCAGAGTTCAAGGGATGGAGAAAAGAAAGTGTATGAAACAGGAAAAAGGGAGGCGTCAACAGTGGCTCAGTACCTTTTGTCCCTCAAGCGTCGCCGAGCTGCCGGTCCTGACAAACTCGAACCCGCTCTGTCCAGAGATGTAGGTGAAATCCTCAATCAGTGCTTGTCTGACTTATTTGCCTCAATCTGGGTGAAATAGGCTGTTCCACATCCACTGTTGGATATCCACTCAGTCCTAGCACGCGTAGACTGATTTTTACGTGGTCGTGGCTTCAACTGTGTAAATACACCAAAGTGTGTTCTCTCGCGTGCCCTATATACGTTCCGTAACCATTCAGAGATGATGCTGTCTCATGTTCGCTGGACGCCTCTGTGTTGTTTCGAAGCAGACAGTATTTCTTACAGTTGTTCTCAATCACGGGTCAATAAATGTCCTTTGTCCAATGAAGTATGTTGCGAGCTAGAAAGTGAGAAAAACTGAGGGCAAAAGGCCTGAAGGTAGTTCCTAAACTTCCAGCTATGTTTACTGCAGCCCGTCTTGGAGGATAAGGTGAGCGCATCTCACTGAAGTTAACTGGAAACACTGGTTGATATAGTTGCCAACCAAGTTCGATGACCAACTTATTGTCAGATTGCATATGGACGGACTGATTAGGCTCTTTGGTTTTAGATGTCATGAATTGCGTGTATAAATCTAATCATTAGACACGTTCCCTTTTCCCTTATGTCTTAAAAGTATCCTGCACCACGACTGTTGACGTTCACGCATGAGATTTTTTCGCAAACTCTTGGCGTATTATATGGTTTATCTGTGTTTGGCTGCTTTTGTTGATGATTCGGAGGAGATCCTGGCCCTTCGAACTTTGTTCCCCTTCGTTTCAGACGACAAACAATTCTATATTCTTGGTAAATTAATATTGAGGATTGTCTACCAAATCATTCTGGAACGATGACCTCCCGGTCGCTCCTAAATGTCTTCCGATTCATTCTTCTATTTGTTCGCCTGAAAGCACTTTGTTCAGGACCAACCACATTCTACTTCTTTCACTTAGTTCGGATTATTTCCCATTGTAATTGACGGTCAACTCATAAGGCCATTGGTTATTTATTTATCGGAGCTTCTTATGCTTATATCGGAGCACTTTGATAGAATTATCACCCCAGTTTGTGCGGTATATTCCTCGTGACCATCTGATCTTCCTCACTTTCCCAAGGTGTACAAGGCGAACACCAACCCGAACTTCCCTCGGGGTGGGAAAATGTCGCAATACTTGATGAACATCCCACGTGACCAATACATAGACGTACGAGGGCCCTCCGGCAACCTGCACTACAAGGGACTAGGTGAGAGCCGAGTGATATGTTCACGCTTCTTTCGTCCTTTCGTGTACAGTGTTATTCCTAGTTCTCTCTATGAGCAACCCTTGTTGTTGTGATAGTCAGTTTGGGTAACTGTTGTTTTGCGAGTCAACTGTTAAGACGAGTGTGATCAGCAGAGTTCAGGGAGTATTCGAGTTTGTGACATTCGAGATGAGTTTGCTCCTGAACGGTGTTTGAACAACTGGATCTCCACGCGTACTTAGTAGATCTAATCAATTTTTGTGAAGCCAAATGTACTGCTATATACATCTTCTTGCTACTGGCTTATACCTGATGGCAGACAAGCCTCCAGAGACCTGCTGCGAGTTATCGCCAGCCTAAACATGATGACTAAAAACGAGCACCCTCACCAAGTATTGTTCTCTACGTGGAGTGCTGGCAGTGTTCACCAGATTGCCTAAGTTTCAACATAATGCCACTCCCTTCTTATCATCATGCCATATCGATGTTCTCTATGGGTCGCCATTAGCCAACCACTTAGGTCAAAACGAGTAACCTATCGGTTTAACCGATATTCGTCCCACGAGGTTGAAATGTCATCGGACTGGCACTGGAACGAGCTTACGGTAGTTGCTGAATAGGTTGGCCAGTCTGAGTATCTTGGGTTGATCGTACTAAACTGTGCTCATATGGTTACGGATGCTTGAGGAAGAACGAAGTTCTTCCGAGTGATCCGTCTGTCATTTGATCATTTGGGTGCGATTTTTCTCAAATGAAACTTGGGTGACCTGAACAATGACCAGGGTCCCAACCCACAGATTTTGTTTCCCGTTGTGCAAATTTTGCCATGGTATGCCTCCTACCATATCCTGTGAAATCTCACATAGTGTGGTCAACATCAGCTCGCGGGGAAATTTTGGAAAAATCGATAATGCGTAGACCAGTGACATGGATCAGCGGAAAAGCGAAAAAACGGATTTTTTTAGTACACGTAAACGTGGATTGCAAAGGATGGACAGGTCGCTTGTCTGGGAGCTCATCATTAGTTGGTACCAAAATACCCAAGCGATATGTAAACAGTACGTCCGGTGGATTTTTGATGTGTGGTAACACGAGTCTCAAGAGGTTTGAAGAAAGGAGGCAAAATCCATTGTTTCGATTGCTTTTGTTTAGGCTTGGCTAACCTTGTGGTACACCAGCCCTCAGTGGCTTTGCTTCGGAGCGGCTCTGTCAGTGAGCATTTTGATTCTCAAAACCCTTCAGGATTCTCTCTGCAAGGATTGATTCAGCGTTTAAAATAGGTATGACAGAGATGGGCCGATACCTGTCTATGTCAGATCGGGGACCGGTTTTTAATGGACGTTATTCTCTAGACTACTGGAAAGACGCGTGTATACGGAATTTCAGAAGTATCGGGAGCATCGTGTAGGCTATGGGGGAATCTTGAGAGAATTCTCTCCAGACTGAGGGGCTTCCAACTGTCGAATGACATAAGAGATTGAAGATGAAAGTGGTGCTTTTCTTCGGATTGAAGAACGTCTAGTTTGCATCCAACAGACTGATTATCGTGTCAGTGTTTCTATTTGTAACCCACCTGTTTTCCCTTTTGTTGTAGCTGTAGCCCATCTTTGTCTCTTGATTCATTACACAAACACACGTGGGCCCAAAATGTCTGCTCCAGGAGATGAAGTCGTTGCTGAGGACGATGGGTCCGGCTACAAGGTCCCAGCGAAGAAAACTCTGGAGGAGATTAAGAAGATGGATGAAGAAGATGAGAGCCTTAGACGATACAAAGAAGCGCTGTTGGGCAGCGCGGCAAACGCAGTTCCTTGTATGTTCTCACCCTTCTTACCTCCTTTCTTTCTCAGTCCCACAGAATCCCAAATCCGTCATTCTAGAGAGCTTCACTATTTGTGTGGAAAACCAACCGGAGCGGACAATTAGTTTGATAGGTATGTTCTAGGTTTTTACACTGGGGCTAGAATTCTCCAAATTTCCTCAGTGAGTCGGTCGAGCTCACCACCCTCCCACTCACCCACTCACTAAGGGTGTTTTCGTTTTTCTTTACTGCTGAGCTTGGATCTAGTTGCAGCAAATCAAGCTTACGGTTGAAACTTACATTCTCCTATTTTATCTCTACTCCGTATGTTTGTGGATGAATTCTCCAATGAATAGACTGGTTCATCAACCTTCACTAAAGCGAACGTTGGTTACTCAGGTCCTGTAGATGGTTGCTGGTCTTTTTGCTGGGCTGCCGGAAATGCTGTAGTCCACTGTGTAGCGGTCATAACCAGAATTCCATATTGCCGGCCAACAGCGGTCACTGTAGAGGAATGGCCGCTCTAGAGAGCACGTCGTAGAGGAGTTACGGTGTATTTTAACTCACAAAAACTAATCTCCGTGGAAGGAGAATTTAGCTCTCACATAACCATAAATTGCAGTAGCTGCTGTGACAAAAGCCTCCAGGGGTAGTCGAGCACACGCAACAAGGGGTCTTCCTACCGTCCATCAAAACTTAATAGACCTGCTCCGAAAAGCAAAAACATGCGTGCTACGAGCTATAGGAATCATAAGCAATCAGAAATTCGTGACGTCCTCACTTGCCGATAAGTTTAGACATTTGTGCAATGGAATTTAATTGCTTAGTTGGTCGGCCTGTTCGCTAGTCTTTTATCATATTTAACAACAACATGCTAATTTCTTCTACGTACTGCCACGTTGCTCAAACTTGGCTGGGAGCAATCGAGAAGCCAGGGTTGGGTTCGAACCATGGACCTCCAGTCAGTAGTTTTACGCCTTATCTCGCGCCCAGTCAGTCGAGTCCAACCAAATAAGTCCACTATAGTTTGATTTCCCATTCACCTGACTCAAGTACGGTTAAAGACTCCGCCGAATGGTGATGAGATTACCTGCTGGAAGTAATGCATCATTGGGCCTTTTCACCTCTCAGTGATTTAGTTCTTTACCCAAATTCAATTATCAAGGAACCACGTGTTCGCGGTTTGTTGAATATCTGATTGTCGTGTTACCTAGTGTGTGGCACATTTATTATGGAATATGCCTAAACAGTGGTATCCTATTTTGTTACCCACGTTTTGCGATATGGCTTGCTGAAATTAACATTTGCTACATATAGGAACTATCTTACGTGACCTCTTTTCCTCAGATACGATCTTATGTCTATGCACATCAGGCACGCACAATACTGGTTTTTTGTCCCTCTTAATGTGACCTTGTCCCTCACCACTAAGTCTGCACTTTTTTTCGAAACTACAATAGCGGGGGATTACCGTTCACCACATTCACCACATTATTGAGAGCTTAGTTTTGTAAGTGTATGAAGGGGTGCGCAAAACTCAAGTTTCTAGTGTATTAGCGACTGATTTTGGAAATGAGAAACGTCATACAGAAAGCCACAAATAGCCGCGACTTGTGATACCGCAAAGTAGGCTTTGAACTGGACTCCAAGCCCGGTGGGTACACTTTAGATTCCGCTTAAGTAGTGGAAATCTACTGGGACATGTCGACCTAGACTAACGGAATGGAAAGACATAGTTCACGAAATGCCAACACTGTCCCATACCACAGCAACTCTGAACGTGACTACAAGCCAGAGGAAAGCTTGCATGTTTTCGCAGCAATTTTCAGATAGATCGATACGGGTTGGAATTGTTAGCCAACTATGTGGACAATCTGGATTCTGTTGCACTTCCGCTAGGCAGGTCTGTGGAATTTCTTTTTTTTGTGCACCTTCGTGTAGGTGATCCCTCGACTACCCCAAATTTAGCCTCTGTTTCGGTTTTCGCTACGTGGCCATTGTAACAGTTGCGTTGGCAGAAACGCACAGGTTCGTGCGGCCTCCTGTCACGACGCGTTTCGTGTGGGGCAAACGCTGAATATCACCTGGCATTCATACCGTCTGATCCCGCTCCACCATTACGACTTGAGACAACTTCCAAATTCCTTGATAAGTCTGTGGTACCAGAATATTTTAGGTCGCAGAACTCAATATTCCCGCATAAGTATGTTTTTATTCAGCTTGATAGCAGTAGATTCCCATCAAAAGAACATAACACCCGACAGCGCTTCCCGTTAGACAATTGTCAGCAGGTGTAGTCTTCGGTAGCTGCATCACCCAGCTGATGGTGAGATTTGTTTGCTGTGGCTAGAAAAAACTTTCGAATCGATTGCTGTGAACGGAAAAACTAACATGCTCGAAAAAATTAACTACGGCTTTTCTTGGAAGATACTCGATGTGGAGAAGGTAATCATTTTTTTCCAGAGAAGACATTTAACAAAAATTTGAAGCTTTGAAAAGCATTGAAGAGGACGACAGAATTGTACGGGTGCGTTTTTCCTATACTGTTCAAGTTGTTCATTGTCAACGTGGGGACATACGAATCCATCAAGTTTACTAGGCTTTTTGTCAAGTATGCCATGGGCAGGAGTAATCAAACAATTTACTGTGTGAATACAAACTATAGACAAACACAAACTTGACGTATATCGGGCCATCTGAGACTGTCGTGTCGACTTTGAATTCACAAGAGAACATCGGGCGCAATTCACCCTAAAGCACACCTTCAACACCAAATCTTTGGATATAATGCCGATGTGTGTGTGTATGTGTGTGTGAATAATCATATGATTACGGCTGCTCTAACGGAATTCTTTCATCTTTGTAAAAATCATGCAGGATACCAACGTTTGGAGATTCTGCACATGATACAGTATGAAGTGTGATAGAAGGTATTTAGGCGAGGAGGTTAGGAGTTAAAGTACTTTAAGGGTAAATATTTTTCGTCAAAGTTGTCTGGTCTCCCGATGAAGTGTATCTTTACGATTTGAACTTACACCTCCATCTAATCGGAGACCGAGAATATTCGAACTCACTGACTTTAGTTCAAACAGTGACTTATCAGGTCACCGGTTTGGTAGTATCTTCTTAATGTGTCAACTAAAAAGGGCTTAATATTTCAAATGGTGACTTCGTTATAAGTTTTTTCCATACTAAAACTATGGTGCCTGATTATCCTGCTAATGCTTCCGGATTCGGCATGTTTGGTTTGCGTTTTTCTGTGCTCCCCTGACCTGAGACATGGCTATGGAAGTAAATTTTGATTGTAGCGAAATGCAAAAAACGCCGTATTGTTTGTTCATCGCACAAACGATGTGTTGCATTCTCGAGAATTTCGGAAAAATCATCAGTATTCGCTTATTTAGAGGGGTAGCAGTAGCAGTATGAAACTGCAATACTCTTTTGTTAAAAATTAAGGTACCTTTTGTCCCCGGGAGCTTGTTGTCATTGGCCTGCCGAATGTTTCGGCAAGTTCAACAATCATTTCAGTCCAGGGCCTCTCAAACGTTACCGTGATAGTCAGACGAATGTCAGAAAATTTGAGCGGTAGAAGTTCATCTGCGTTTGTGAGCCTAAACGCCTCACTTACAAAATCGAGTTGGTGTATCCATCCATTTGAGTAGTGCAAACATACCAGACTTGGTAAATAAAGATATTTGACGAGATGATTTGGTCTATATTTGCTGAACTGTTTAGCTAAATGAACTCTCGTGAGTTACAGACGTAAGTCTACGCGTCAGGCATCTCCAATCAACACTCTTACATTGTCCTAGTAATAATCGTTCCTCTGTAACACCCTTTCGGTGCCTGGCTACCACGCTGCCCGATGGAAGCACGAGGGCTGGGTTACTGTCAGGATGTCCAAGCCTAGACAGGAGCGGTTAGGATGCAGGGGTTGGGTTCCAACCACTGACCTTTGGTAAGTTCATGCCTTAAGTACTGAGCTATCTCGAGCTCTACAGTGTCCTAGGGGATAACTCGTATAGACTATAGTAAGACACACCAGCTAACTCAGCTTTGAACTTAGAAACCACACCAAAAACCCCGTTTACAAGGAACTGGTAGCTCTGGAATCTCAACTTCCCTTCAATATGAATGAATTTCGCCTTTAAACTGCTGAACGTCTAACGGCGCCCTGGGTAGCTCATGGTGCGAGCTCCTAACTGACAGGTTGCTGGTTTTAATCCCAGTTGGACTTTCCGATTGGTTACCTTTGAACTTGGGAAAAGTGAGTATTTCTTTGACCCTCATACTTCCTTGTTTCCTTACTTCCGTCTTGTCGCCTGCACCTTTGGATTTCTTAGCCGCGTTGAGTTCGTCCGGCTAGTAATTAAAAGTTAACTTGTGTAAGGATACTACGTACACGGGACACTAAAAAGGCAAGTTTTCTTCGACTAGTTTTTTGGAACACATCTGGTTTCAGGCCCGTAGAAGTCAGTTTTCGCTTCTGATCCGCCATAAACATGTACTGGTTGTGGCGTTTGTCACCATTCATACCGTTTTCAGTTGCACACACCAGAGTCTGAAATCAGCCTCGGAACCCGCCACCTAGTTGTCATTTTGAAAAGACATCACACGCGCACAAAGGAGTTGCTGAGGTATGCTAGGTATTCTTGTTATCGATGTTTCAGCCATCCCTTATGCGATTTGAGACTGTCTCTTACTAACTACTTATTCAATCGAGAATGATCTGGGACTTTATTAGACCAGTGCCGTCGATTATCACTCACCTATGTCTGTGCGGTACTTTACGCAGCATCCCTTTGAGTTGAGCCTCTGTGGATATCCTTCGCTTTTGTGCACGGTATCCCGAAGTGCGCAGAGTTATTCTTGATTTTATATTCTAAAAGATGAATAGGTTGAAGGAACTGTTTTCGCCGTTAGAGTGCAAATTTTGTTGAGCTTCTCATTCTCCTTACAATGATGATCAAGCACCAACCGTGTTCAGCTGTCGTAATTCTGCCCACCGTTGAAGATGAAATATAGTAAGTACAATGTCTTATTTTCATAAAGGAAACTACTCACAAGGTTGCTGAAAACTCTTCGACAGCCACGACCGGTTTCGCCCTTCTTGGGACTCATCAGGTAGGCGCAGTCCCCGAGTTTCCGTCAACCTTATGTCCTACTTCAACCCATATTGGACTGATTTCGACAAATGCACTTAATTGCAAATAAATTTGGTTTTCACGGGATTTCGCATTCCTCCCATGAGTCATATCCACTTGAGAATTTGCAAGTTTGTGTTTATAGCCCATAAGAACTTACAGCTTACCGTAAACCGCGACAGTTCTTTGACTGACATTTGTTCATGGGCTTCATCTGGGTTGGAACTCTGTAAAAAAAAACGAATGCACCTGAGTTTTGTTGAATAACAAGCTGATCCAAACAACCAGCCCAACAGTTGTGATGACCAAAACTATTGCTCTGATGAATTTTCCAATCGACCTTGCACGGGTGTGGTTTCTGATAAACGTTATATTCCCTTGGCAGGCGTGTTCGACATCAAACCAGACGAAGCTAGTCCGGCCCAGAAGTACACTGCCAAGTTCGTGAACATGATCTGTGGTGGTTCCGGAATAACCCCCATGTTCCAACTCCTGTCGTACATTCTCAGTGATGACAAGGACATGACGCGACTATCTCTAGTTTTTGCAAACAACGTGAGTCGCCATCTTTGTTGTTCTAGAAGTTATTTCATCAAACTTGACCCTTATTCTTATGCTGCCTGTTTTGAATTTGTAATGTGCTTCGAGTTCCGTTCGGTGTTCTTCCGAATGTTGATTAAATCAAATAAACTCTGGACCAGTGAAGCCGGAACGTTGCTCATACGCTCGTTAAAATTATGATTTAGTTAATTCTCAGGGTTTTGGTGCGAATTATTTGGAAAACACTGTCAAAATCTCTCGGGACAACAGGGGACCCATAACGTTGTCTCACCTGTTTTTCACTGTCTGGTCTTTTTACGCCAATTGACCATAATATCACTCCCATGAAGCCAGAATGAACGTAAAAAAGATGTCTCGACGTACTGTTCCGCCTTCTTGGACAGCTTTATGATTTCAGCCACAACCCTGTAAGAAACAGATCTTAGTTGCCACTTATTTTTTAATTTTTTTTAGCGAGTTATTGGATTTACTAGAAAGAGAGACTATCATTCAGAAAAGAGATTCCACGTCTCTTGGAGCTGGCTGGCGAGCGTCAGGAATTCTCAGAAATATATATCTGCGACTAAGCTCGTTTTATAACACCATAGAATTTGTGCCTCGACTTTTTTCCGAATTATTTTTTGTATTTGTATTTGGCCCTCATCGGAAAAAGTGCTTTTTTCTCCAACGAGACGACAAAAACGATGGTAGTATTATGGTGAATTAGTTGTAGATGGTTATAGAGTTCACATATACATCATTCTCTTTCGAACAGTGCTCACCCTGTCCGGGCGCAATTCTTTTCGCCGGTCCACGCCAAAGGGGGAGCACTGGACTCGAGTTTCGCTCCTATTAGAACACATCGAGTACAGTGCATCCCCCTTTGGTTTGGACGCACCAGAGTAATTGCAGTAGGACAGGAGAGGGACCGTTCAGACGAGAGTAATGGGAGTGTGAATTATAGTGAATTCCCTTGACCACTGACAAGTTGTCTGCTTTTGTTCGATCGGAGAAACAGTCTCTCTCATCTGAGCTGCCGGTACTGGTTGTTGGGTGTGATGATCCTGCTATTTATAAAGTCACTTATCAGAAAGTCGTCACTGCATATGTAAGTGCCCGATCGCGACTACCTTCGCAGAACGACTAACTATGCCCCGCACGAACCGAATTTCCCTTAGAGTACGACACGTAGTCCAAGGACAGACTCTCGTACTGCATTTCGCGCGAGTTCACCAAAACAGTCTAGGTACATCGAGTGAGCAGCCTTATGTTCGATGAGATGATTATTCACGGGATGCAGTCAAAGCCATTTTGTCATTTGTTTCGAAATATGACTGTTGCAATTGTACATCGGAATGAAAAAAAGCACTTCAGTGTTTGTAATTCCTTCTTTCCAGTCTATCCTTTTTGTCTCTTTCTTTAAGTGACCTTATCCCTAATTTTCTTGGATTGAATATCTACTCGCGTGGCTGCATACAGCTTGTGCAGCAGGTCTGATGGATACACTGATCAGACTGGTTTTCTGAGGCGTGTCATTACCCCAGCCATTCATTCAAGTTTAGTAGCTCGTAGATAAGGTTTATTCACGTTTAATCAAACCCCTTACTATCATTATACAACATATACGCATGTGTTAATTACAAATTATTTACATCAAAGATGTGTTTATGTTATAAATTGTGGGAAGACGGGCTTATAAACAATGAATGTATCTAAGCTCGTTAATTCAGTATGTGGCTATATCCGGAGCAGGAGTTTCGTTGACCAAAATATCCGTATACTCAGCCTGGCTTGGTTGAAACGTTGCGTCGTCGAGCCTAACCGTCTAAGTTAATGACGAATTGTTGACAGAACTCATTGACACAAATAGCCTCGAGTTTGGCCGCTATTCTGAGTTGTCCATTCCGAAAACAGCGTCTGGACATCCAAACTTGAGTGCTCTACCACTGTTCTAAAAGCAGATGTTTTCAATTATCTGTAATCCAGAGGGAACACTATCATACAGTGCTGTTCGACAGCTGTGATGCAGAGGACTTTCTATTTACTTGTGCCAGACATTCTTAGAAAGGCTGATCGCGTTCCAGTACCACGAATCATCGCTAATCCAAAATCACTTATCGATTCATGTGTGAATGTGAGTCCACCTGCCTAGACCGGACGTAACGTTGAATTCGACTGAGGGTGGAGGAGAGCGCAAAAATAGCGGGAACAACCAAATACACCGATATGGTACCAAAGCACAAACCGCATGTGGCACTGCTCGTTGTGCGCAGGGGAATCCATCGGCTTCGATGTAGCAGGACAATCCAGGAACAGCTACCATTTCACCTTATATGGTTACTCTTGACAGTTCTCCGACAAAGAACTCTAGGCGGTTGACGGGTGCGTAAACACTAGGCTTTCTGGTGCTGTACTTGATAGTCGCGACCTCGAATTTGTTCGCTGTTTTCCACAGGTATGTTTTTTATTAGGCTTGCTGTAAAGTGAGGCATTACTCATGCAAAAAATGCCTGTTTATTGAACGGATCGAGGATTCTGAACATATTTTGTAGGCATATGATTTCTGTTTGTTCTGATCGGGTAAATATACAAATAAGTGGGATTATAGAGAGCAAGTTACAACAGTATTGGTGAATAAAGGCGGTCCACAATTTGGGGAGCTAATTTTGTAGTAGGCCATGGCAATCGAGGTGACGCTTCCGGTGACAAAGGGTTGTTTGCAATAGTCTGACTGCAATTAGTTCAGCTGTTTTGAGTGGATTTTTGTCAGTACCTTACAGCGAACGATTTGGCCGTTGAGTGATATCGATCGAATGAAGCACAGGTGCATTAGTCATGTGGTTTGCTTTGAGGAACTAAACAACGAAAGTACTTCATATTGATTTTATTGACTAGTGTTAACCAATTATATTGCAATTTCCCCTTTCTCCACAGTCCTATGTTATTCGCTTTACAAGACCACATCGAAATCAGATGACGTGACTTATATGCTCTAAATTAAGGTGGGCATATTTAGCAGAACGGATGTTTTGTTGAAATCACTGCGCATTTCTTCACAACATCAGGAGGAGAAGGGTTAAGCTATTTGTCGGGAAACAAAGTAGTAGACTCCTTGGCTTCCATGAACCTAAGACTAGTACGGAAAATCGGCGACAACTCGCAATCTCGACTCTTCTAGTGAGTGACGCATTTCCCGATGGGCCTCTTCTTGGGTGGGTTGCTAATCGGTGATCCTATCTTTTGATGGCCTAACGTTTGATGAAATCTCGAGAATGAGCTGATGGTACCAGCGGCCAATGCATTTTTATGCAAGGTTGTTGTGGCTTTTTGGACAGAGGGTTCATTCCGCATTTGTTAACCGGTGGATGAGCAAATCTGGCGTGTGGAAAGGTGAGGAAAGTGGTGGTAGACAGAAAATGTTCGACGGTTGATTGCGAGTTGTCTTGTTTGTTATCATCTGCTTTCCATCTTTACATGCTCTCACCACCGTGTATATCGACCGATCACTTTTGTTCATGCCCACTTGATCGTCTTTTTCCTAGCCTTTCATCGGTTTGTAACGAACTAAAAGGTGTCGGTCCTTATCTTTTTCGTTTTTCTTGGTTTTCAGTCCGAAGGTGACATTTTGCTCCGTGATGAACTGGATGCATATACGACGAAATTTCCTAATCAACTTCGCGTGTGGTATGTGGTGAAGGAGCCACCTGCAAGTGAGTAGCCATTTATCGGCTTTCCTATTTTCCTTAGTTGGAAATCTGAGTGTCGTTTCGGATTGTAACCACTGTGTCCGTTTCCGAAAGCGTTCAGTTCATCTGCATTTCAAGCAACACACTTATGACAGTTACCATGAATGCTCTCTGGAGAGCCGTTGAACATCACTCCGCTATGTCATTCGAAGTACCGCGTAACCCATGCGGATACTGATTTTCGGCTTATCGAAGTCTTACAGCGGACAAAAACTAACTGTTGGTTCTGTTACAACCGGTTTTTAATTTGTTGTTGACGAACTACTGCTCATAAAGTTACTTGGAGCTCTTCGACCTTGTAGGTAGAGTTTCCGCAAGAAAGTATACTGCGATATCTCGAATATTGTACCAAAATGAGGCTGCCCTTGTGCAGCACGTTCAGTTGAAAGACAGCATAAACGCGAGATTCAGTTGGGGTCCAGTTGAGCCTCCCGTAAAACCAAATTAGTCTGCAAATGAATATCCTTCGCAATTTCGGATTTGCTTTGTTTACTCTCCCTCCTACTGCAAACGGTGACCATGCGCTGCAAAAATTTCATGGGGAACACTGAGACAACAATGTCCGTTTAGGAGAGGGCACTACGAAAGTGTGTGATCTCCTCCGGGGTGGTCTTTCTGGATAGGTTCCGCACTAAATTGTAGCTGATGGCTCAAAGGAACCTCCTTTTTGGTGCCAATCTGGCGCGTGTATGAACGGTATACAATATTGCAGTGATATCAATATCCGGACTCACAAACTTGTGCGTCCCAAGCAAATTAACTGTCTGCGACGTAGACGTCACAGCGGAGACCCACCGAATTCATTGGTAAATGTTGCATAGCTAAAACAGTCTGCAAACCTTTGGTTCCGCTATCTCAGCTTAGGTAATACTTTCGACAAATGCACTCATTTGCGTACCAGTTTAGCTTTCAAGGGAGATCTACCTGAATCATAGCCGAATCTGGATGATGTTTTTCATAAACGAGAGATTCAGCTGGGATTCAGGTGAGTCTCCTTTGAAAACCAGGTTGGCACGCAAATGAGTGTATTAGTCGAATTTCGTGGATTTTGGGTTCAGGTAGAACATGAGGTTGATGGAACCTCGCGAAATGCGCGGGGACTGCGATTCACACAACGGCTGGCAGTAGATGAGGTGTCAAAAGAGCTAGCCACAGCAAGGTGGGTAAAACTGACCGCCGGTTTACTACTATCGTTTAGGTTTGTATGCCTCTGTTGCCGACTGAACTAAACTGGAAGGTATCATCATCACCATCACTGAGCATTCACATTAGGTCGGCCAAGTACCAGAGGTCTCCCAGGCTTCCGGGTTATGGTTAAAAAAATTCAAGATCAGTTGTTCGTAAAAAAATGCATATAGCTTTGGTAGTATGTTGCTACCCCGCACTACCTTTCACTGAGGTTGAGGGCTATAATGGTCCTTCTGTCTAGGTTTGCGTGCTGAGCACTTTCCCCAGCCCGCGCACAGGTATGGCACTGAAGTATTGGTTTCTATATAGATGGTGATAGTCATGAGGATGCTGTTGCTGTTGTAGTGGCTGTAACAATCCACAGTATGGTTTAACAATCGAGTGAAAGTTAGCCCTTCCGGCGAAGACTTCAAAATAATCACAAACACATAGAAAACCGTTCACTGGCCACGTCTATTGTTTAACTAAAGCATCTGTTGAACGACAGAGTGCACTCTGTTCGTGTGTCGCAGACCTCATAACGTGTAGTCAGGATTCATCGTGGGATACCTCTTGTAGTCCGAACCACCTGCTTCACTGGACGCTGTGACTATCGTCTCCTCATGTCCATAAGCTATTACTGTTGATAAATACCAGACCAAAAGGAACTGAACTACCCCAGTTAGGACAATTAAGAGTTTTGAAGCAGTTTTTATGGGTAAATCAATCACCCAGTTCTGTGAAACTGTGCTGTTTTGACGGTCAGTTATTCCAAGTTGGACTAGAATAGCTCATGTGTGTGAGAAAGCAGTCGGATCGATTGAATCATAGTTCAAGATTTCACCGCATGCAAAACAATGCACAGCAATGCGCGCCTGTCTGTTCCATCGTAACCCGAATAAGTGATCCTGTAGACCGCGAAATGTTATGCCTTGAAAAAACCTCCGCATGGACCCGATTTTACCGAGCGCGAATTCTCTTATTATGCAAAAACATGCCACTGGTCACATTATTCTTCTCCATTCCACTTTTTTCGATAACTTAAAAATCCCTACATACCACTGCTTCAAGTGTGATTCTTCGAAGAAGCAACTGTTTGGCAGGGAAGCAGTGGTATTTTTCCGCTCGGAGTTATGGTCTGGTACTTTTACCTACAGTTGAAAACCAGTTTTGACGAACTTATTTTCTTATCGATATCAGTACTTGTGTGGTAAGTCGTCCTTAGATTGTATGTGTCTTGGTTTCAGTCAACCACACCGCTGTTCAGCCTTGTTTTGTGGAATGGCGTCCATTTCCAGATTGACTACAGGGCTCACAGCCTTGTAGGACGGCCCATCTGGTCATCAGGTTGATCCAACCGTGTTCGAACAGTCCCCAATTCCTGAGGTAACGCTGCCACTTTCAACTTATATGCAAGAGGGAGGGATTCTTATGTGCTGACGCCTGTAAATGGCCTTGCTTCGGCTGCGCACCGAAAAAGGTATCAATTCTTAGGACTCTCTTATTAGTTTCCTCACTCTCGAGCGGAGAGACGGTCTACTAATCAGTAGACATGACTGTTTCCGCTGAGGTTCACACCTGAGCTGCCGTTAATCCCTTTGCTCCGACAGAACGACCATTGCCCCATCAGCCGATCGACGTGGACGTTAGTCCTAGTAGGATAATGTCAGAGGGTCATCTACCATCAGAGTACCGAAACGAAATGGACTGACAGCCTAATGCCAGATGTGGTCGGCTTTTTGGGTGAGACACCAAGTGTAAAACATAAGCTGATGTGCTCTACAACAGCTTGTCCTATTCCCATGAGGGTCTGTGTCAGTAGCCCACTAGAAGTAGCTAGTTGGTTGACCTCTGCCCTGCAGAGGGCAAGTGTGTGCCTACGTTCATCACCGGTTTGACACATCCCGGCCGATCCTAATTTCTTAGGATCATCCAAGCAGTATCATGACAAGGGGGTGTGCACCTTTCGTGCTTGAACATGACCCAACTAATCTACGTCCTCCGTGACCATCATTGACAGCAACATGTTAACACTGGTGTTTCATTGCCTTACAGCTGCGTCAATTTGGATAAAGCCTTACAATGAAGGAGTGGAGTGATATATGGCTAGCCTATTACGGTCATATAAGATGCGTACACCCCCAACACTCAGTTAGAAGATCTGGATAGAAACTGACAGCATGAACGCCCCTGATATCGTTTAGCCGCCACATCGTTCATTGTCTACGTCCAGGGAGGGTTACGTGGACTCCATTCTGAGAGGCGATTTCCATAACATCCATCCTTCTCCTCCAACATGTCGAATTCGGTCCACCTTTATGTTTTCTCCACTCCGAATTGGTCACGGAAAACAGCGCTCGTCTCGGCATGCATAACACATGGCCCAACCATTCTAGCTCTCAATGCCGGATGCCTTCTTTGTGTGAAGTACCGTCAACTTCACCCTGCTGCCTTCAGATGCAATGACAGCTGGGCACCAAAGGGTACTACAGGTGAACGGTGACTTCACCCAAAACCTGCATCTTGTTCACTTCATCCCGAATCCGTCGGTTTCAGCCGACTCCAACTATAGGTCTAGGACATCGGTGGTCCAAGACCTGAAATTCTCTCAGAACATCCTCCACCACGCAGAACAGAATGCCTGACATAAATAGCTGGCGGTTGTACCGATAAAAAGAACTAGAGCCGCCAAGCCAAATCAGCTACGGTTCACTTGGTGTACACGTGAGATACATCTAATGGTAAACGTAACAAGCAATAGAACTCCAAGGACAGGACAATTCAATATAATGCATAAAAAACTGAGTTTGAGGGGGCTTTCATCGCCTAACTGAATCCATTTCTTATACATTTTGGTGGTGGTGCTAACCATAAGACAGCAAGGTCTGTTTACCGACTCATGTCAGTCGTTTGTGGTGCGCATTGCTTCTGCTTGTTAGATAGCGAGAGTTTTTCAAGTGGAGCCATTACATAGTGAATACGTCACAGTGTGTGTTAGTATCTGGCTCAACAATCATCAACTCTACAGCTTTAATTCTTATATATGTATCTTACAGCGATATGTGTTATCTCTTAGATGCAATTTCATCTGTTAGGTTTCGTATCATGCACCTGGTAGGCAAACTAGAAACGTGTTGCGAACTGCTAGTGACCTGCACGTAATCTTCAAGTACTGAGTTCCTTTGAGTAACTGGCAGAGTATCCAAAATGTTGGTCGGTCAGGAGCTCCTTCCATGACCCCTTGTCTTTTGGAGCGGACGTTCCGGTCTGGATGGCTCTGAGAGACCTTGTCATCCAATATGAGCACGGGACTGTTACCCCATCAGATTTGGATGAAAATTCCTCGAACCCTGCAGCTAATTTGTCTACTTTAACCCTTCATTAATCAGCTCCAAAATCCTTGTCGGTGATCTTCCTCATACTTTTAAGGGTTGACGCTTGATTTACTACGCGTTCATGCCTGTTTACCCGAGAATGATTGTGTTCATGCCCTTTATTTTTCTGCGACCACATCACGCCGGTCACTTTGCCTGACAGTCTGACAACCCTTGCCCGTGTCCTTTCTCCCTAACCCTGCCTGTGTCGACCTTTTTGCCTGACCGGTTACATGTCTTCTCAGCCGAGCCTACCTCAGTAGGATGTATGTCAATCCCCCTTTGTTCATACCCGCGAGCGGCGGATTTTCAACCCCTTTATTTGGTTCACAGTTGCTCCCGCTCCTCAGGTCTGAAAAGTTAGGGGGTTGTTGTCTACTTGCATAATATCCTATTTAGTAGTATCGTATTGGGCGGATTACTCCTCGTTCTATCGTATGGGGATCGTTACGAACGTGGTCGGGTGTTGCAGGCACTATATGTGAGAAATAGCAGCAAACCTACGGATAACACATGCAGTTTCCAACCAACGGAGCTGAACGTCGTGGCTTTTGAATTAGGGCCACTTGTAATTTCTGTTTTTACGGATACGTGTTTTTAATGTAACTTAAGAGGATTGCTGAAGCTGCATTTTGCATGTCAAATGTACAAACATTCAGGTCGACATTTGGCACATTTGCAGCACTCTATCTTATTACGGTTAATCGAATTTGCGCTAGTATTTTGGTGCCAGAATATCGATGAGAATTATAATAATACTCATTGTCTTGTGTGAATGCTGTGGAACAGACTTCATCGGAATTCTTGACTTTTTCCCTCTACTTCTAACAACAGAGGCGGATTATTTGCGCCCCAAAAAATAGCCAACATAACATGACATGTGGAAAACTGCACGATGCTTTTTTACTTCAACAACTCTGAATGATCACCTTAAATAAAGCAATGCACTCGACTCATTCGGTCTTTCGGTCAGTTTCAATTCGATTCCCAGTTCTGCAGTGTGCGCCATCTCGTGAGTGCATACACAACACCCTGACAGAACTTATAACCGGATATGGTGTGATCATCGATTTTTTCGTTCAGACGAACACGGTTATGGGACACCGAAATTTTTACCCTGTCGCTCGAAGCTCTTGATTAGGGACCCACGTACACCTAAGAGAGACAAAAAACATCGTTGGTCGGAATTCAAACTCGCCTAACACATGTGTGCCTCGTCAGGTGTGTTGCGGCCAATACGAGTTTTATTTCGGGTGAGCAGGTTTTTCTCACATGGTTATATGTATTCAGATTTTTATGCTTATTTATTCATATCCGTGTCTTCTATCGGTAATTTTCCTTGTCAGGATTGAGATATGTCTTTCCATTGCTCCCTCCACTTTATCTTGACCTCCGCTAGATTGGACATACAGCTCTGGCTACGTGACGGAATCTGTTCTGTCCGAACATCTGTATCCACCGGGCAACGAAACACTTGTCCTGCTCTGCGGTCCTGCTCCAATGGTGGAGTTTGCGTGCTATCCGAATTTGGCCAAGCTGAATTATGCAAGAAACCGGATATTCGCCTATTAGATCGGTTGAGTTTCAGCTGCTTCGCTTTCGATCACAAGGCAAAGATTCACATTCTTTCCTGTGACAGCTTTCATGCTCACCCAACTGTTTTCACTCGCTCATGCTAAGGATAGCGCCTGATCATTTGGTTCGAGATATATTACTTAGATGACCTTGTACTTACTGTCTGCCCTTGACAGTTAGCTGTCATATTGCTACGGATTTTCTCTATTATTTTCCATCAGTTGTCATTTGTCAACAATTAGAAATACAACTTGGGTAATCGGGTATGCAGTCCTCCCTCGCACCAATAGGTCCTCATTGGTAGTAGTGTTATGGGGTGGTTTTATCCTCTTCTTCTGTGGCGGTATTGCGAAGCGTTATCCTGGTTATCGAGAGTCTGTTTTATTATCCATTGGAACGAATGGATGGAAAATCCTCATTTAGGGGCCTCATGCGGAGCAGACAGTTTTTAAACAGGAAGAAATTGTGCTGAGAAAGACGTTTAATATACAAACGGTGCAAAACATTTGACGTCGTTAGTGGGGATTCAGGTCTTGAAAAGTTGGCACTTTTTTTAGTTGTCAGGAGTTTCGAAGATTCTCACTCCTCTGAGCAAAGAAGCAGAGTTATTTGATAGAGGGAAAGAGGCATCGAGCTTGACGAAATCGGATTGGATCGCTTGTATTAAAGACTAGATAGCAATTTTCCAAGCAGTAACTACTGTGACAACAGTGAGAGATTATGTATCCAAACAAGTTTAGTTATTGCCCCTCATGTCTGCCCCTGTGATGTGTCACATAGTGGATTCGTAGGGGAACCACCTCGAAGATACTATCGCACTTTTGGGATGAGAAGTTGCACATTCAGAAGGGATTCAATCTTCGAAAACGTTGGTCCGACACGTTGCAAGGTGTGCTTTTGTGTTTAGGTTCCGCTTGAGCGCCCAAAAGTTGCAAGTCTGTCAAACAAGCGAAAGCGTACCGAACTCACTCTGTACATACGATACCCGGTTTGTGGGATGGAGTGGGTTGACTTGTCTGTGTATTTGTGAATTCACGTCGTTGTCTGTTTTCCCCAAGACAGCAACTATTCTTTATGTTGGTCTGTTGTACCCGTGATAATCTGTAGAATCACGAATACGGATTGGGGCCGACAGGGAAAACGCTGGTGATGCGTTCTCATTATCGAATCGATCAGTGGACTGTTCCTCGGTCTACAAAATGTGGCCATATCTCAACCCTCTTGCTCCATACTAGTGACGTGGTCGTCTTTTGACAAATGTAGGCTACGCCAGTTTTTAAACAAGAGCTGGCACAAAAGTTCTGGTACTGGCTGCTGATTGGAAGTTCAAACCCATCCCTCTCCAGCTACCTTGTTCTCTTCTAAGCCGAAGTAATCTGACAGAATTTCAGCCCTTGTGCTGCATTCGCCCCACGGCTACGTATCTGTTTTGCTAACATCCAAAAGTGAGCAGGAGTGCACGTCCTACTGTTGCTCACACCGATATTGCGTGCCGATTCGTTTTCAAATCACTTGCCAGCGTTCTCAAATGTGATACCATCCCAGCGGAAAATTTTCTCCATGCGAAGTAGGGAATGTAGATTAGCGTAGAGGTTGATGCCAGCAAGAAAACCACTGATGAGACAGCGATTTAATTTCCACGAACTGTAATACCTTACATAATGTGACCGCTTCCCATTTCGATAAACCTGCCTTACCGCTTCATCTACTTTCCAATACGAGTCTGATTGTGAAAGGTTTAGTATGCCTTGTGTTGTACGTGGTGCTGAATTCAACAGGTGTGTCTTTCAACGATTTCTGTTAAAGTCTTGTTTACTTGCTACCCGTCAGTGGCGTGATTCACTGCTCAGAATCAATGTAAGTAGCCAGCTAGTTAATGTGTGACAATCACATCACATGTGTGCGCCGGCACATCACTTCTGCCGGTTTTGTGATCTCCAGTTCACATGCCTCGAACAGTACATTTGATCTTGTGATGTTTTTTTCTGACTCTTAGTGGTATCTCTTGCTATGTCTCTCGGTCTAAAAGTTACCAAACCAAGTAAGGAATTGTTATGAGGGCATCTTCATCTATCGTGCTCATGCTGATTGGTGTGTCGGTGTTGATTGCTCTACTTTATTTTTGGGACCCTTTGTATAAACCAGTGCCCGGTGATTTTGAGGTTGGACAAGATAGGTCGTAAAAGCGTGTCCAGCGGAATAAATGCATTTCAACCATTCTTGTAGTTGTATGAGTAGTGATGACTTGGGCCGTTTTTATTCCGGGTGTGAAAAACTTCATTTATTTATAGGTTAATGGTTGTAGGTAGGGGGTTGATATCACGTTCGCCGTACTCTTAATTGAAATTGAGTTCCTTCCATGTGTAGAATGGGGGCGAGATGACTCAGTGGTTAGAGCGCGAATTTACTGACCGGAAGGTACGTGGTTCGAACCTAACCTCTGCCTCTCGACTTCCCTTGTCTATGGGCAACCTGGCAGTATCCCAGCCCTCGTGTTTCCTTCTGGTGGCATAGCAGCTAGGCACCGGAAGGGTGTTACAGCTGAATGATGTGTAGAACGGCTGATCTTGTGCGTAAAAATTAGTAACGGTGAAGGTGAGATGATATAAGCGAGTAGTTAGTCTTATTAAAACAAATGATGGAATGTGATAACTCCTTTTAGGAAAGTGATGATTTCGAGTGCTTTTGAAATTCTGTTAGGTGTTGACTAGTTGTCTCCCAAAGACTATGCTACGGCTATCCGGTCACGAGAGGCTGGTCAGCAGTGTGTTTAGCTCGCACTTAGACAGGATATAGCGCCACTTACTCTTAACCGCGTGGTCTATCTGTTGACTGGCTCATCGAGTGACGACTTCTCAGATGGAAAATTGAGCTAACCGCTTTACTGATATGTCGCTCTTGGTCGAATGGTTAAGTGTTCAAATTACTAAGGAGTTAACGGGACCGAGAGTCCATGGACCTTCGTGAGATGCACACTACTGGTGATTCTCGTAACAGGATAGAACAGCTGTACGGTTCTTTTTGGCTTTCCAGCGCACAGCTCCACTTACAGGACGAAATTCCCATTAAAATTTTCAAATCTCACACTACCAGTATAATACAGCTGTGTGACGTCCCTCTCGTTTTCGGCACTGACTTTTCATGGAAGATGAAACAATTCTGGTTTTCTTATTTAGTTCCCAGGCACTAGCATCTAGTTTAAACAAAATTGCGTTGCTACTTCATAACTAGCTTTTTGATATTGTCGGCAATCTAACAAAGGCTATGGCATACCCATAGGTGGGTGATGTATAGTCGGGTTTACTGGAACAACCTACTACTTCGACATTCATTTTGACGAAAATGCTCTTCCACAGACTTAACCGTTTGTATTTGAAAGGAAGCCGTTTTATTATCCATTTTATTCTATCCTCAACCGTCGTTCGTCTTACTTTTCCGCTGAGAACTTCGCTGACGAGCCGTTTAGGTTTTTTGCTGTCCAATTCGGCATACTGTCCACTCATTTGATACTTCGAAATGTTGTTTTGTCCCCCAATTGTTGCTAAATAAGGGCCTATTCTTTAAAAATCCACCTTATCTGGATCGCGAACGTTAACGTTCGAAAAGCGTACTAAAAGAGGGACTGGAAAAGCTTCCAATTTCGGCCCCACTGCTCCCGGAAAGAAGCCATTTTTAAGAAACCAGAAAATACGGAAAGCGTTCTGGAGAAATAAGATACCCCTGCAAAACAAAAATAGTTTAGTTCAGTCCAAAACGCTTCACGAAACTGTTGATTGAGTGTACAGATGTTACCAACTATCCTTGTGAAGGTTACCGTGTCCTCAAAAATTAATGAAACCTCAGAACCTTTCACATACCGTTTCCCGAATGTGCACTCGGGGTAAGTCACGCTCCTCTCGATTCACGCACCTATGCGTAGAACTGGTAAATTCAGAGTGGATTATTCTGTCCCCGAACTTTCCTTCAAATCCCCCGAGGCCGCGTATTTTCAGTGTGTCCTACAAAAGTTTGGTTCGAGTGAATTCTGTACCGCCATTCAGTTTGGTTATCAAATAGGTTGTGCCTTCAAGCGGAATGCAGATCGATTATCCTGGTAATCCTCCAGGTGTGGGACTCCGACTGTGCATTTCACCCGAATGCATATGAAAACTGACCCTTCTATTATTGGGCTCCACTCGACCACTAGGGGTTTTCGGGTGACCGGCTTGCCAATATTGGCTTATCATTGAATTTAATTCTTTATGTAGTGATAAACCTGAAGACCACGTCACAGGGGATGATGAAGATTGGACGACAGGAAGTACAGACTCTTTTTGGGTCGCAGGAGAGTCTTACTGTGTTTGCTTCGAGTAATGAGAGTCATGGAGATATTGCGCATTCAGATCCCTGATGGTCTTTTATGCTTACTGCCCATTTTTCGAGAATCATATTTAAAATGGGACCATACAAAGGAGGAATAATATGACGTACAAACAGACAAATTTCCAATGAGACCAAATAGCTGATTTACGGGGTATTCAGTTGTCTCAGAAAATTAAGAGTTTTAGGTGATTCTTCGAGCAGGGATCCTCCCATAAGATACTTGTTTGACTAGGTGCCACCGATGCTTTCCATTGGGGGACCACGGTATTCTCGAATGTATCTGTATAGAACTGTTAACGTCCCGCGATGCCGTGTGCATGAGTGGGACATTATGCGTGCTTCGTCACCCCAAAAACATAACATATGCAGCCATATCAGATGCATACTAAAAAAGCCAAGTCAAGACAGCTAACAGGGTTATCAGATTCACACCGAAAGTCGATAAACTAAGTAACTGTGAAGTTTATTCACTCGGAAAGTCAACGTGTTTAACATCAGAACCGTATGGAAAAGGTCATGCCAACTACTCCTATCTGGTCACTCGGACCCAAATGAACACAGCTCCTAAGCCGATTCTGAAAGCACTTGAAGATCCTTATGGATAGTATGCATAGTGTTCATTCCAACTCACGTAAACATGGGATGAAATATTCGGAGCATTTCATTTGGTAGTGTTACTATCGATCCGCGTATGCTGTCCACATCAATCTTGCATCTTCTACTAAGAAAAAGCGTTAGGATTGGAAACACTCCCAACTTTGTTGTATATAGATACTCGAACTCGATCAAGCTTGTAGAAGAGGTAGAGGTAACTTTAAAAAAATGTATCTTGCGTCCTTTATAAGCATGTTTAAACTCTTTTCAAATTGGGAATGACAACCAGTTTGAAGTCGCTCATACAGAGCTACGATACCGAGTCGTCCGCTGTGTTGACCTTGGGCTACCGGGACTGAATAGAAAAGTGGGGAAATTGTGAATGAGTTGACCATTTTCAGGGACACGTCACCTTTTTCCGGAAGTGTCAAAATCATTTTGCAGCGCCGAAAGCAGATTTAATCAGCCTAGTGAGGGCGAGGTATTGGGTTACAAGGTGACAGTTAGAGACAACTCGTCTGATTGGTCTGCTAAAACTAGCGCGTTGGTGGTTGAATGGTACAGAAACACGAACGCCTGTCGATACATCGAAAATAATTCAATCACTGTGAAGGTTCAAAGCAACGTTCATACATCATACATTCAAATTTACCCGGGTTATTCGGGATAGATGTGACGAGCAGGCCTCGCATTAGTTGCTCGTCGCTAGTCAAACCACAGCGAGGCAAATGAAGAGTTTGAGTTATTTCATTGAAGGAACACCACTAATAAGATTATACGGATCTTTCGGCAACTCACCGCCGGCTTCGTTCTTGTAGCACATCAATCAGGCTCAGCTCGAAATTTAAATGAGAAAAATTCGGTTGCTGCAAGGTAGGGAAAAAAGAACTCACTGGTTTGCAAACTCAACGCGTTTACTTATCATTGAACCTAACGCATTAACTGATCGGGAAAAATTGGACCTTTTACCATCAATTTGCGGAAAATCTGTGAACCAAAACCGTCATTCCACAAAAAGAACAGAATTCCGCCTCCCAAAAGACCCATGTGCATATTCTGGCCCGATTAATGCTGTTAACTCGTGCAAAATATTTTCAGCTGTTGACAGGTGCAAGGTATCATTAGTTATACACTGCAACAAGTGCGTAGATATCGTTACCGATGAGACGTTTGAATGAATCCATCTTAGTATCTTAGTGGTATGCTTATTAACCAGGACGAATTCAAAAACGTTCTCATGTGTCCCACCGATCAACTGTTTTGGATATCCGTCACTCAAGCTTACCAGCAAAAACAATCGTATAGTAATTTATATCTTTCCACCTGCCGATTATACATGAGCACATGCATTAATCCGACGAAGCCTGAGTTAAATCGGGATTTTTCCAGACAACCGGTGAAAATGCTGGACAGTAAGCTGTATGCTGATACAAGTGCCGTCAAAACAAACAAATCCGTTACACCGGATCTCACAGACCCAATATCGGTGACGCACAATACTAGCCTACGATAGCATGTTGGTGAACTGCCCTATCGGTTGATCGATACACCCGCCTCTGCAAACCGAACTTAAGGCGGGTCTAATGCAATGGTTGGACCATGACGAAAAGACTGCATTTCACTGCTGGCAAGTCAACCAATCACTTTAAAGCTCCTTTGGTGACTTTCATAGACTATCTTCCAGGGCCTGTTAGGAGTGACGCGATATGACGGCGAGGCTGCTTCACACACAGACAGGATACTCAGCCAGCCGAACTGAAATCTGGAGTGCTTGTGTAAAAGTAAACTCTGCGCAAGACCATGAAAACACAAGCATCTAATTTCAAGCAGGAAAGGCTGTAAAGGTTTAACAGAATTACCATATCTCCAGAACCGTTTAGGAAAGTAAAAGGTAATTGACACAAACCTGTGCAGCTTAACAACCATATTTTAGGCCATCCCACGAAATGGAAGCCCGCTTTCAATTCTTCAGTGGCTTCTCCAGCATAAGTAGGTTCATAAAGGTGACCATCCTGTAAGGCCGTTCTGTCAAGCTCATAAATGTGGATTACGGTGCCTGCTGATTGCTCATCCTGGCCTTTTCCCAAAACGTGGACGCCAAACCAACTACGTCTTCGTTCATTGATCACATCTACATTTAGATAAAGGATATCCAAAGCACTGCATCCATGGGAGATTAAATGGCTCTCAGTCTTCGTTCGCTGTGTGGACACACTCTGACTTTCGAAACTAGCAACAGACTGCAAAATGTCTACTCCTTACTACGATACTGAGAACTAATTCATGTTCAGTTGTCGTCTGTTAGCACTCTGCAACTGGATGTCGCTAGCGACTCGAAAAGACACCCGTGGTTTTTAAGCTAAGATGCCTAATAGTGGTAGAAAACGATGCAGAATCTGCAGTAACGATGAAACAATCAAACAAAAGCCGTCCTTATTCGACCCACAGAGTACCGTTTATCGAGTACCCGACAGTAAAATGGGATTTGACAACAGGCCAAATTGATTCAATACACAAGCTCTTGGTCAATAATAAGGTTTCAACGTAGAGTCAAAAGAACTTCAGCTTGCTATGGTCGGTGTGCCCTGGACCTGGGAGATACCGCAACGTCGTGAATTTTTGTGAACTGAAGCTTGATAAGGAATACAGAAATACTGGGTACTTATTGATGTTAGTAACTCAGATTATAATCGGTCAGTTGAGTGAAAACCGGTCACCTGCAAGTCACTGCTAATAGCCTCTTCGTCTTACAAATTCTCAAAGATTTCCTTCCGGCGCGCGAAAAGTTTTTCCATAGGTGAAGCGAAGGTTATGGGAGATGTAGAATCATTGTCATGAGAAGTCGCAAAATTCAGAATCATTTTCACACTTCTAAAATAGGTTATTCAGTTGCATGTACCAGTGGGGATCTCTCGGGAACATTCGGTCATTCTAGGTCCATAGTGCATTATGAAGCCTTGTACTCAAAATGAGTTCATATTTCACCGAGCAAAGGTTACAAAAATATTAAGTGAGGCTCTTTCGCAGAATGGGAAGTTGTAGTTGCCCAGCGAGTATAGAGAAATCATTTTGTGATTTGACAGCAATGTGAGACACATGAACTTTTACAGCTGCTAAATTCAACATAAGCTTTGCTTTTCCTTCCAGAAAGGCACTTATGTTGTCTGCCCCACTTGACCCGCTGTTTCTGGATTTTATTTTTGTCGTCAGATCGCATTCTTGCCTTTTTGGTCAAACTCGACTCACCGTCTCTTACTACAGCGTCGATAATGCAGCGCAAATTTACGTTGGATTGTATGGCACAGGTTCCTCCATTACAGCAATATTTGGGCTCATGCAGTCCTTATTGTTACTTCAAGTGATATTGCTTCGCGACTTGACAACACAGAAGTGGGGAAACTGCGAGGATCAGCTTGCTGTAACATTATGTAATGAAGCTTTGTAAGCTCGTTGGATATCTGAACAACCGTTCACTCAGAGTCCAGGAGAGTGACACTACACAAGAACCACTTTCAGCTGGACGACTGTTGTCCTTTTATGTAACGTACTAGTCCCAACCCTAACAGGATAACTGAACAAGAGAGGAGTCTTCAATGACCACAAGACCAACTTTATGCGGCATATGCGTGGAGCATCCCAGTATATCGCACTGGTAGATATTTGAGGGGCACTGATATGCAGCAAACAGAGGCGAACTATTTGCTGTGGCTTGTGTAAATCTTGATTGCTGCGGCGTTGAGATTCACTTCACGTTTTAAAATTTTCTGAGTTTGACTATAGACCATCATGATTGTGTGACGTACAACAGGCAAGTAGACAAACGTTGTGTACAAGTGGCCGTAGTTAATCCCTATTTACTTCCTAGTTAATGAGAACATTTTCTAGAATTTTCATATCTTATTACTGTTACAACAAGCAATGACGGAACACCAATGGCCTCGAGTATCCTGGAAGCAATGAGGCTGTGCTTTCAGAGGGTCGCATTCTGAATGATCGGGACGGCCAACCTTATATCCTCGTACCACGTGGCTAGGCTCAGAAGATCATTGCAAATCTTCACCGGAATCTTGGATAGGCTAGACAGAAGAGAACACAAACGCACATCGGATGTGGCTGCTGGTGGTTGCGGTCTCACAGTGAAGCTGAAATCTTCTTCCATCACCGATCCTTATGCGCACAAGCTTTAACACCAATTATGACAATGAGATCATCGCCCAAACCGGTTGCCTTGCAGCAGCATTCCAGTCGGGTTGCTGTCGATATAATCATACTTCTACCGGAGGTTGAAAGTGAGAACCACCTTATTGTAGTGTGGATTGATCAAGTGGAGTAACACCGTGTAAGCGAAGCATCAAAATGCATATATGATAGCGTCTTCCTTAGTTTTTCAATAGGCATCGGCCCAATTATTTTGCATTCTGATCAACACACAGCGTTTCACACTCACTTCTGCGGAAAATGAGCGCATCCCTCACAAACCAGAAAAATATGTTATCATCCGGACGGAAAATGGCTGATGTAACTCATTGACAAACTTATAAGCCAAATATAAGCTCAACGAATGCGGAATATTCCCCATCCTCAGATATGCTCCACTAGGCAGAAGATAATGCAGATTTTTCAAACAACCGAACGTAAATTACCACCATTTCGAAGGGACGTACTTGGAGAGCTTGGCGCCACTCAGCTGAATTATTTCAGAAGGCGAAACGACACTGCCGGTCTTAGCATTTGGGGCCTTCCCTTGTCGTTGGATTAAACATAAATGAGTCTTCAATCTGCGGTGCACATAGGATATAGCCTAACACTTACCATAAGTAGACAAGTTACGCTACAACTCGTGCAGTTGTCACGATGGAGAGCTATGTTTAGCTTTTCCGGAAAAGTCGTTGCGCTTTATGACGTAATCATGCTAGCGACGTCATGCTTGTTAATGGGAAATATACCCCCTCGATATGGTGGTATTTCACGTCCAGATGTCTGCAAACTCTGCATTATACTACATGAAAAATGAACCTCTCAAACAACAGGATTTTGTCGAAATTCACTGAACAAACTGATATAGTTTCTCATGTCCAACGAACCTAACGGATCTAAAAATCATGTAAGCATGTGTCGAGGTAGCTCTGGACCATTAAGATATGCTACGATTTGATTTCGTGCTTCATCTCGTAAACTGGTAATAGCGTGCGGATCGGTGGTGTTCGGTGGCCTTGAAAATCGGCCCAATTAAACAAAATGCTATCACTAAAGCATCTTTGAAATTCAAGCTGGAATAGACTTACTCCCTTTAGAATTATCGAGTTCAAAGGCCCAGCAGTTTCAGGGAAAATTAATTTCGGTTTTCTTCCGTATCCATAAAAACCAAAGTCCTTAGTGCTCACAGGGGGCGCTCAGTATTCGCACAATGGAAGTGAATTTTCGAAAGATTCGACGTGTCTCTGGTAGACTAAAACAGACAGGCAACTGAGTTCAGAGTACCAGTCCAAATATTTGAGCCCCCTGTAGGCATCCCGGGGCCCCAGCGATTCTAGGAAAGCATTCCAACAGAATTTTTCCGCCAAAGGAATGATTGTTTCATTGGACATTGAAATTTGGTGAGCTGCAAAAATATTAATGTAGGTTCGGGTGGCTTTTGGCTTGAGCACATATGCAACGAGCCGCAACATTTTGGCGTAAAAAACTTTATTCCCTCTACAAAAATTTTGCAGTTAAGAGCATTGTATGGCCAAGGAGCCCCACTTTAAAGACCTGTGAGGGCGTCCCGTGCCCATCTCAAAAAACATATACGTACAACTCGGTGGTAGTATAGTTACGCTGCTCAAAGAACTATATTCACGGTGATCGGCTGATACCGAAGAGAAATCAAGTGTGGGGCAGAAATAGACTGGTATTGAACTTGAAACGGCGGTCCGTACGGCGAATTTTATATGCATAATTCGGTTTCACACAATGGAGTAGACAAGTGGGTTAATATTACCTGTTTGGGGCCTTGTGACAGTTCACTAGGCATTCGCGCAGTGGAGTTAGATATATGCACCTTCCAGGCCGTGCAAAGGTCCGTTAGTAGGTCAGCCTTACGTTTAATCAACTTTCGCTGCCCCCTCCTCGGCCGTAACACCACCCTTAGCGTTCAAGGGAGGTGCTTTTGATTCATTTGTGCTGACACTAGTTGTCGCCAAGAGGTGAAGGGTAATAAAAGTTAAATTGATGGGCGCCAGGTTTAAGAAGAAGAAATGGCCCTAGTTCTTTGCAGCGAACAGATATAACCAAATAATTTGGTCGTAAAGGATCAAATATAACATAGGTTCCATTCGGCCCCTCCCTCACGATAGAATAGAATTCTTGCTATATATGAGACGAAGTTTGCCGCGCGCGCCCGGCGACAGACTGAAGCGTTGAAAACACTGTTTTCCAACTTTTATGCAGGACTGTGTGATTTATTTGCAAAGATGGTTCTCTGGCGCTGCTTAACTAGCCCAGTGGTTTCATGGGTTATCTGCGCAGGTATCGGTGCAGTGACATGGCGGAAAACTTTGCTGGTCGGTAGCCTGGAAGGTGCGGTCGGAAACCTTGCATCTCAGATGTTCTTACAAGAGAATCTAAAAATTTTGTACGCGGAAATATTCGAAGCCATCAATCCGGAGCTAATCTATAATCGTTGTCATTGTTTCTGATCCCGGCCCATGAGTACGCTATTCGCTACCCGCGTGCAGACGTACTGAATACACTGAAACTTTGGTTGCAAAACTCAGCGCACTACCAGAACCCGAGCACTTTGACCAAACAGAATGAGAGTTATTCACCATAGGGGCTTGTGCGTCGTTGGGAATTCGGGAGTAGATTGGACACGCGTGGAAACTTCGCAAAAAGAACCTTGCCCTGGGCTTGAGAACATGTTCACCACCTCAGGTACGGCAATAGTATGGTGAAGCTACGGAACGGGAGGAAGGAATATGACTGTCGTATGGGTGTGAGCTTGTCTTTTATCGGTGGATAGGTTTTGCGGCTGAGAGCTCGATAGACCACACGGAGACAGCAGGAGAGTGAAAAGCCAACGTTGGTATGGCAAATGTGGGGTAAAGAGATCACAACAGAGAGACTTGTTACTCATGCTAGAACAGCCTGAGTCGGTAGCCTAGGAGGTTGCTATTGTTGCAAAGGGTGAAAAATTAGGAGTATCGCTCCACCGTAACTTTTGGTCATTAACGTAAAGCAAGACCTACACCCAAGTGGTAGCATTGTATAAAGCCAGCCGTTATGTATTTGGAAGTGTGTGGTGATCATCAGAGGACTCCGATGGTAGTGTACAACAGGACAGGCTGATCACTGACGCATATTTAGAATGGTTAAAGATTAATACAAGAAGTAAGCAGGATGCTATTTTTTCTGCAGAACGTCTCGTCGACGAACCGGAAGTCCTCAAAGGGCTGTGTTCAAAGCTCAAGAGAAGTTCAGGATAACTTCCAGGTAGGAAAGAAGTCGTCAACGGCTACAATGAAGACAGAACTATCTACCTAGGTTGGTATACCGGCACTCATGTTGGGGGCTGTTAAACGCGTGCTGTTAGGCAAAGAGGGCCTCCTGGCTGCGGTGTGAGTGGAGGATGGCTATTTCATCGAACGGGAGTGACTATCTGAGACCGCTGGATGCTTGGATGTAGTGGTGCTTTAATCAGATGTCGTCAGTAGAGTTGAGTAGGGCCATGCGAGCGCCAGCGGCTCTCTGTGGTGTAAAAGTGTGGAAGCATTTAACGTTTTTGAGGGGATTCCATTATTCTTAAGGCCCAGTGTTAGCAAAACAGCTCTCGGGAGGACAACAAGCTGGTTAAATTCTGTGCTTTATTTCGCTTCCCGTTGCACTTTGGCTTTGTTACAATTACCTGGGGGAGGCTGAGGAGCTTCAAAGATCCCGTTGCACTAGGATCCGAAGTGGTGCCCAGAATGTCCGTTTTTGGCTGGGGAGAATATGGATGCAACCGACACACTGCCTCTTCGTTTCAGGGGAAGTGGCCCCGATTGCATTTACTCTCTTGCATATTCTAGATGTGGTTAAGGATATTTTTCAGGGGATAGAATAGATTCCCTATCTACTGACTAAGCACGATTAGTCTTTTGGCTGTTATAACCCACGGCGCCACGCAAACCATCTACTGACAGGAAAAATGCGGTATCCAAGGGCATTATAGGCTGAGACAAAGCCTTTACTCAGGCCAAATTAGGCAAGTATGGTAGTCTCACTAACCATGCGCGTATCTCGGTCAAATCGAGGTCCAATCTCGAAACGCGGTGGTCATTCTGAAATTTCTTAAGAGAAGAAGAAGAAAAGGAATCTCTCAACGGAAGCACTATTGCCCCCATAGCGATGCGGGTTGCAGCAGAATTAACGAGTGCGAATTAGGATTGCGTTGGGTAAAATTTGTCTGGAAGCCTGTCAAGCTCAGGCAGTACGCGTGGGCTATGTTGGCAAGCAGAGAATATATCTTTGAAACAAAATGCGGCGAGTAGCGGCTGATCTCGTTTGTGAGGCTTGGATATGGCCGAAGAAGGTACCTGGGGATCAGCGGGTTCAAAAAACTCTTTCGGTCCGCTCGGCTTTCATGTGGCTTTTCATCATCTGTGGCTTAAGCTGTCACCCTACAGCTCAAATCCGTCTCATTCCCTCATCAGTCGCCAGTTTTAGGTCGAAACTATTAGGTTTTATAATGTGTCAAGCCGGGTTACCTTGCATGTTCGAGTTACCGCGTTAGCGCCCACACGCGCTTTGTTTTTTCTTATCCTCAGTGACCATTGCACTCAAATCTTGCCAAGTTTGGAAGGACCTTATCTGTGCTGGACAACGCCAATTTTTAAATGACTGTCCCGCTTCCACATTACTACGAACCTGCAACTGTCGTCACTTATGCCTTTATTCTGTCTGTACTGTTGTGATCTTGCCTGATGGGATGTCACCCATACGTTGCGGAAAGACATTATTATTATTAAGATGTCCAGGTGTTGCATGGAGTACGCCTTAAACGGGCTGGCCCCACAAGTCTTTTCGCGGAGGTTATCAAAACGATGATTTATACATCCATATAGATTTCTGACCGCTAACGGTTTTATTTGCGGTGAAGCATAGGATTCATGAACTCTGAAAAAAGCGTTAGTTTCCATCAGCCCACTTACATTAGAGGTTCATCAGCGTTTGGAATGTCAATTTTAGTTTAACATGCATCTGATCGGTTTCTTTTGATGTAAACAAAACCACCACATTAGCATTATACAGAATGCTGGACTGCATCTGCGCAGCTCGGCGGCTCCATAACACAAAAGTTTTTGCAGGCTATCCAACAGTACAGCACTTCAGGTATTACTAAGATGCCTGTCAGCTATGAGCATAACAAGCCGCCCTTAATTCAATCCAACGACTCCACGAAATAAATAGTGAAGCAGGTTGCGCTGTACTGTAAGAACAAGCTGGAAAATGTGCGCTCCCCAAAATTCTGCCGCTCAGCACCACATGATTAGGCCTCTTCGCCCCCTGCAGCCCATCTGGTTTAACTGCCACTACATGAGATATCAGCATCACAACCCGTGGCCACCCCTTCCTTCACCCCAAAAGCCGGAATAGTAAAGTAGCAGATAAAAGAGGCATCTACAAATCTTACAATTCTTAACTGTTAATCACTGAGTCCTTTTGGTAACCATACTCCCAGTACTGGTCTAAAGGGCCCCAACTGCCCCTGATGCTGCAAGTTCTGATAGCAGTTTGAAACTCATAGACGGATTTACTGTTACCTGAGCCCTCTAGCGCTTGGAGTTGGGCTGCCTACGTTAAATTTGTGTTATCTGATTTGTAACTCAAGTGCTTCTGTAGTATTTAACAGGCTTGACATGATCATATCTAACAAGTATATCGTTATTGACCGGGAGAGAGTGGCCAGCATCGGTCATCACGACCTAGACGTTTAAGAATCCGATGATCCCTGTTAAGTCCGTTAGCATTCCAACGCGCTTTAAGAGCCTGTTAAAAATAACCTCAACGCACAGGACTACTTAAAAATGAAACTAGACCAAAGTTTCCATACCAAAACCTCACCCTTTTCCGTACCCGTTATAAAAGATCAAAACACCCGGAAAATTCAACTTTAATCTACCCAACTTTTATCACACAAATGGCAGAAGAAATAAAGACACGACTGTGAGCAACCGAAGCCAGTCCATTAACCACCTCAATGGTATAACGGAGCGACCCGGGGATAAGGCAATTTCAGTCTACTGGCAGCTCCGGATACTAAGGGGATGGGGCCAGCAACAGACGATAAACAAAATCCAGCAACTCGAAAAACACGTCAGATCAATCCAAGTTTTTGTATTCTCCAACTGCCTTCGCATCAGGCGGAAAAATTCTAGAATGTCCCTAGAAACAAGCCACCTTCACCCAAGTAGCTCATCTGAGGCAAAAATTTACACCTGCTCTTTTTTACTGAGACTTTGACAAAAAAGAGAGGGTGGGCTGTCTACATTAGAAAATTGTATTTATTGCCATAGCTCCAGCAAATATAAGGCAGGCAGACAAGCAGACAGACATTTTTATCCTTAGTGCAGTAGCCAATTTCGGTGGGCTCAGCCGCAAAAGGCGGTGACTGTTCTACTTGCTATGATATGCCAATCCCCCCGGCCCTATCCCAGGATTAGAATAGGCTGGGGGTTCTGCTTAACTTCTAGCTTGCCCTGTCCACAAATGCAATGATTTTCTCTCTCGGTCGTGCGCATCGGCATTATATCACCCCTCCAAAAAAATCCCATCGGATTCCCCCCTCAAAAACAAAATGACAGGGTTCATCTAACACCAGTGCACACCGTAATTCTGTAATGTGAATTGTTTTATCCCTCCTTCGGACTTCTCTGCCCCGTCATTTGGTTTAACTTGGTCGTCTGTGTAGCTGAAGTGCCTTCGCCTGTCCGGCCTCGTTGTTTCAGTGTCTTTGGGCAAAAGCCTCGCTCCTGTGTATCAATCCGTGAATCCGTGAATGATGCCTCAGTAACGAGTGCACAGACTAGAATGGAATCAACAGTAGATCTCAAGGCCTTACTCATTGCCTAATCTACCAACGGTAGCTGACTACCGTCCTGATTTTTCTTCTTGCCTTCCATATAATGTTCTCAACTCTGGATTTTTGCTCTCATTGACGACAAATCTCGAGCCTTCTTTGGACAAAACGTTCTCCTTTGCGTGGTCTCATTTTTGGATAACTCTGTCAGCTTCGTCAACTTTATTTTGATACCTATTGTTTCGATTTGCGAAGGTCTAACTAACATTAAACAAAGGAGAGTCCTATTTCCTTACTCTTCACAACCATTGTGCATCCTCTGGCCACGTGCACTGCAAGCATATCTGTAGCTGGTTAAGACTTGTCTCGGTTGTCATTTATGCGGCAACGACCCGAAATGCAAACAAATAGAAAACTGTCCTTTCGTCTGAGTTCAAAAATGCATTGGGTAACCTGATACGAGGATCACGGCTAACATCGACGTGCAAGGCTGCTTCCCTTTTCCTCTTAGCTGGGGTTGCACCATTCTAAGTCTACTCCGTCAGCCAAACATAACAAACACGCTGGTAACCTTCGTTCTCTAAAGTGATCATACCCATAAAATATAAAGATCTTATTATCTCCCGAATACCAGTAGTCACGGCCAGCCCATGATGGCTCTTTTTGCCTTAAACCATTCGTTGCTTGAAGCTGACCGCAATGACTTAGTGACTGACGAATTTCCCTTTTATTTTCAGTTCACGTGGGAGGTTCCAGCTGGGCTGCAATCCCTATCCACTTTCTTGGAAGCTGCCGCCTAGCGTATAATTATCTGCCCGCTGCCCCCTTCACATTACTCTCCCTTTGCATAACGGAGACCCTGTGGTTGGAATTTTCAGATGCGTGAACTCCCCGTCAAACTCATACTGTCGTTGCCCGTGTCAACCACTTCAACAAGAGACACAACCCTTACAACAAATGGTGGTCTTTTGCATCGCTATCCGAAAGTACTGCATACACTCGCCCAGCATAATCTACGGTGAGCCTAGGTGAGCCACAAAACCGAGTGTGTCGGATGTTCGAAGAATGTCTATGACCAAAATACACGGTTGATCGTGTATGTACCATCGATATTCACTACACCCGGAAGTGGTCGGCGCCATCTGCTGAATAATACAAATGGATATACATGCACCTCACTGTTACGCTGAACCTAAATTTTAAGGTGATAGCACGCTGTCAAATGCGAACTTGATAGCGAGCTTGCAGAGATTTTTGCTGTGGGTCTGCATCCGGGTACGGAAGTTCTCGCATCCAGTCCGCGGATTTCTGCACCCGGTTGCAGGCATAATTCAGAATTGAAACAAGTTTCTGGCTTCACTCCAAACCCGGCAGCGGAAACGTTCAGACTCAGTACCTGAATTTCTGCGCTTAGTCCGCACTTAGCATAAACCGTCCGGCGCGCGAGTTAGGCAAATTGTAAGCAGTTATTGCCTCCCCTGGTGCAATTCGTAAACTTCATATGTTGTCTGAAGTACAAATAATAATACGAAAGAGGTAGAAAAAGTTTGCGGAAGATCTTTTATTCGGTGATTCTTCGCAGCACTCTGCAACTGTTTATGAACCTTTTATTGCTGGCATCCTGCACAAGCCACCTTGTTACCGTTGCGAGATCAGCTATCATGACTCAGACCAAAACTTACCAAGTCTGCATACCGGGCACCATCTCTAAGGACTTCTTCGTATTTGTTCAGTTCATCCATGTATGAAAAGGGTAGGAGATGCTCATTTTTTGGTTCCGAACTGCTCGCAGATACTAAAGAATCCAACTTCACATGCAGCTTCTGCAGCATTGAGTAATTTCTCTCCAAATTCTCTGTAATGTAGTTAAGATAAACTGTAATTAACTCATTGAGAATGAAGTCGAACGGGTCTTGTGAAATTGTATTGGCCTTGGTGTTTTGAACGCAGTATGTGAAGCAAACCTGAAAAGCAGCGTAGAGCTACCTGGGTAAAAGTGGGTACAGGAAAAAACACGAAGCACTAGTAAATGTCAGGATGTAAAATATTGTCACACAATGGATACAAAAGGAACTGTCGGAACTCGGAAGCCTTCCACCGCTCCAGGTCTACCACATCTCGGCATTTTCGGGGTAAACCTGCACTAAGGACCACAAACGGACCCTCAGTTGCATCATTCAGTAGGTTTCAGCAATCCAAAGTAAGTCAAGTCTTGTGTCCAATTGATATAGTTCTGAGTAAGCTGAAGAACTTTCGTACTAAACCAATACATACAAATCGGATGGGAAACCGTTGATTATGGGGAAAGCATCTCCTCCACCGGACTGGGACTTATATGGCCCGGAAATCAGAGATATTACGTAAGGCGGCTGTGAACAATGGAATAGTCATTCGTGTGTCAATATACACACTCTTCTGCGTACAATAATGGCAGTCGTAATATCCTGTATCCCCCCTCACTTGCTGCAGAAATGCCCCAGCAGGACTGTTACAGGTAATGCATGGAAGACGGATGGTGGCAATGTGCTGAACTCCGGAGACGCTGTCCGTTAACTCGATGACTTTGTCTGACATAAACTGTTGAACATCACTTGGCTTGTTCTTACAACAATTTATACCAATAACGAAAGGATGACCGAGGAAAGTGGAGATCATGCAAGAGAGTATGGGCCACAGCTAGGTACGCGAGTTGTTCCGGCCCGAATACTATCAAGGTTAACGTTGATGTCGCTATATGATACTAAACTATGAATCTTTCGGGACTGCCTCGGCAAACCTCCCTTTAGTCCAAGGTGGATGCACGTCCAACCGGCTTTCTATCGCATGTGGCATTGTCCGTGTATCCCTCGGAAGGAACGGGAAAAATCTCAGTTCGTCATACGCAAAGGTTTAACCGGATATATGTAGCTTTAGTCTTTGCGCCATCTGACGAACAGCTGTTAGGATACTCCTACACGACTGTGGATTGTTAAAAAGGGCATTGTTGAAAAGCAATATAAGTGTAGGCAGAACATACGGACTGATTCCATAAATGACTTGCAATGAGATTTTCTGTTGCGGTGAATAGCTGGGTTATCTGAAGTAAAGGAATGGTTCTCAAGGGACCGCAGTGGTGATTGGCCTTTCATTCCCAAAGTTTTACTGACAGGAATTGGTGAAACCACCGGTGGTGAACAGCGTTCTAAGGCACAGCCCATTATATCCCCTGAGACAGTCAACTCGGGCATATGTTGAGCTTGCTGCCTGATTAATTATGAGTCAGCCACAGAGGTTCAATCCAAGGCATTGTGAACGTATTCGTCTGTTGGGCAACGATAACAGCGTGTTGCTGCAACTGCCCGGCCTACTTGCCTATCTGCGATTGTTCTCGACAAACCTCTACGCGCAATACGAACGAATTTTGGGGGCACCGACGATTACTTGAAATGAAGAAATCTTGCTTACAAATTTTGTACGCGTAAACAGCAGGTATAAAGCACGTCACAGAGGGGCCGAAGGCAGAACGTCCCGACAATATTGGTGCAGCACAGTAAAACAAATCCGTCCACGGTTTACATTCCGTCCTGACCTGGAAATGCAGGGAACTGTTTTTATTACTACGAGGCAAATAAAGAAGCTTTGATGCCTCTTAAACGTATCGATCTCCATTGGCTTAAAAGCTCTCAACTGGTACGGAAAGTTCTGCACAGATTCTGCGTCCTAGTGCGGACGCGTGCTAATTGGGCATAGAGGGGAATCGTGGCAATGACACGCAATAATTCTGTCATGTTCATCTCGAAAATATAGTTGTTTCATTGTAAGTGGAGGGCAACAGACCTGTTGTTTTACATTGCTTAGCCATTCAGTGCACAAAGAATGCTAACTTGATTAGAGCATCAACAAGCAGTTGATACCATAGCTTTCTAAGCTTGAAGCTTATTGGTTCCACATACCAAGACACCATAGTATATCATGGATACTGTCAGTAACAAAATGGGTGACAAAAATATGGACGTACAGGTAGTTCCCCGCGAATTTTTGGACAGGAGGCCATTTGTCGCATTCCGCAGTCAACGGAACAAACTTACCTTGAGCGCAGGCGTACAACGATCAGGGACGGCTCATTTTTGCAGTTTGCCAAATCCAACAGATAGTGCGATAATTTGCCTGGTGTCATTTGAAAAAAATGTGTAGCAAGCCATTGATTCCTCTCGTGATGATAAATACCTTGTTGCAAAAGAATGTGATGTGGATCAGGAAACATGGAAACATCCAGATTAACCAACTTCACGCCCAACATTCAAAGTCCAAGTTTATGCGCTTGTTGGTCTGTAAGAATGTCGTAAGCATCACCCCAACATTTAATCTCAAATTTAATCCGCTTGTTGGTCTGTAAGAATGTCGTAAGCAGTTGATCAGTAACTCGTTTGATATTTCGACATCACAGACAGTATTGAAAACTGTGCCTCAAAACGCGTGACACTCGTTTTTAAGCCGAGACACGATCTAAATACTTACGAAAATGACTGATTACATAGTTGGTTTGGGAGCCACAAGACGCAGCGTCAGGTCGCTTATATCTGGGTGAATCGCAATTCACATTAAGTATGTCAGACGTATGATACAGTTCGTAACCAAACAAAAAGCATGGCCCAGAAATGCAGCACAAAAATATCAATTCACTTAAAATGCATCTTAGTTTACTCACGGAACAACGGGTTTAGGGTTTTTGCAGAGAGAGAGAAAGAGAGAGTAAAATTCTCTAGTTAAAACGTGAAATTTGGGTTTCATTTGCGGAAATCTCTCGGAACACTGCGACACTTACAAATCACACAAATAAAAACCATCAGGGAGCACACCTGTCTACTAAGCGACAGCTACAAATAAGTACTATTGAAGGTAAATCGCACTCTAAACAAGTGGCCGAAACGTAATTCATTAGGGTCAATCTTGGGGTTTACTCAAGACATTAATTCCTGCTTCCGGAGCTCTGTGGATTTGGAAAAATTGTCTTCAAATCATCTTTAATTTCGTGAACACGAAAACAGACCATAAAACAACTGTCTGAGAAATAGTATCTTTCGGAATCATCAATTTTTGAATATGACCTTCACTTGAGGTACTCAACCCCAAGAACTAGACTTTTTCATCTGGGAGCTGATCGGTTCAGATTCGGCTCTTCAGTAGATATATTGAAGGAAGACTGTCGTTTGGTTCTCAAGGCTTTGTATTAGTTCGTCATTCACGGACTTCCAAACTGCCCGTTTTAATGAAATTTAAGACACTGTGGTCGAAATTCGCTGCAGTTTGACAAAAATTTATTGGTGCCATTTATCGGAGTTTCTGGGCCAACTGCCACCAGACGAACAAGCACTATACGACAGAGGATGATAGATTTTGCTTAAGATAAGCTCACTTCAACGCGTAAGGTGAAACAACTAAATAAATACGTAAATAAGTACGCAATTAGCCAAAGCAACAATGAGGAAATAAGTGGGGATGAACTCTTGCAATGACCCAGTTCCACGTACCAAAACGAGTTGCATTCACACGTTCTCTGGGATTGGGCTAGATTTCATCAGTAACCAAAAATGCAGTGGCTGTTTCGAATATGTTTCGAATTTGCATCGAAAATCCGGAGAAAATAGAAAACAGCGTTACACAAGGTACTTCATGCTTTTCATAACCATTTATCCAGGCTTTATTAATTTCTCTGTAATACCGGACTACACATTCGAGTTTTTATCTTGAGTGCAGCTTGGGACTAATTCAAACACCGATGGCAGGAATTAGTGGCCAGTACATAAGAATTACTGGTGATCATGCAATCGTGTATGTCTCAGTCACATAAATAAACGTTTGCCGCATAGATGGGACGTCACTTCCAGTCCGCATGAAGCTTCTCAGCCATGCATGTAGTGAACTATCAAAGAAGCTCATAAACAAGCCAATGGTAGTTAACCCTGTTAACGAAGTTCAAGTTAGCTTTTGCGTGAATCTCGGACCTCTAAGGAGATGTATGGTGCACTACTCATGGAGGAGGCTGGCGCCTGTTTTGTGAAAGTATACGAGAACTCACATACTTCGACACTTCGACAATCGATGAAAACTAGGGTGTCACCTAGTTGACACCTTGAACTAACGTCACCGTTAGTTCAAGAATAGCACACAAGAAAGATTCATCTGTCTTGGTAAATTCGCGATCGTAAACTATCGTGATACGCCCAAATAAATTTAAAACTTATCTTTCACACTACTATATCAGCACACTATGATCTGCTATGTTTCCGAAACTGTTACCGCAAGGATTTAACTCAGATGGACTACTGGCGTGCACTACACCTACGAAAACTTGATGCAGATAGGCAATCTTGCGGCTGATTTTGACGGTAAACGGAGGCATTTATGGCCACTCACTGGGCTGGGTTGAGTTTATTGTGAAAAAGACATGAATTCCGTGGTTTACTTAGCCCTTGAGTCTAAAATCTACATGCAACATTGCATGACGCATACTGGTGGGTTGGTATATCAGAGCTTTTTTACATTAGTGTGGTTCGTGCTTGATCCGTAACCTTTTCCAACGATGTTACTCTGACTGAGGTGGAATTCGAAGGGCTCTTTATTTAAGTAACAGTATTTGCCTATATGTGTACACTGAAGATGTGTATGTAGAACTGCTCCAGTGAATAAGAGAATCAGTTCGATGTCATGTCGCAAAAAATGTATTTTTTTACACGGGTCCCTGGGGAGAATATTACGGCCTCTGAGGCGTTGGCATAAAACAAGGTCTACAGTTTTCTCACGTATACTTGCTATGTCACCAAAAACCTAGGTTTCCTGCCATCGTTTGCATCAGTGAGTTCCTAATGTAACTGTCTTTAGAATTTCCACAGAGTTGTGTACAACGTAAAATTCCAATGAACATTTTGGGCCGATGAGCATCGCTTATTCAATTGAGTGCATCAATGGACTTCAGAAGCCGTGACATGATGTTTGACAAAACCTAATGACATTTCATTCAAAAACCGTATTCCATTCACATACGAACATCGCGACCTTCGCCCGAATAAGCTGCACTTATCTATCTATCTATCTATCTATCTATCTATCTATCTATCTATCTATCTATCTATCTATCTATCTATCTATCTATCTATCTATCTATCTATCTATCTATCTATCTATCTATCTATCTATCTATCTATCTATCTATCTATCTATCTATCTATCTATCTATCTATCTATCTATCTATCTATCTATCTATCTATCTATCTATCTATCTATCTATCTATCTATCTATCTATCTATCTATCTATCTATCTATCTATCTACCTATAGATCTGTCTGGCCGCCCCCTGTCAGTTTATCTACTTGTGTATTTACATCAGCGTCTCTATCAGTCTATGGGATAATTGATAGAATTTTTTCCGCTGATATACAACGTTTTGTCGGCCTTCCGAATTTGCGGTTGCAATTTTTGTTTTTGCTGAGAACCCGGGCGTCTAGCATCTCCCTCACTGGCATTGGTTTAAGAGCGTGCATGTGTTTCTGTTGGACACGTCACAAATCTGTTCATTCAGTGTCTGTCTCATGGGAGAGTTGGCAAATATCAAGGAACACACCAACGCCAAAGAAACAGACATTACCACTCTCGCTGACTACTAGTACCGCCACGCTTCTTATGGCGTTTGACATATGCTGCTTTATCGAATAACCCCAACCATACCTAACGCAGATCAGTGTCAGTTTGTTTGCTGACGGTTTTGTCAAAAAAACTGCATTCGCACATCTGGGACATTTGGCTGTTTCGCCATAGGAAAGCAAGGCCAAAACTGCATGCTTATAGTGATTCGATTAAGTCAGTCGCATATGCAGCACCGGCAGGGTTCTACTGGTCAGTATGATTACAAGTGTGAGTTAATTTCACTACTGATCAGTCGCTCATGGGTGGGCAGTTAATCTGTCTAACTACTAGCTGTAAGATCGGGGGTTCAAACCCCCCCTGCTGGAGTTTTTTGAGGTGCGCACTTTCGATGATTTGCAAAAAGATGAAACAGCCGTACAGTGTTTCTCGGTTTTTCAAGGTAGATTTGCTTCACATACAGGACGAAATCCCAATTAAAAATTTTCCTTCTTCTCAAAAGGTACAAAACCAGTTTACATTCGTCTGTCGGTCCATGATCAATGCTCGGAGACCTACTTTATAAAAATACGAGACGTACCGGAGAGATAACGAAACGAAGAACACTGCCAAGTATGTGAGCAGTAAAGGTGATGAAGTCCCAATAGGCATCGCAGAGGTATTCAGTCAGAGGGAACCAGCTTGGCCGTACATCCGAATGGATTGGTTTGACAGCAGCAATGAAATTATGTCCTAGTAATAGCAAATTGGGTTACTCACGAGCTACCGGTGTAGCTGTGTATACGACCGGTGAAAAATGTGGGCAGTGTCTGGTCAAGTGTCCTAGCTCCGTCCCCCCATCTGATAGAAGGTTAGTAGGGAAATCATGGAACTACTTCGCAATGCTTGTACAGGAAAGTCTGGACATTTTCATCCTCAGAAGATTACGGCCATGGAACCTTGATTTCAATCCTGGCGACTGCACCAAATGAAGGAGGAAGGTCTTACAGTAGTGATTTGCTTGTTGACCAACAGGAACTAAGGGGCTCTGTCTTAATAAACATGAAAACAAATCTCTCATTTGTACAGAGCTTTTGAAAGGGGAACATTCACAAGCGTCCTCTTCAACTTTCCTTGACGTTCCTTGAATATAAAAAATAATGAATAAACGTTACGAAGCGGTTCCATAAGTTCCGTACCACCCTTCCATCAGCTGCCGTAACGACGTTTTGACACCTGGTTAGACAAAGCTACACAGGTTTTGTTATTAGTATACACCGTTACATCGGTGTACATTTATCGGCGTACGTTTATCGTTTGCTGATTGCCAAGCTCGGTGAATGGGTAAACAGCTACCTGGCTTATTCACTTCTGTACGTAATAAGAGGTCTCGTACCCGCACGCGTAAATTTGTACATGCCAATGCTCGCGGTACGGTGTAAGCCACAGTTAGAAAATTCTGGACTGCTGCTGTGTCCCACGGGAAAAAAGCGTGAATTTTGTTGATATCGTCATGGATATTGTTGATTGAGAAGCTTTTGATAAAATGCAATTGCACATGCAAGCTTTGCTTCAGTACGAATCCGACGCACACTTCCGAATGTATTCCTTCTCTTTCTCTCAGTCTTCATATCTAGAACAGACGGAGAGGTTGGACGCCGGCAGGCAGCTGAGGTACCAAAGCAGGTTTCTGAAATGATATTTCAGATAACTATCCAATAGACCAATCGGGCGGGCGGTTTTTGCAATAGGGAATTTTATTTCTTTTCACATTAAGTGGAACAGAACAGGATATTACATTTTACCTTGTGAACACAGGGTATGTGTTTGCCCGGGCTACTCACATTGGGAAGACCAATTCTTCCTGTTCTCTGCAAGTGGGTATCATCGTAGTTAGTTTAAGCTTTGACGCAATAACTCAGAATTGCGTGCAATTTTTGTCACACTGGGGCGCCATTCCTGTTAGTTTTATTAAGTTTAGGACTTACCGATGCGTAGAAATGCATAACAGTTCTAGTTTTCCTCGATCTTGATCACCACTTTCCGATTATGACCGGAAAACTCCTTATTTTGGGCGTCAGTATGGTTCCAGAGTATAGACCAGAGGCGCCATTAATTGTTATTGCGACCGAAAACTCTACAACATGACCAGCTCATTGAAACTTCCACGTGTGTTGTGGATTGTTTTGGAATGAGTCACGTGCGAACGCTTGTGATCCGATTTTATCGCAACCAGTTGGTCAACAACATGATTTGAACAAACCCAGTAAAGGCGTGTTTCGTTCCACGGCCCGTAGACTGGTAGCACACCTGGATTCCGGTTACACTCGACCATGTGTAGTTTCGCAAATCCTTGCAGTGTTCTCGTTCAACCGGAGAGGTAAAACAGGGTCCTAGGTGGCCACAGTGAAATGTGATAAGTGAACACTGGTACACAGGTGGTCAGGCGGTCACATGAAAGGATTTAACAGACCATAAATCTCTACATACATTCACTGAAATCGGAATACACATTCGTATAATCTAGTTCGACGAATGTGTGATATTGTACGCGAATATTACCAATTTAAAATCCGAAAGTCCACGTCAGAATCGGGTTTTGAACGGAACTATCTCCACATGAAATTCCGTGATTTATTTGCCTAAATTATTCATTATGCCTGACAGGACCTTTTACAAATCTACCTCACCGTTAAGCCTTAGTATGCGACAGACTGTTGTCATATTTGGCTGCTGTTTTCTGTTGGTTGACATTGGGAGATCCAGTCTTGACAATGACCCTGATACTCACACAAACACACAGTTGTGTTATGCAGTAAGCTGCTGTGCTGTTAAAATGTGTGCTCCGATGGACGCCTGGGTATCTCATGGTGAGGCCTGGGTGGCCATGACTGCTAGTAAGGTGGGAGTTTCTGATGACACACGCGTGTTCTGAATTTAAGTAGCATCGCAGCCATCACTGTAGGATGCAATAGGATGTAGCCGCTTGCCTGCAAATACGTGGACTACCATCGTGTAAATGGGTAATTTTTGGACATTGTGGATATCTTTTTTGTGACTAAGTTTCCTGTCAGATTCGTATTCCAAATAGGGTTTTGGGCTTATTGATGGAACGTTGCTCATAAGGTTGCTAAAATCTTATCATGATTTACTTCATGCCGAACAAATAGGAATCCATTAGCTAAGGTGTGAGAACTGGTTGTTTGAACAAACCCAGAAACAGAACACGAAGTTTGTGATTGGTTTTCAAAAAACCCTTTAAAGTACCGGCTAGGAAGCTTCAGTTTCTGCTCACTAACTAAATGGGCCTACAGGATGACGCCATTCTTACCTTCCAAGACTTACGGGACTACAAACGCGCCTGCTGCTAACTGCTCCCGCCGGCGGGTAAGACCACTCTCCGTGGACGTGATGGTCCAATTGTCCACTAAATAGTCACCTTGATTTTCTTTTTCCATGTTCGCTTCGTCTTTACCTGAAGCCACCGTGATGAACTTAGGAACAATGATCGGTGGTGTATCCGCGGTCGGTTCATCCTCGATTAGCCGATATGTTGACAACATCCGACTCAACTATAGTTTCGTCCTGTGAACAAAACAAACTCAGGCTTAATGTAACGTGAGCGAAATTCAGTGAACCTAATTAAGTGAACTCATGTGTATGAATTGGGATGCGTTGTCAGGAAAGTGGTTTCTTAGATTTATGGCGGTCGATATAGGATAGTCGTCTCGAAAACGACTTCAGCCGATCATGCAGTTATTTATCTGGACAACCGCTTGTTTAAAGGACTCTGTCAACTATAGCAATGACTGATCACTGCATGAAAACGACACAAAGTAAATAATAAAGATAAGTCCCCCAATGAGCGCCTGTCTATCCTGATCTCAGAATTCACGTCTCGCCTTTATTGTGTTCCATCAGTCTGTTATGATCATTTTTTGAAAGATTTATACTATCATTCAGTTGTGTAATGTGTGACATTGGAATCAACTAGTCTTGGGTGACGTATTTATCATTTTATCGCGTTCACCAGGTTCTAGGCCCAAATTTGATGCTCCGGTGAGTTCAACTAGGTCTTCTCACTGTTTGGGGTTTGTGTCTCAGCATCCACTTGCTTAACCAGGCTGGTCCTTTGACGGTTACGTTGTTTTGCAAGCTGTCTGAATATTGGCGTATTCAATGCGGCACATTACAAGCAAAGGAAGCACTGGGATCCCCTTAATGGCTGGAAGCAACCTTTCTTTTTCAAATTCACACAATAGGCCTTGGCTGACGAAGGACTATAACCTGAACTCCCCAAAAGACCAAACTTTATTCGACGGGTTTCCCATCGAAAATTCGTCCGCCTTGCGCAGCATTTGAACAAATAGGAATTAGTCAACTCCTATGCTATTATAGTGGTCAAACATGGCCGCATGCCGAAGACGGAACACTTCATGGCGGGAACATTGAATATTTTGATTCGCTAAAGTCAAGAAGTCAAGCTCTGTGCGGTAAAATAAGGACGGTGAAGCTATATGACACCAAAGTGATGCAATCAAGCTGACGGAAAATCACAACGTACTTCTCGTCAGGTTTGGAAGAATTAAGGACCATTTCCACCTGGGAGTTTCCGCAAGTTTGTCATAAATTTCCTCATTCCGTTCGACTTCATCAATTTGCAAATCATGCGCATTTACCGGAATCTGTAGTGAAAATAACGTTGAACATGTATATACGTAATGCACTACTCATAAGGCTGCTGAAAATTCTCCGACAGCTCACGACCCCTTTCGCCCTTCTTGGGGCTCATCAGGTAGGCGCAGTCCCCGAGTTTCCGTTAACCTTATGTTCTACTTGAACCCAAGGTTTGGGTGTATGAAACGGATCGTTACTTCCAACCATTTCTAAAAGCGGGGGCTGCAATCACAGCGCTATCCCAAGTCAGTTTTATCACCAAAAGTCCCTCTCAACAATGCTAATCAGCAGAAGCTCTCTAGAACATACCCGGCTGCTTATGGTAATCAGCTTCTTGTTGCACAGCTGTTCTTCTCTACAATTAGTATGTCGACAAAAGCTACGTTAGACTTGTGCTGAATGATAGGAGGAAAGATTAGCAATCTGCTTTTTCTACAATGTATGCGGCTTTCATGGTGGATACTGAACAGTCCTCCCAGGTTTGTTTGGTTGCATGTGAGCACTAGCGATTCTTCCACGGCAACCGGAATCCGGATGTGATTAGCAAGTGTTATACCGAAGAAAGATTAAAAAAACACAACTAGTGAGGGCCTGCTGTTCTTTTACCTGCCCGGTTTTGAATTACTCATCCAGGTATTGTAACAGACGACTGTCTGCTACTGGACGGTCTTCTGCTTGCAAGCACCGTTATCCACATTTCGTAGTATTGACAAGGTACGACAATCAGGGTCCGGCTAGCATTTAGTTCTAAGACCATTGGACTTGGAACTTTTGGAGGTAGAATTGCAACCTAAAAGGAGTACGGGCATACTAACTTTGGCTCGTCAAAGTACCGTGCACAATAAAAGTCCTTTATGTCGGGTTGCTAGCTGCATACATCTGTAGGAGTTACTGGCCTTAATAAGCAATCTATCGATCTTAGTCAGATATAAGTCACAGAGAAAAAGATCCAAGGAGATCTTGACTCACAGTTCACGAGGGGGAATTTTGCATGTTCTTATTCTGTTAAGCCGCTATACAGAAGAAATGTCACTTTCCTGATGTTTAAATCTCCTGTAGGTATAGTATTAATCAACTGAAGTGAGAAGGAAGGTCCGTTGTTTGCTGCTAGAATTTTTGTCCACGTCGGGGAGATTAGCGTGAGCCAGCATTGTTTATCCAGAAAATTCACAATAACAGTTACTCCGCAAAACCGCAAATTCCTTTGCGTGGAAACTTGTTGTAGTTTTTTATTAAACCAACTTTGTACAATAATGTGACTGATATTGACACCGGGAAAAGAGATAACGGAAAAACAGCAGTTCACAACTGCTACACATCTTGACAATGGTACTTGATGGAAACTGCAAACAGATATGACGAGAACTGGTCATTTAGTGTATATTTTTACCAAGCCAATCTTCACAAGAGTTTGCGCAGTTTTTTTATGCGTGCAGGGATCGTGGAGAGAAAATGTCCCAAAATTACTTCTCGTATAACATGGCGGCGCAGTTCTTTTACTGTGCTTTCATGTTGACTTCCGAAGCGACTTTCATTTATGATGAATCCTACTAATTCAGACGTGAAATTCTTTCCGAAACAGGTTTTGCTATTCCGCACCGACTGTTATCAGTTTCATTCCCTCACGAATGCCATCCTCAACTGCCGATTCTCTCGCGCAATGGGCTTTCCACTGGGGAGAATATTGCCGTGGTCATCGTCTGATCGATCATGTTTGTGTCTCTATTCAACAGTCACCGTTCGAACGGCGAATCGAAAGCCCATCCATTTATGCACTGTTATATGTAGCGGATGAGAACCAAACATTATTTTCGCCGGCAAGATTCTGATCTTTTTCACACCCCGCGAATCACGCCAGCGATTCTTGTGCCGTGATTTTTGTTTATGTCAGACTGCTACCAGTTTTCCTATTTCTACAGGGTCAGACAACACATTGTTTACGTTGCATACTCTACAACGATTCAGACGAGTGGCTGGAATTCAGGACTGGGAAGACGAAGCAACTGCGGATCGATTGACTTGGCCGGCAGATCCAACCTAGCGTTGAAATGCAAACCCACACTCTTATTGGTTCACAGATGCGACGTTGACCAATCAATAGCATACGCATAGGCGAGAGAAAAATAGATTACGAATGTGAACACGCTAAGGATCACGGTCAATAAAGTCAGAATTCCTGACCGAGCATCCTGCTAAAAACAAGCATGTGGAATGAAGCAAGTCATCTTTTGAAGATATATCAAGATGCTGGTATGAATAAACTGAGTGTATTTCATCAAGTACATATGATGTTCAAGAATAGCCTTATGTTGCTGAAAGTTGGAGGATCACGCCCCAACCTGATGAGTTCGAAACGTTTCGTGGGCTGTTGAAGACTTTTCAACAACCTTATGAGCAGTGTGTTCTGTCAAGGCTAACGAAGGGTTTTTATGATCTATAATTTGTGTTGACGCTGATCTCTTTTGAGTAAGTTGTAGAAGCCTAGGATTCACTCCACACTGAATGCTCATAAAGCTTGAGTATCTTGACATCAAATCTGCCTCAGCCGAATGTGTGGACAACGCAGGTTTTGACTTTGTAGGAAGGGTGCCTCTGCTTGACCGACTTGCTGACTAGGTTCGTCCGTGGTTCAAGAGTAATGCTGGAGTGGGCAACTTACAGGTCAGGTGATAAACAGAATTATTTTGGAGTAATAGAAAGTAGGCTTGAAATGTGACCATATTTCCCTGTTGTCAAAATAAGAGGTGGAAATTGGAGGTTGCGCAGCCAACACTAGCCGGGGTCAACCAGCTATAGTTATGCGGATTTCGGCCGGAAGGTGAACTGTGATGAGGAAGTGCTTGGTGGACATGCCACTCGGTTGTTACCTTAAGGTCAGCCGTAACTGCGCTTACGCAATGGTTTAGAGCCCACAGTCGGAAAATAATATTCCTCGGGGCCACAATTTATTCTGTCTTCAAGGTCACCCGTTCTGACAAACGTATCCAAGATGACCATTCACCTCGGAACCACTTTAGCCCATTTGTATGAGTGACAGTGCTGATAGCTGCACCCAGTTTCGTTTGAGCATTCAGAATTTCCAGTGGATGTGCAAACCGTCTTTTCCAGCTGCTGAGTAAGTTTTGAGACACGCCACTTCTACGAGCTTTTTACACCCAAGTGGATAGGAGTTATCCAGGTCCGTCTGTCAAGTCCCCGACTCTCCCATGATCTGATATGGAATGTTTTTAGGTTTTCCAAACTTATCCAAAGGCTGTTTCAGTGAAAGGATTTCGGGTATCCCTGATTTCGAATTCAATTATTTAAGACAATTTGTTTTGGGATACGAATTTTGACCACGCCATTGAAGCCGGTTTCACATCATACTGCCTTTATAGGTATACATATATCTGTGATAGTGATAACTCTTGTCTAAACGTAACACACTACTCACAAGTTTGCTGAAAACTCTCCGACGGGCCCTGATCTGTTTTGTCATTCTTGTGCACTGCTTTGAATGCAAGTCAATAGGCAGGCGGAAACAGGACTACCCCTATTTCAGTGATACAATATCGGTGAAAGATTTGAACAGTTCACTACAGGTGTCGTCGTTCTCGAGGCTCGCCAACAAGGCTGTCGCCGAATATCCCGTCAAAACCAAATTGGTATGCAGATGAGCACATAAGTCTAGTCCACCACCCTTTCTCCCTTGAACAACTACTTGTACGTATGCTGTGATGAACAATCACTTGCGTATTAACTTGGTTTGATGAGAGACTCAACCGAATTTTGCCTGAATCTCCGGTTTTCAGTAGTAGACTTTAATTAAATGTGCTGCACAACAACCCGTTTGACGTTTAATTTTGAACGATGTTCAGTATATTGAGGCGTGTCTGAACACTACTGTTTGTGCATCCCAGTTGGTTGGAGAATATTTAAAATATGCGTTGTTTTAGAAACCAGTCTAGGCTTTACTGGCAAGGCGTACTATTTACAAGTTTGCCCTCCACAGTCCGTCACCCAGTCCGTCCTGTTTGGTGCTCCGCAGTTCTACCTAGGTTTTCATCAGCCTTCTGTACCACTTGGATACCAAATTGTAACTAACAATGTACATTCATTTGCATAGTACACTGGTGTTGATGAGAGATTCAGCTGGTACCATAAACAAGAGAGTCAACTGATTCGGTCGCTAGCACTGACGCACTTTGAAGAGGAGCTCATCTCTCTAACTGTTTCAGAGACGACCGAGTTCTCTCTATACAGAAGGAATTGCACGCCAGCACAATCTAGGTCGGTTAGTTTGGGAATCACCTCGGAATTGCATGCAGATGATACGTTGAACTTCTTAGGAGTAGTAATTACATGGTACCGGGTTATGTATTTTTCCGAAATAGGAAGTCCGATACCATAGGATAAAGCTAGTCTAGTTGAACGAAAAGCATGAACCAGATTCACATAATCAAAAAATCAAGTTTTACAAAAGTCACGATAGATTGCTACAATTAGCTAGTCCTATCCAGGTCGAATTTAGAATGTCAAATTCAGACCGGCGTGAACAGTGACACTCTAGTGCTTGAATCTAAATGCCACTGTCTTGGAAATGGCGTGAAACCCGTGATAGGGATGCGAAATGACAATAAGACCAATTCCATGGGTGCCAATAAATGAATCCTTTTTCCGGAACTGAACCATCTATATTCTCTTTCGAAATCAGAATTCCAAGCGCACATGGGCTGGACGAAAACATGACACTGGGGCTGCACCCGAACCGTTAGCTTCTGGAATTTCCTTTGGATTTGAGGCACTTGTTTGCGCAAAGCAGCTAACACCTTCCAATCATCTGCCATATGTTTTCTGTTTTTTTTCCCTTCAAATCTTGAGTTGTAATTCAAGTAAATTTACCATTCTCCTCAGAGGATAATTCGTAGGGATTTATCCATACTATGTTTCAGTCCACTCGCGAAGTGAATGGTGCATAACACTAACCCAATTCTGTCAGGCGCATAGATCGGCTGACCGCATCCCTACGTGATGGGTGATTATTTTCCAGAATCTGTCGGAAAAGGTCATGGCTAATTGTTCGAACACGAAAACCGCTCGTCTGTTTTCCATCAGTGTCTAGAGGCCGTACCAACAAGAGAGTAGGCTAAATAAACCGAATAGCAAATCACGCCATTTCGGGTTCCAAGCGATCTGATCCATTGTCCAAATCAGTCTATCCGCACATGGATTGTGTTCGACCGCACCATTTTCCTTTCTCAAGGAGTTCGAATTACTGGTGACTATTGTGCTCGTATGGCGCTTCCTGACAGTTATCAGGTGCGGTTTTAATCGGTATCCTCTATGTGGTTTGGTTTCGGCTCCAAGCCTGTCAGTTCGTTTATGCCACGTGCACCTAAAGTCCACCTTTCAACTTCTACCCGATTCCTTCTACCTTCCAAGAAGTTAAACCAAAGCTGTTTCGGTGTCTGGGTGATATAAACAGCAGGAAACTTTTAAAAGTCACACACAAGGCTCGTCAATCTTACCCTTTGATGTCAAGCCTTAATCTAATAGGCAGATATGTGACGAATCAGCTGTGAATTCCAGGTTTAGAAGTGTGACGGATAGTGGCCGACTTCGACAATTCCGCTGATAGGGCACCTATCCGGTGAGCGAGAGGTCAGTGGTTCTAGTCTATCCCCCTAAAGTGCATTTTCTTTTTCCGAATTACCCAGGTTTCTCATCTTGCTCCTTTAAAACACTGGCAAGAAGGACTGACCTAAGGAAGGTTTGTTAAACTATCGGTAGTTTTACAGCTGAGGAAAGCTTCATTTTTTTGGCACAAGGGCTTCGTTAGGCCAGGTGAGTAGGTTAATCTCTTAACTGAGTTTTAAGGCAGACGGAGAAACCGCTTAACACACCACATCCATGTTCAATGTCGGTTAAAAGGTCTTGTCAGTTAGAGTGGGTGCCGAATTTTTGCGATCAATCGCTTGGGGAGATTTAAGACAGATCTGATTGGGCTTGCGTTCAAGGTGCTTCGACTGATGATTTCTCTAAAGGTAAGTTTTGTTGGTCCGTCTGGGTTTGTAAGTATACAAAATTCTTGTTGGAGGAGTGAAATTCATAGGAGAACCAGCTCCAAACTTAACTAGACTACACAATTGTCAGCGGACTAACCTTTTTCTTTGAGACGGATTTAATTGGTTGTTTTTCACTTGCCCTTGACAGCATCACTTTTTGGCCCGCCTAGAACTTTTCACATGAACTTTATAAAAAGCCCGTTTTCGGCTGCACATGACACCCCGGTATGCGTAGGTGTTCGATGGATCAGCTGATTCGCACGTTCATTGAGTTTCTGGTTTGGTTAAGCGTATCAGGCTATCATCAGGCGGCTATCCAGACTCGGGTTCACGGTATTAAGAAGGCGTTAAGAAAACTGTGGTCCACAACAGAGATATATTTACTTTTTGACCGTTTCATCTAGGTAGCAACATTCGTGTTCCTTTTCGGTCCGAAAGTGACTTACTACATGCTAATAATAATAGATTTTGGCCCACACAGATAAGCGGATAGGGAAAATTGTCATCATCAGCATCATCAGCTGCAGATTGTATGCACGTCGTTCAGCGTTTATGGGTACCGCAAAAAGTATCAGACATTCCAGGGAGATTTCACTGATCCAGTCAGTATGACAAACGACTTAAAGAGGCTGTCTGGGCTTCTCCCACAACATGAACAAAAACGTCTGGTTACAGCTATTCAGGACAAGGCCATTTGGCCCAAAGACCGAAATCACCCTCCACTGCTGAACTATTTACCAACAAAAGTATAGTCAAGACCAGAGGTAACGTCATTACTCTTCAGTCACACGGTTCAGATCACGTGTACAGGTGTTCACTGTATCCTCGAGTGACGGTTTCTCAGACGGAAGGCTCGGGTACGTGGGAGACTATATTTACTAACTGAAAAGTTATTTATGGCTTGTAGAACAAGCAAAAATGTCAAATTGGTGCCAGCTATAATGCAGTCACGTGAAGTGGGGATCTTTGTTGGCCGTCCATATATTTCGATCTGTTTGGATACCGAGGTGAATTGACACGCTGTCCACTATAGGCTTCACTCTAATGCTCCGTATTTTTCTCCAAATATATACAACAAGATTCATTCATTTTAGTCCAGAAGTGAAGTTTGTTGTCAGACATGATTAGTAATTCTGTCTAACATGCTTACTGGGATCATTCTACATTGAGAAACACTTGTAGTTTTCCGACAATTACACTCAGCTGCATATCAATCTGGTTTGCACGGGAGACTCACATAAATCACAGCTGAATCTCTCGCTTATAATATCCTTCCTTTGTACATGATGCACAAAGGCCCTCTTATGTTTCACGTTGAGAGATATCATTGTATATTTTCACAAGGAAAACTACTCATAAGGTTACGGAAAACTCTTCCACAACCAATTACCGATTTCATGTCTCTTGAAGCTCATCAGGTAGGTGCAGTTCCCAAGTTTCCGTCAACCTTACATTCTACTTGAAACACAAGTCATGAGTAGTTTCCTTCAAGAAAATCTGCTGCTATGTCTCGGATTTCGTACCAGATGAAACACGAGGTGACGTTTGTGCAGCATATTCAGTTGAAAAATATCACAAACGAAGGACTCAGCTGGGTTCACCTGAGTGCCCCTTGAAAACCAAATGGGCGTGCAGATGAACCTGTTTTGCTAAGTTCGTGCTATATGGATTCAAGCGAAAAATATGGTTGAGAAAAAACTCGGGAACTGTGCATACGTGATGAAATTCAAGAAGAGAAATACTGGTCGTGGGCTGTTGAAGAGTTTTTCCGGCATCCTTTGAGAAGTTTCCTTCAATTATAGTTCTCACTAACTTCTTAGGAGATTATTCTGTCAACTCACAAATGTTGTCTACGTATGTCACGATAACCAGCATCAGTTAGGCTTAAAATATGTATTTTTGCAATTTTGTTGATCGGCCTACCACTAGGTTTTAAATTCCGTTCCCTTCACGAAGAAGGTATCTACATCATCATCCATGTAGAGCATACTTGGCGAAGTTCTCTTTAAAAATTATATCGGGATAAAAACCGGACCACGGGGATCATGCAAAGTTCTTTTGTCATCGTCAAGCTGTGTACTGAGGTTACCTATCGGTCATATCAATGCGATAGCCTAAGCAAGCGTGCAATTGTCACCCTTTCTCACCCTTTCAGCACAGCTGTACCTCACCTAAAAGTTTATTTGTTCCATGTTTAGTCACCGGATGTGATGACTATTCCTAGGGTAAATGAGTAGACGCTGTCCGCTGGCCGGACCTGAGCTATCACGTCTGAAGAGGCAAACAGATCCACGCTTACTCCACGTTACAGATCGCCCCGATGACAGCAACAACAGAAACTGTCCTGGTTTTATGGACCAGGTGACCGGCTTGTCAACGTTTCCAAGTGGAGTAGCGCCAAAGGCTTGGGGTCTGTCGGATAACCTTCGATCAATCGTGTTTGGTTGCGCGGACGTGTAGAATTCGCGTTTTGATCGTACACTTCCACGCCCTGTGCAATCTTCTCAGGTAGCCCACGTCAAAGCAGGAAAGCAATGACTTCCAACTCTACTGTAATCCGATGTACCTGCTTAACCAATCACAAAACAATGTGCACAAGGTATGCGGTTTGAAGATTACTGCACCGAAGTAGATGACAAAGGAGTGACTCATCAATATCCACCAGCTTGACATTCATGGCTGTTGTCCATCCTATCGGGAAAAAAACGAATCCGTTAGTCACCATCTTGTCTAGAGCTACGTAAGTCCAAATCATGGACAGCACATGAAGGTTTGACAAACAACTGAAGAAAGCTATTTTGTAAATCCAAGTCTGCCCTAATGGTTGCATTACAGTTATTCCTACCACCGTTGCAGATGATCAGTGGGGGCGTTTTGCTGGTTGATGTGACTGACTTGTTTTCCATCATAAAACAATACTGTATGAGAACTATCTTTCCGTTCAAGGTAGGAGAACTCGGATTGTTCAGAAGCAAACGTGAGGGATGCCCTGTACACATACAAAGACAGATGTTTCTTCTCAAACCAAGTGCTGATTAAAAATTTGGATTTAAAGTGTACAGAACAGTGGAATGTCATGAGGAAAGAAAAAACCCAAACCATATTGTTGGAGGTTGGAGGGTCGTAGAATTCCAAATGTGAGAGGGGTAGTCAAATGAGAGAATTTCTGGAGAAAGCAAAGCGGAAAATAGGAATCACTAATCGAGAAAAAGGGATCAGTGAGGCATGAGTACACTTCTGAGAGCAGGCGATAACCGAAGGGTCAGTGGATGGGTCCCATTCTAAGTGTTGCAGAAATCCTCCAAAATAAGACAGATTTTCAGCTTGCACAAAAATAATCGAAAGAGGAAAATATAACAAAGAGCGTACAACAGGAAAGGGAAGCTCACTTATAGTAAGTTTCATAGATAAGGACCAAACAGTGGCTGTTGCTACACCATCGCTACCATTCCAACACATGATATGTCTCTCTGAGCCGAGGATAGTTCAGCGGTTAGGGCGCTAAATTGGTCGGCCCGTGGTTCGAACCCAACCGCGGATTCTCAACTGATTCTGTCTCGGCTTGAGCAACCTGGAAGTGTCTCAGTCCTTGTGCTCGTTTCGGGTGGCATGGCAGCTACGTTCCGAAAAGGTGTTACGGCTGAACGACTATTATATGTATTAGATCTTTAGTAAAGTAAGAGTTTGGGAAGTGGGTCCGCACTACTAGTAGAATCAGTTATACGACCAGAGAAATCATTGGATCACAAGGGGAAAGAGTGCGAGACAGGACAGAATAGTGGAAAACTTGTTTTGAACTTGTGTAATCAAGCGAGGGAACCACTTCAACACGTTCTTATCAAGAACCTTCTAATCCACATGCGTAGGTGAGCACGCAGCTGAAGAGCCAGGCCTCCGCATTGTACTCGATCAAAAGCTCTCATTGCAATGGAGTGCACAATTGAGGCGTTTCTGGCAGACGGAACTACCAGTCCACCACACAGGGTGAGTCAGTGAAGTTGTAAAGCTTTCGAATAGCTATCAGAAATTACCTACACGTAGTAAGAAAGCACTCAACTTCTGTTACACAGACCAAACCACTGATTTTCTGGACTGCGTCGCAACCTATGCAAAGTTTGTTGTATTGTCTTGACCTTGTGTGTAGTCCGTGGGGACTAGGTACATTGTCGTGTTCAGCTCGTCTATTGAGGTAAGCTGGAACTCCCAACATTCTGTCGTGAGACAGGTAAAGTAGCTTAAGCTGTAACTCTGGTCATCAACTCGTCAACCATTCCCCATTGTTTCCCAGTCTCGTTAATTGGTGTTTCATGAAAGTGTCTTAAAGGCTGAGGTCTGCCCACATTAGCCCATTAAGTCACTCAGACTCATCAGAGTAGGCTAGATTTGAACAGCTTGAAGTAGCACGTAGTCCGACAGGGTCCAATAGCTTGGGCATAACAAGAATCAATAAATCGATAAGATTGGAGAGCGAGAAGTCAGAAGTGGTTGTGAGATTTTTCGGGATAGGTATTTTGTTCATATTCACTCTTGTTTGAATGGTCGTTCTCCTGTCCTGGCGCAATTATTCCGGTGAGTCCGCACCAAAGAGAGGCACTGGACTTGAGTTCCGCTCTTATTAGAGCTCATCAGCAGTGCATATCCAGTGGCCGTGCCGGGATTTGAACCCTGGACATCTGACATGCGAGGCGAGCGTGCTGCCACTACTACACCAAAGCACGTTGGACGCATCTTAATTTTCGCGTCTGAACAGGCCAACGTGTTTACGAAGTCAGAAGTGTCTAGATGTGAGTGTGCTAAGATGGTATGTGACAGTGATTAAGAAAATCAAAAATGTCTGGAAGGTAGAAAACTGAAGTATGTAGCAGGCTACTGGCCGAGTAAGTCGGAAATATGTTCATCTAATCCAATACTTGGCCTCAAAAGTTTGATATTTGATTTGATAAGGCCGTATTTGATAAGACAAAGGTTTTAGAATAGGAGGGATTCTCAGACCCCGAAAGACTTTAACAGTGTCCAGTCTTGCCCACGGAGGGTTGAGAACTTGGATGAAATTGTGAGATTGGTAAGACACAAAGATCAGGACCAGTTTAGAACCACAATCGAAGTCTTTTTGCTAGGAACATAACGACGACAGGAGCAGCGAAAAGGTCTTTAGGAGAGAGACTGGAGCTTGGTTTGGACGGTGTACTTCAACTAATCAAGAAAATTCCTGACGTTCACTTACCAGGGGAGGTGCATCTTAGAGGTTCGCCTACTGAAAAGCCTGATGATGTGTTTTGCTGCGCCGTACAACTTGACGCAGTCATTCTCATCGCCACTGTCCTTGCTTTAGTTGAGTAACTCCACTTGCGCTTGTTAGGTTAACTATGAATAGCTAAGCCATGTTTGGTGGCAAATTTTGCAAAACGCTCAACTGTCTGTATGCTTGTAGATGTTTTATCCTTTTTAATAAAATGCAGAATGCATTCAGAGAACGTAGTGGTGTAGACAGGAGCTTAACTTACAGAAAATGCATTCAGGAAATGGTGTTGGTGCTTTGAAGGTTTCATTTTGCGGAAGTTTCTGGATGTACAGACAACAAAAACAACAAGACGTTCTTGTGCCATACCAATACTTGAGTCTTGTCCTACGGACCAACTATGAATTACTAGCCGTGAAGTGTAGTAAAAGTCTACAGGAGCTTAAATGGTGGTGCAACTTTCTGATAAGCGGAAAATTTGTGTTTCAAGTCCACCCTATGGTTTGTGATTTGTGTACCTAGAATTCTTAGTTCATCAGGAACAGAGAGCCAAACAGATAAGAAATGATCCGAATAGATGAGAAGCCCAATCATGTTTTCAGTTGTTTTTTCGTTGTTTTTTTTACACAGCTCCCTAAGGGTTTCCGCAAGTGGAGCTCATTGTGTAGACCCAGTCCTCCGGACTTTCATCAGACTCCTTCCTTGATTGAACACCAGTCTGTATTTAAGTGGAGTTATAAGCTAGTTTGCCCACTAACTTGATTTTAAAGAGACACTAGACTGAATGTCAACTTCTTTTTTTTGTAACCATCTTTCACTCAATGTGCTCCTCATAGACTGACTTAGTATACGAGAAGCCGAGGTCTTTTTCTCCACACAGGACTACTCACAGTGTCGGCAGAAGCTCTGGATGACCCATTGCCATTTAAACTATATAATAAATGAAGGAGCCAGCTGGATTTCAATAGAGTCATCTGGTAATATGTACTGATTTTGCAAATTGACATTTATCACCATATACATTCGACTTATTTTTAAGTACTACATAAAATTAGTAGCAATTCAAAGAATAGCTTATCAAATGAATTCCATATTGGTGAGACACTGGTAGTTAGTTGTTTGAGGCTTTCACTATCATGTGGAGGAGAATAGTTCGCTGTCTTGAATATCGTTCTAGCTGAAACAAGAAGTCGTCTTTGTGTAGCACATCTACTTGAAGAGCACTATAAATGGGGGGTCAGGTCCGTTGTCCTTCACAAATGGACGAGACTTGTAGTTCCGGTTACATAAAGCCTGATCGAAGACATATACAGATGTGTGTTCCAGTTATAACTGATAGAGCCCATTGAGTGCACCGGCTATCTGCCTGTCTAAAACCTCCATGCAGGGTCTTTTTAACTATAAGGTCAAAACACAGCGTAGTGGAATAGGTTGTTGTAATCCGACGTTTCGGTTGGGCTTAGCATGCAGTATTCCATTATTCCAAGTATTTGGCCTTCTGAGAAAGAAAAAACTGCTTTCGGTAATAATAATGATGGCATAAATTAATAATAGCAATATTAACAAACGTTTTGTTTACCCTAGCTCATTCATTTCTTACCAAAAGTTGGAAAAGTTGACGGTTTTACATATAAAGAGGATGACACAATGGTGCATTGCGTGCACTTGGATGAATCACTTCAGACTGTTTCCCCCATGTGACTGTCTGCATTCCTAGGCGTCGTAACAAAGACAGACCTTTCATATTCTTACCCGTTTTGAACTGCTTGTCGAACTAAACACCGCACTATTCTCCAATCAGCACGAACCGATTTTGTTTACTCATCAACTTTGGGTCACCTGATTAGCTGATACCACAGCAGACAATCAGCTGTGGCGTAATTACAGACTGGGGATATCGTTCACCAGTGACCAATAGGAATGCGCCGCTTAAATATTCAATCTGATTACCAGGCATTCACCAAGCTCTCTATCGAGTGCTGGAACATATACCACCTGATTGGCCAGTCAGATTCGTTCCCAGAGATGCAAGTTTCAGTGTTGAGTTCCGTGCTCACTATACCGCAGTGATTTCTCGTTAGACAACGAATGCTGCTCAGAAGCGGCTGCTGTAGAAGCTTTGGAAGTCGTAAACAAGGCAGTATTTTTATCCACTAACCAGACGGTTTCCGGAAACTGACAAAGATTTATAGGAACCAGACCTTTGTTTATGAAACTCGGTTTTGTAAGTTGGCTCTCCTGACATTAGACCGGAGCAATAAGCTGTGATATCAAGAATTTACTTCCAGGAATCTAAACTCAATTGAAAATCATCATAACGTCATGCAAAGCGACTTTGGGAATCTTGCTAGTTCATCACTGGGACCTTGATTCCAGGATTTTATTGTCAAAATCCTAAGACTGGCATCCTCTATAAATTGGGTCTCTGCTCAGAGTATGACTGATTGCAGATTAAATGGATAGCTGATTTGGAGAAGGTAAAAGTTAGGAATGCTCGGTAGACGACAGTAATCCCGGGCCTTTTTTATATCTTTGCCTTTTGCTTAGGACATTGTACCAGGTGGCAAGTTGTCCTGCCTCACAATGACACTTTTCTCTTCTTCCAAACATCTGATGAAACAGCGAAATTTGTCAGACATACAGTACAGCGAGCTGTCTTATTGTCGTCGATGGATATTTTCACCTAATGGATAACAGGAACTACTCATGACCTTTGTTTGTGTACGCCTGCTACACCATGTGCCTTATATTTAACAGTCTAATGAGATATTCCTATTTGGCTTGTTGTAAAACCCTAGCCTGCGATGAAGCTAGAAGAGACATTCAGTTTACACTATGGTATAGACTGAAGGAAGTAAAACCGTAGATAACTTCAGAATGCGATATGGGTGTGGTCTGGGTTTGGCTTGTTGGTAATCCAGTCCTTCGGGCTACCCGAGAAGGATATCATCGGGTTCGATTGTTAGGTTTTTCCAAGTGGTGCCTGAGAAAAACATTACGAAACTGGGTGTTCCTGAGTACTAGGCCCTACATCATTTGGGATTATTGATACGTTTAGAACTACCTGTTCCTCTCCATTTCCCGGCCTTATTCCTTTGAGTGTACGCAGGGCGCACAGGACGGACGTACAGCTGGTAGAACACACTGCTCTGCTCAAACCGCATGCAACGTTGTCTATTATACGTGACGAACAAACACAAACCCTAGTGCCGACTAACCATATAAAACTACAGATCGCCACTGATGATATTTATCGGTGGGAGCCAGGGTAATTATTCGATATCGTCATTTGCGTCGTTAACATCTATCAGGTCTGTGAGGAAGCTACTGGATTCTTTCAAGCCAAAATCGGACACCTAATTAGATATTTCCCTAAATTTTGAACTTCCGGAAACCGTGTCTCTCTGAATCTGAATATCAAGCGTCCCTAACTGGGTAACTTTTCCAAAAAGGCCGCTTTTCTTTAGCCTGAAGTGCACTGAATGTTGCGTGTTCTATTTTCAGTTGCTGGTCCTTATTGGTGTATTGCGTTTAACATGGGAAATCATTCCTTTTCCAATGACTGAACTGACTATTACGCGATCTTCGTGGATGGTTCCATCTCCTGTCTGCCCATGTACATTCTCACGCGTCGCCGTCACTCGCATACTGTACCTAGGCGGTTGTGGTCACAGACTGACCCAATGCGTTGTCTGGTCCCACTCACGATTCACTGTCTCACTAGACACCGATATAGGTTATCTTCGTGTTTTCCAGATTTACTGACTGTTCTCACCGTGTTGCATTCTGTACGCAAAGTATAGGATGTGCTTCCGGAAAGACATTACCACATGAAGAGTCCGTAAACTTCTCTCCTGCTGGAGGGACCCTTCCAGGTGGACTTCCAGATTTAGCCTCGTATGGTAGGCGTCTGACTCTCGGAGACTCATTCACTAGGTCAAGTTGGAGGTGAAATTCTGTTGCGGAATTATCAGGTGACGAGCCTCTCTTGTTGTTACACAGTAATACCCAAAAGAGACTATCACGCGTTTCTGTAAAGGGTTTACGATTCTATTCCTTTAGGAGTTAGCTTATCCACTATGACCAGTCTGACCTTAGGGAAAAAGGACCATATGTCGACTACAGCCAACTTAAGTTACGAGACAAACCAACATGATCGTGGTCTCTAACCCCGTTCAAACTTTTTTACTTGGCCAAACAACGGCTCAGGACTAAAATCCTAGGAAACAACTGTCACTGCCCGATCATGTTCAACTTCACTCCACATTGCAGTAGAAATAATCAAGGTCACGTTTTCCATTTCCAAAACTAATTCTTTGTCGTTATTCATTTTGTTATTTTTATGCGTTCAAGTGCCAGTTCTCAGTCTTAATGATTTTGAGATGGCTCAGGGGTTAAGGCACAGGCTTACTGACCGGATGGTCCGTGATTAGAACCCGACCTCTGTATGTCGACTGCTCCTGTCTAAGCTTGGACAGTCTTGCAGTATCTCGTCCCTCGCGGTGCCTTCGGGTGGCGCGGCAGCTAGGAACAAAAAGGGTGCTACAGCTGAACCATTTTTCCAGTTTTAATAGGGGCTCTATCCAATTCTTGCTGATAAGGCCAACAGAGACACTGTCCTGTTGTGGCTGTTGCGCTGAAATCAGTCAAACATGTGATTTCTTGAGACTAGTCAGTTATCATTTCAAACTTTTCCTGATAAGAACCAAACCTGTGAGACGTGCATCTAAGGGCTTCAGTAGATCCACCTGGTGAAAACGAATCAGAAGAAAAGGCATAGTGGATTGCTATCTGGGTTTAAGTGCAACTTGCCCTGAACCCTCACGACAAGGTGTCTTCCACATATGGGCTTTTGGTACACTTCAGGTCTCCCATTACACGGTATGCATAGGATTATGTTCCCCGGGGAGGTAGACGTGGCTTGTGCTGCAGAATTTCTGTACCCATGAGGGGGATACAAAAACAGAGCGGCGACTATTTTCAGGTTGGCTTAAGATAATCACAAGAAATTGTCTAGTATTCAGTTACAAGTTGACACCTCATTAATTACGGTTCCGACTGACTGAAAGCGCGATCTCAACCGGGTGATAGCATGAACGAAAGCGATGTAACTCATCAAGTAGCCGAGACGCCCACTCTGATTCGATAAGCACCTTAAAGAATTCCGGTAAGAGTTGTGTTGTATGGCAAAATTCGATTAAAGGACACCACATAGTTTGTCAAAGAGTTTAGCCATTTTCGGGGACCTAAAACATTGGTGCCGCCCTTCAGGAACGGATTGATCATCCGTTTTCGGGGGGAATAATGTGTAATTTTTGGCGTCGCTTAGTTTGGCGGGCCACTCCGTTCTGGTGGCAAACCGTCGCTTTTGGGAATGTCTGCGATTAAACAGTACCCAATGTGGTCGTTGTCTTTCAGGACAACTGAAAGTGCTTTACTCGTACTCGGCACAGTCCGGCCGCGCAGCGTAACGTGACGTTGTTGACGTTTACCGTTTAGTGTACCCAGTTTTCCTCATCAGTAGGCTGTCTTTCTGCAGCACGTGATAAAACAACCTTGAGAAGCGATAACACATGCAACGGTCAAAATTAATAGTTAGGTTGACCTAAACTGTCACTGCTTTCCAGCAACAGCCGCGCAAATAAGTCTGCACTTAAAAAGCTGGATTCGCCTATCGATCGTTCCCGTGCGAAATCTGAAATCAGGTTAAGAAACGTCGTTCAGGTCAAGGTGGGAATGAGGCAACTGAACGCCAACACGAGTCTGTTTTAAAAGTTCTCCATCCAAAAAGTACTTTCACGGGTAAATCCGAATGATTTTATTGCGCGTCCTATAACCCAAACTCATCGTGGACAGCAACAAAATTTGGGCTATCGATCAGTGAAAATGATTTGGCTAGCTATTTCATCAATCACAGATTTAAAGATTTACATACTATTTTGTGACTGTTGATCGGCTGGCAGACACGTTCCAGTTTATGATTACAAGAAACGAACTGTTCCTCTTTAAAATGAATTTTGTTTTAGATTTCATGTTATGTTTTCTGCTGCCTCACTACCTTACTGTACAGAAAGGTGATATATTTATTTTCCTGTTTAAATGATAAAGTAAACTGAAATGTTCCTAAACTAAAGTGAAAGCAGCCTCTTAGCACAGAATGAGCAAAAATTTGAACATAGATCAATCAACCAATAAGACATTAGAACTCTTCTGCTGAGGAGTGATTGGTACACTACTCATAAGATTGCTGAAACTTCTTCGACAGCTCACTTCCGGTTTCGCCCTTCTTGGGGCTCATCAAGTAGGCGCAGTCCCCGCGTTTCCATCAACCTTATTGTTCTAATTGATTGGTACAATTTATATTGGGTAAAGGGCTTCGCTGTGCGGAAGTGTCGATAAAGCCACGACCAATCGATGGTGGGGTGAGAAACGTTATTCGCTGAGTATGTTTAACAAGCAATTTGAGTAAGCTTGGACAAGAACGGCAAGAAGGCTCAATTGAGGCTGTCAGTAGTTAATGAATTTTAACAGTTGCAAATCCAACGATGTAGGCGATCGCTTGAGGATACAGGGCTGGGGGTGATATCAGTTTCATGATAGACAGATGTTCTGAGTCAGCTATTAACGTGGGCATTGAACTAACTGGTGGATTTTTATCAGTATGACTTAATTGCGTTCCAGTATCGACGTTTTGAATTGCGCAACACGGTAGTAGCTGAGGTCAGCCGAATGACCTGTTGTTACGTTATGCTTGTCAGTCGACGAAAACAACTTACAGATCGTGGTGGCACGAAGACTAACACGTACTCTATTATATGCTCTTTCTGTCTTACTAATGTAAGTGTCACCATATCAGTCGCAGGTGAGCTGGTGTATGAAGTGGATGACAGAAAAACAGACCAGTTGGGATTCACTAGCCTTCAATTGCACATCTACCATGCTGTCTATCCAGGAATGTAGATTGTTCAGGTTAAAAATTAGCGAAAAGTAAACACTCATCTTCGGGCCTCGTTGCTAAGTGAAGAACGACTCCTGGCTAATGCATGTGGAAATTTCTATCCGTCAGGCGGGATTTTTAGTGATTTTGATCAGGTTATTAGTAAGGTGAATCATAATTTACTGCTGATCGCTTATCGATACCATGAACAGTGACCTTCGCTGTCTGGTCTTCACCGTCTCTCATCCTCCTCTTACGGATGTGAACTAGCCAACTGAAAAGTCACAGAAAAATTTCCACACCGGGACTATATTGGACTGCGTAACATCTTCATTGCGGTCACTGGGCATTCACTGCAGCAGAAAGTTGTTGAGTTTGTTGATGTGTCTCTGTTTGAAGTTTTATACAATCGGTAATGTCCGCCACAACAATATCAGAGCGACGGTCTCCTTGAGCGCACTTAGTAAGTGTTTGTCGCGGCTCCAGCATATCGTACTAGCTGCAGGAAATAGCTCAGTTTTTAAGGACGAACTTATTGACCAGAAGGTCTGTGGTTCGAACTCAACCTCTGCATCTCAGCTGCTCCCATCTAGGCCGGGGAAACCTGCAGTATTTCAGCCCTCGTGATTCCTTCCTTCATGCATACCAGCTGTGCACCAAAAGGCTGTTACCGCTGCACGATTGCCGATTATCGATTAATACCAGCTGCACAACATCATTACAGCCACGTTACAGTGTCAATCATTTTGAACCTCAAGGCCAATGTTTAACTGAAAGATGTGCGTTCACCTGGATCTATTTGTATGCTGAAAGTAACACCTTTCCCCCACCCGACATTTTGTTCCTTATAGAAAGTTGATTCATGGAGAATTCAAAGTCTCCTGTATCAAGCGCCCCCATATATCCATCAGCCACTGGCGTAAGCCTTGCCTGGACAACAGTAAACCGTTTACTATCATCTCGGCGAATCAAATGCATTCACTCATGTGCTTATTTCTGCGCGTAGTTCCCGTCGGCTTGTCAATTGTTACTCATTACAAGTGTGACTTTTCAGAGGCTCAGGGATGATTTTTTTCATTCTTGCAGATCACAGAGTGGTTGTATGGGTATTCGACAGTTTTCAGAACATGTTAGGCAGTGCAACTCCTGCTCTATGTCGAAAACCCAATCCTGAGAACAGGTATCTGGTGGGTGCTCTATCTTTCAAATTCTCTGGTTCCGTGTTCAGCGTGAGTTGAATTTGTGAGCAATAACTAATGAATGTAACGATAATTAACTCCCTACACAACAAAACTATCGGGGTTATTAAAGAATCTTGGTTTGGTTAGGTTTGCCAATCTAGTGCCAGCGAATTCAGGCAGTTCGACGGTCCAGCCGAACACTGGTCGCAAACGCCTATGCTCGAACCCAGACGACTTCCTCTGTGTTTCATGGAGGGGGAGAGGGAGGGCGGTGTGTCATTCCTTACGCACAACCACCGGTGGCGTTCATTCGACTGGTGATCAGACGCACGTCTCTCATTCCCCTCTTCTCGGTGAATGAAGCTGTAGCAGCGGGAACCACGCTCTTCGGTTCACGGCTTGTGAACTGAAAAACTGAAACTGATCACCCAGCTAATCGATCATCTGGACGGCTTAAGCTACCAACATTCTACCCACTAAGCAATGTAAATCCACACCGAAAACAATGAACAAGTTGCCTGTGGGAGTAGAGTTTCAGTTATTTAGTTGAGCGTACAAACTGGACGAGATGTGTGAAGTGCTTTTGAAACAGCACCCAAAACTGACCGAATTCATTCCCGGGTGCTCGAGACTCTCTCGAAGGAAGATTTGGTCATCTCTCTACATCACTTGGCAATGTGTCCAACGTTTACCTCATCACTTGTAGTTTCTGGACTTAGTCAACACGTTAATGCGGAATAAACTCGTCAGGACGAGTCGACTAGTCAGGGATTTTTTAAAAAGAAGAACACCCGCATTGTTCATAAGCTGCTGTTCACTTCGTGCCAAACACAAGACATCATAAGTGTGCTTCTGTTTAACATCCCACCTTAAGACGTTGACGTGAGTTGAACGAACGAGCAGGAGTCACCAAAGCAAGCCTGGAAATTCAGGGGTTCATTTTGTACTCGCAATTGGAATTTTATTGCGAGTTGACCGACTTTATCTGAGAACAGGGAATGTGACCAACAATTACTGGAAGTTCTGAGTGGCACTTACTGTCATCCAGCACTCACCATCATCATGAGACACCAGAGGAGAACACTGGGGCCTCACTACCTCACAACCATATCAGTTTATCTGAATCCAGTCTTAGCTTCTTATGACAGAAAGAAGAAAAAATAGGACAAGGAGGGGGACCTGGGAGTTGGCTATCACAAGCGTCCTAGATGCCTAAACTTCCAACACTCAGTCTGAAAATCTGGATAGAAACTGATGTTAGTGAGGTCGATTATCTGCCACAACCTTCACTGTCTGCAACCAGGCACAGAGACTGTCACGTGGGCACCATTCTGGAAGGCAATGAGCCCCAACAGGATCCAGACGTTTCGTATTATCATCCCCTTCTTCCGTGTCACATTGTGTCCACTTCTGGAGTTCTGCCATTTCTAATTAGGCAGGTCAACAAGGTCAACAAGTTTCTCGCTCGGATGGAGTTTTTGGAGCCCTTCCAATGTCTGCCTCTTTACTTCATCAATGAAGAAATTAAACAAAATGAAGAGAGTAGACATACTGGTCGGACAACACCGATTGTAGGGAAGCATTTGGCTAATTTCCCATTTACTCTTACATGTTGGTAAATACAGAAGGTATATGATATTACTGAAATTCCGTAAAATATTCTTTGCGAAAGTACATCGGGAAGACACAATCGAGTCGTGGAAACCCAAAATTTCAGGGCACATAATCAACCAGCGCTGAGCAGTAGTTATGCAGCAGGTCAGGCACAGAGGCTGTTGCTGAAGTTGCCATCTACGCCTGGTAATTTAAGTAGTGAGGTTGTTCACTTGTGCAGAGTGAAAAACTAAGAGAATCCACCGTTGGTTTCACTTGGGTAGGTTACTTCTGGTTGAGCCTACTGCCATGCCAGCTGTTTTCTGTAAAATGAACGCAACGGCATATCAGAAAAGCCGAAGTTGATAGATTTCTGGTGTGAAAATGTCTCCCCATTTTGTAAACTATATCCCCTTTCCGTGTTTCCGGTATTAAATTGTTTGATATAAATCTTCGTCACATCTTTTATGTTAATGCTGTTCAAGTGACTCGATTCAGTCCATATCTTTTCCTACGGCAAACAAAAGCCACACAAAGAACTATCCTATCGAACCGATGTGACGTATGATTGACAGTAAAGTATTTGAATAGGTTTACTACCAGAATAACAACACGTTCTAGCGAGGCAAATACCCTGCTGTATTGGAGAGGACACGGTAAGTAGAGTGTTCCACTTACAGGACGGTAGGTAAGGCGCAGGACTCCTTGAACTGTGCTGGATTCGCAGTACACATTAGCCTCGGTTAGTCGTCGCCAGTCATCATTCTGTGCTGTCAGTCATCCGCTTAATGGCTTTGACTTAGTAAACAGGTGTATAGGCGTTGTCCTCGGTAATGAATATTCATCTTTGTCGTAAATGGGCACAAGCCCCAATAACTCAGAAGTCAGTTTATTTGTGATAAAACATAAAGGAAACTATTCACAAAGTTGCTGAGAACTCTTCGAGTTTCCTATATGAAAATACACTGGGATATCTCGAATATCTTATCAACTGAAACATGAGGCGGCCTGTGTGCAGCATATTCAGTTGAAGAACATCATACATAAGTGAATAACGTATCAACTGAAACATGAGGCGGCCTGTGTGCAGCATATTCAGTTGAAGAACATCATACATAAGAGATTCACCTGAGGCTCCCGTGAAAACCAGATGGATTTGCAAATAGGTGTATTTGTCGAAGGTGGAAGCCAGTTATCAAGATGGAAATATTTAGAGTAAGTGTATAAGCACTATTGTGGTGGAGTGAGCATCATTGACTATGGTTGCCTTCTAACCAAGTGGAGTAGATCGAACGCTCTGAAAATTCTTTTTATATCCGGGGTTGTTATATAACGTATTTGGTGCTGGAAGCCTACGGTTGTTTTAAAACGGCTCAAACCGTCCACATTCTATATATGTTTCATTAGGTTGAAGAACACGTGATTGGGCAACGATGTGTCAGGCTGGTATGAATTTGATTGTGAGTACTATTCATTTTCTTTTCCGTTCACTTTTGAGCAAAACTCGAGTTGCACGGTTGACAGACTCGCACATGAGAGGGGAATGAACAGTGCCGATGAGTTTAGTATAGAATCTTGTTCACTCAGTGTTATTGTCACTACAGTGATATCAACCGGCAGCTGTTAGGGAAGCAAAACGTGATGAACCTTCTGTGATTAGACGGCTAATTACCGGTGCGACGTGACAGCTATGGTGATGAGGAATTGTAACCAAAATTTAGCTTTGGGTTACTGACTGCCAAAGTTGTACGCAAATCAGTTGAATATCGGATTATAAACAGGTGATATCCCTCCGGATATCTCTATTCTCTGTGCCAAGACACCAACCCCATCCATTGCAGCTACATCATATATATTGTTTAGTGCTGACTATTCATTTATTAATTTATTATATTTTCTTCTACTGCTTAAGTGGTTAAAATGTAAGGAGTTTGTGCAAAACGTGAGAAGAAAAGGTGGTTGGTCTTTTGCCACCAGTCTGTACATACTAGGTACATTTGGTGTTAAAAGACGGATAAAAGACGAAACAGGCCCATGCATATCAACGAGGCAGGCTTGATCACCTGACTCAGAAGTGTATTGTTAAAGTCCACGGAACGAATGGGAACACGTTTGTTTTGGCCGTCCTGATAGCCCCCTCAAAGTTTGACGCGTTAAGTGAGCAACAGTGTCTTTCAGGTTTGTTGGGGTGAGATGGTTCAAGTGGTTAGAGCGCGAATTTACTGACCTAAAGGTCCGTGATTCGAACCCGAACTCTGCCTCTCGACTTCCCATGTCTGGGCTTGGGCAATCTGGCAGCATCCCAGCCCTTGTGCTTCCCTCTGGTGGCACCGAAAGGGTGTTACAGCTGAACAGCTAGCTGAAGGGCTCAGGTTAATAAGTAAACTGACATACAACTTGGAGGGGCCCATCTGGGGTTGCATGACAGTTAGCCTTCCTAACAGCTTAAGCAGGACAGAAGAAAATGAAATAGGACAGTATTTTGTAGTCACAACGCGCCAGTGGCTTCATTTGCCTACTTTCCCCAATGTCATTTCTTGGGTTCTTACTACGTTCTGGTCGACATTCTGTAGTGAAACCCTACGGTCCTGATCCACCCCCAGTAGTTTTACTATAACAGGTACATTACAGGTCTTCTGAGCTATCACAGAAAATGAACTTTATAAACTGCTTTATTGCTAACCAAATGCAGAAGTCTGCTTCCATGGTTGTCCATCAGTGAGCCTATACAAGTGATCATGTTGCGCACTTGCAGACAGTTATTTGTCATAGTAAAACTGATAAAAGCACGCACAGCACGTCGTTTTTAATCCAAGTTAGTATGCATAAACATAGCTCATAAAATTAGGTTTCACAGTTAACCAATGGTTTTCAGACAACCTGTTTCGGGTAGCTCATAAAATTAGGTTTCACAGCTAACCAATGGTTTTCAGACAACCTGTTTCGGTATATTCTCACTTTTTTCATTAACCATACCTGAAATCGCTTCCCCATCGAGTGAAATTGATACATTTGTATGTATGTTTAAACCACTGTAGTATGACCAGTGCTTCTCCAGTCCTGACTTGATCATTCTGTTTGCTTCACGCCAAAGACGGAAAATTGGAGCATGAGTTTTACCTTTATTACAGCTGATCTGTAGTGTGTGCCCCCGGCAACGCTTGGAGTTGAATCACCGAAACCAGACATTCGAGGCGAAAGCTGCATACTGGACTCATCCGAAGTAGTAAAACCGAGCAGGTGAATGTGTTCACGCTTGAATGATGTGATTATCTTGTCCTACTATCCAAACGAGGTGATGTTGCTTTAGAAAATCCACAAATCCGAAGCCACCCACAAATAACACGCTCACGTGAATGAAACGTCCGTCTGTTGACTATCAGTAGCGATGTTTGCACAGGCACGGTACACAGCAAACCACGTCTGAATCCACCTGCTTCTCTTTGTAACTATGCTTGCTAAAGAAGAAATCACTTCTATAGTTAACCGGATCTTTGTACTTCTCGAGGTAAATTTGTAGCGTATATTTTCACAGCTTAATTCACACTTGTCATACGAGGACGGTTAAAAAGTTCTATATGTTTCAGAGTGGATAGAAGCAGTTTAGTTTAGCAGCTTAGTTTAAGACAGTTAGTAAATTATGATTTCTTGTACAGCTTAGTTTAAGACAGTTAGTAAATTATCCGGACAGCCCTCTGGCGACTGGCTAACAATTAGAATAACCATTGGCGAAAAGTATGAGGAAAAATCTCCCCCCGAGTGAATGTGGAACAAACATTCTTATTAAAAAGTTGACCTGACGATTCCATGGGACTTCTTCGATGCCCTGAGAAACCTGTTACGCGACCCGAAAGAAAGGTACTATTCTGGGTCTCTGGGGAAGCTTCAGTGAATGCAACGATAGAGAACGCATGCTAAGAGGAAGAAGAGAGAGCACTCTCAGCGTTACGGTACAAAAACTAGGCGTCGAAATCCAGATAAGACAACACTTATATAGGTGGAAGCAACTGCAATCACTTTGTCTCTAACAGTTGCTCACAGCTGGCTGACCAAGTACTTTGAGCTTCACGTTATCATATGCACCGACTTAATCGACTTAACTAAGTAGACAATAGCGTCGATTATGACACAAAACTGGAATGATTCAAAAGTGTACATGTCCTGGTCTCCTTATTCAGAAACATACTCTCAGACAAATCCAGAAGAGCACAGATGCATTCAATCGACTCCTCTCAGACAAATTCAGAAGAGCACAGATGCATTCAATCGACTCAAAATTTGTTTCCCCATTTTCCACCGCAGATTTTACCTCAGTAGTCTGACATTTGTACACTTGAAAGGTACACATTAAACAGAACGGATTTTGTTTTTCTTTTTTTTTTGGGGGGGGGGTTGAATTCAAAACCCGACTTAGTGGAACAAGATGATATGATCTGACGCTTCGGTTACCATGGGCAACCAAGAGTTGTAATGACTGCCAGTACCGATATGGATAGTTTTAAAACAAAACACGGGTAGAACAGAAACCTCAAGTGAGCTGTTTGATGTCGACAGTATTTTGAAGAAAGGCGGAAGAGGGGTGGATATATATTGACAACAGGCGTCCAAGTACAAGTGGCACGAGTGAAAATAAACGTCTGGGATTGTCCTCCAGTAAAACTTTCAGTCCACATTAGTTCCCACGTTCTAGCAATTTTAACCAAATCCGCTTGTGCACCTGAACGATATCGGTGTCCAACATATTGCGGAAGTCATGCAAGGGGCTCACTTTTGGTATTGACAGATATCGGCTTTTAATGCGGTGGGCAGTTGAGTGAAGAATCAGCTGTGGAGTTCAGGCAATAGTACCTCAACAGTCCATTTGGTAGAGCGCCCATGCGGTAAGTCTTAATCCGACATTCATCCCTAAGTGTGTCTTTTCCGTCACATCGCTCACACATGGAGTTTCTAGTTCAGTGGGCCAAGGGATAAGGATAGCTATAAAAAATCGATGTTAGGGATCACAGTTCTCAAGAGTGCCCAGTTAACTGATGGACGATGTCTGTTGGTGGCAAGAGATAGGTCAGCATGAGGAAGAATGCTGGCGGAAATTCATGGAGCGAATTTAGAGGATTTCAGTACTGAAATACCAATTATCGTATAAAAGTAGGTAAAACGATTCAATTATAGTTGCTTTAGAAGCGGAGCCTACACTCCGTAATTTGTGTGAACATTTATATCGTTTGGGTACGGAAGAAAATCCATCTCAATTCACAAAACTCACCCGTCGTTTCATGAAATATGACAAGACGGTCAGTTGTAATGACATATAGTCCTCTAGCTAAATGGTATTGTCGTGTAACTCCAGTTGGATCAACCAACGCAGGAGCAATACGAGCACAAGAAAGAACCTCAAACAAGTGTACGATCTTTTCTGGAAGCGCATAGAGCTTAATGAAGTTTGGAATGCTAGGTTTCCTACTCAATGTGAGTGCTTTTAGTGCACTCATATTCGCCCTATATGCAGAGCTAAGTCTTTCAAGTTAGTTGGAAGGAAGTTTCTTCAGTTTCAGTCTTCCCGTCTCTAGAACAGCCATGTCAAAACTTTTGACCGAAAACGACTTCTAGATGACTGGATTCCCACTACCACTAAGCGCCTCGGTAATAAATTTCAAGGTTTGTTCCGCTACTGAACTTTGCAACGGAATCTCTTTTGTATAGATCCCAATGCTTGGGGCCAGCTGCAATTTTTGGAAGAATACCAACTACGACAAACTGCGATCACACTTAGCCATAAAATTCAGCGATTGGCGATATCTAACCTTGGCTACAGACACGGAGTTTTTCTGAGAAGATCACATCGTTCGTACATGGACCGTTCTTCAGTTGTGATGCCCAGTTCTCAATCCATAGGTCTGACAATCCTCGTCAGGCCTTGGTTGCTGCATCATATTTTTGAATTAGCATACAAGTGCGTGAAAAGGCTCGTTGATAAAAAAAATATAGATCAATGACAAGGCTTTGTCATCCACATTGTTGAGAGAATTCCTTCTAAGCTGGATGGCTGGGTTAGTTGTACATTAACAGTGAACATAATCACAAGGGCGTATTATCCTGATGCCCCCAGGTAGTACTGTGCGGTCAAATCGTATCTGTCTTCCCTGCGATTTGTTCTGAGTTCTTTGGACCTGCCATTCCTGAGGAGTACGACGCATAGTTGGCAGAAATGTGTTTGCCTGTTGGATTTTGCTGCTATGAATGTGACCAACATTACTGAGATTGATGGCTGTCTCCAGGCTGGGCCAGTACTTCTTAGATGAACAACTTGTTCTCCATTGTGATCCTGATAGGCTATATTTTGTCATGCACACAGGACGTCAATTTTGACTTGCACGGTCATGGATATTAACAAATTTATGCGGTGGCAGACGTTGAACCCAGGTCCAAAACCCTCAACTATAGTTATGGCAAAGCAAGCTGAAACTTCGATAAAAACTAATCTGTCCTAGGAAAGACACCTAGGTTATAATGCATTATTGAGGAGAACTTGCTGAAGTTGTCTGGTTCAATTTATGCGAACATGTAACCATAGAAGTGCGAGCGCAGAGTTAAACTCGCATTTAATGAAGCGCTATTAATCACGCGTGTAGATGCTAAGTCAGTACGTCAGCCAATCCACGGGATATCCACCTGGATTTGGAAGAACTTAAATCTTTGCATTTTCTTATCCGATTAGGAGGCTGTTTCACTGAAACAACTAGAGTTATTATAGATAACCTACAGCAGCAAATAAACCCCGGTAAGTTAATTCAAGACAGAAAAAACTACTCGAGAAGTGTATTCGGTACCATAGTCACCGGGATATGCTGATTACGTTTTTAGGTTTACGAAGGTTTTACGAAAACAATGAGGGGTAGACAATGAACCACTTCAAAACAACTGCTTTCACGTACACAAAAGATCTCTTTGCCAACGCAAAAAAATCATGTTGATCGTTCTCTGAATATAGCAGTATAACTCCTGGGTGATTTTCAGCCATGGACCGATAGGACCTTTGGTACCGGGGCTCCGAAACACTTATCTCTTTGATTGACAAACCAAACTAGCTGTGCTTGAAACTGGGCACTGAATTGATGGAGTCCGATTGATCACTAGCAGCAAGCGTTTGGAAGCCTTATTCACTACTGATGTGCATGTAGAAGTGTTTGACAGTCGCATTCCACCCTGTCTGATGAGCGCGCAACAATTTGGTTGCACACAGTACACGGCAAACTTGATCACATGTTCTCTGGTAATTTTTGGCCACTTTGCGAGTGTCGTGACCGACAAAGCTGAATGGACTATTTTTGCATGGCGTAGTTTTTTTGAAACGATGGAACACAATGCTCTAACTAATTACATCAGCTTCCTCAGTTTGAATGTCAGTTGTGCAGTAAACGTCTGCGTAATAAATGCTATTCAAACTAACCATCAGCCACTCAAACCTGAATTGAAGTTTATTCTACCTCCCACCTATAGTAATGAGGGTTGAATTCTCCCCATGTGAGATCCATAATGTTGTTGGTTTCAAGCTGCAAAGAAACACCTGTAAAATACTTTCTATGTTTACCCAAAGTTGGACTTCTTTTTTAGAATTAGGCTCAGAGCCCAAGTACCAGATGTTTCCAGGAATGACTCAAATGTGGTACTGAACTATTTATTTAACTTTTAAGTCTTGAACCACATATATAACACAAATTAATAATTGGCTTTCGCGGTGAAATCTACTGTATGGTAAAATCGAATCGATACTCCCGGAAAGGGGCATTCACTGCATGGATACCAACTTTCCTCAGAGCCCTCCAAATTGAGACCGCTCTCCATAGAATTAGAGTATTTTCATTTCCGGAAAATAGCGTTTGAGTTTGCAGCGGACATCTCGTGCAAAAGCATGGATATGCAACGATTTTCCCGTAGTGGTTTCCCCATGGCCTAGAATGAATGAGGCTTTTCGTGCTGGTTGTTGATCACCAAATGTGTGTGGAGGAGGTCGTCCATGTGAATTCGTCTGAGCTGATGATGAAATAACCGACTTGTCCTGACGGACATTTGAATTCCGCTGTTGCAAGAGTGTGGTTGGTGGGCTTGCAATCCCTAAGTCAGCATCGAAGTCAAAGTGCGAAACAGGAGGCGAAGGTGCTGAAATAAAGAAAGATAAACTTTGTGTGATCCAGGAAGTGGCCCACAATCCTCTCTACATATTCTAATTCAGGCTGATTGAAGAAGATGCTGTAGAGGAACCCCTACGTTAAGCTAATGAACACTGATGCAAAATTACTATGATTTGTTCACAATAAGCAGTGTCAAGTTATATTCAAGGATTCCCTTCATGAATGAAACCTGTTTAGGCTAGAAATGTTTTTTTAGAGTTTCACCTCTGTTTTGCGTCACCAGCAGTCCACGCCGCACGAATCGTCAGGGAGTTTCGAACCCATGAGGAGCCACGCAACAGCAGGCGACATGATGTGAATCGCCTCATTGAGGGGTGTATGGCATTAGGCTGTCCGAATGCGGACTGATTACATTGCTAATGATTCGGTAGTGGACGAAAGAGTTTGCACTGGTAGGTCTGGAGACTGAACTGATCTATTGGGTCATGGATGGGATGCTTCTGATTACTCCAAACAATGCATTACTTGCAGGACTCTGCAGAACCGTGTACCATCATGTGACGGGATCATTCTCCATCACCAGAATGCGTATCTCAGTGCCTTGCACGGGGTACGGTCCTTGCCAGAGTGTTGGAGTACCCTGAAAAGCAGGGTTCTTCCCAGAAAATGTCATACTCGGGAGTGACCCAAAGTGGCCTCAGAAGTTAAAATGTAAATACTCTGTAAACACGAACATACTGACATGTGATGAAAACTTGCTGGACATATCAACCGAGATTCAGTCAAACCCTAGGACTGCAGAGTTTTAGATTGTTCCTCGGTTGCATTGTGTATGGTCTCTTATGGAACCCGAATAAGGAGTTACCATTCAACTAAAGTAGCAACGCAACTGCCCCTTCTACTGATAAGAGTGCACACAATAGACCAATAAGGCTAACTGTTTTGAATAAACCACGTAAGTTCTAATAAGAAAGGAAGTATTTTCTGGTGAAATTGGTGACGATGGAAGACTCAAATGGGCGTCAGGTGAACCTCTTGTTGATGGTTATCTTAAAATGAAGATGTTGCATGAGTCCCATTTCGTATTTGTTCTGGAGCGACATTCAAGAGATGGCAGCATTCTTGTTGCTCCAACACTGCTTGTACGTATGCAAAAGAGAGGCTAACTCCTTTCACACATATTTTAGTGCTCAAAAAATAAGTAATCTGGGCGGAAACTCTGGGACCACGCTTATCTGACTAGCCCTAATAAGGAGAAACCAGGTAGTGGGCTGTCGAAAGATTTTCAGCAACCGTATTTGTAATGTTGGACCAAGAGGGAACCACAAGTATAGCCTCCGCATTTGCTAAGTCTCACAATCTATAATTTTGTTGTGTTTCAAAGTAAAATAAGGACTAATTAGAAATTAACTTCCAGCTATATGAATAATTTGCCATGCTAGTCGGTACAAATAAGCGTACCTTTTCTGTTCAAAGTATTTTCATGTTTTAACGAATTTCCGATTCACTTCAGATCGTAGTTGAACATAGTGCGGTTGCGGTTGTGTACTGTCAGGTTTGGTACTGCTTGGATGAGTCAGATGGATGCACGGAATGCTGCGATTTGATTCGCGTTGCTTCGGGTTTTAACTGCACATGGTTGCTTCATGGGTGAATATTTCGTTTTCGTATCTTTTTAGTTCTCTCCTCTTCTACTGTGTAGGTCAACATTCCGCAGATTAAAAGGTTCGTTTCATTCTAACAATCAGTTTTGCGAACTCACTTGTACTGCATTAAATCTGATTAGACTCTTCCCAATTTGGCCTTTTCTTACGGACAAGTCAAGCCCACGTTTGTTTCGGATTTTCGGTTTAGCTGCTTAGCTGTGAACTTCCGGTGTTCAATAGACATGTTGCCCTCAATGCTGTTTGCTATGAGGTAAAACTGAACTATCTTCAACATGTGAATGATGTCTGGGCACAGGTGGAATCCACCTTTTTGAAAGTATGTATTCATACAACCATTCACACATTAGACAACATTTCATTCATGGTCATACTATTCAAGTGGAAACAGTCCAGTGCAAAACTCGAAGACCGCACTGAGCGTGGAGTTACCGGCCATCGATAGAAGTGTGAAAAACCGTAATCTTTTCCTGCAGGAGAAAGTGCTATCTCGGTTTGATGGACTTTTCCTGACATGTTTTCCAAAAGCACTCGACATCGGTCACTTATTTTATTCCCATTTGTCCACGATTAGTGTTAATGGTTTGTTAGGAAAGGAGACAAAGTATGCGGTTATATCCGGCTTCTAATCATCCAGTTATGCGCTGGTTGAATCCCTATTGAGCAAGACAGGGTTGAAATACACACCAGATTGGCACAGTACTGATCTGACTGCTGAGTCGGTTAACCGGCTGAATGTGAATACCTTGGAGGACTTAGGACGTCATTTAACGAGACAGCTACGTGAAAATCGATTTCCTGCATATATAGAGCAGAAAATGCTTTGCCCACATGACAGATGTAGAGATTTTCACATTCCACTTTGAAGTACAGCCTGAAGTGAGCTGTTCTTACGAAAGTGAAGCAGGATGTTTTTCTTTTATCGAACCCTATTCCCATTTTGTATAAACGGATGAAAAGTAAAAAAAAACATCTTGGAGATATATTTGGCTTCTCATGAAAAATAAATATGCTTGAGAATGACATGACTCAATTTCGCTAACACTTTCTCGGTAATTACATAGGTTAAGGAGATAAGTTCCGGCAACCATAAGACGGAAGCTCTTTCTATAAGCCTGCCTACTGGATCAATGTTGCCTTAGCTACAGACAATGCTGATCGTTGTGCGTAACACTGGGAGCTAAGGCTGTTTAGCCACCCAAACCGACTAGCCAAAGCACGATGCTGATTGGCTTATTTTCAAGGTCATATTGGAAGTCACTTGTTAAACGTTCAATTGGCTCTGAGCGTCTGTGTATCTTTCCGGCCCAACATGGGATGATGATGATGATCGTGTGCTTACTGGCATGTAATTCAGTTGCCGTTTCAGGGGCAGCTGAACGGCAATGAAACTGGCTGATTTCAGGTTCTCCGAAGAACGGGAATTTACAAACGGAAGTAACGAAACATCGTGTGCCAATTCGCTGTGTAGGTGATCAGAATGAGTTTCCGAAAACGGCGCTCTTCTGCCACATTACAGTTGGATGAGGCTTCAAGGGTGAGTTTCAAACGATGGCATTACCATTTTGCTGCTGTCCGATGAATGTTCCTTCACTGACTAGCGAAAAAATATCCATCAAATTGTTCTCAACAATTACAATACGCTGTCTATGAAAAGAAGACGTCAAAATCACCCTTAAACCAAGTTAAGAAATCTGGACAGCCAGTCCCTTTACTGTTTTCGTCATACGTTGCAACCGAACTAGCCGTATTCCCACGATTTGGTTTAACATTGCATGACCTAATTTTTGGAAGGTGACGGCATCCAATAACAAGGGTCTAACCGTCGACAAAATTATCCACGATCGATTGGGGTCCTTTGTTGGTCAATGCCCAACTGGCTGCGTCCAAACGGCCAGAGAAATTGCTCTTATTCCCAGCTTTCTACTTCTGGCCTGATTATGTCCTTTCGGTACATGTTGGTTTTTACTGATGGGCATCCTTGCGTGTAACGGAAGAGTGTTGTCCGAACAAAAGTGAGAGAAAATGAGCTTACATTCAAATTAATGAACATTCAATGCTTTTGGTACGGAGGTTATTAGGTCTATCTACGGCACGCTATTACCACGTTGAAGTTTTTGCCCTGGGAATAGCGCCTTGAAATTGTACCAAAATTAGTAGAAACATAAAAAATAGCCAGACGAATTGGAGTGAAATCCGCTGACAGCCTACTGTCTGTCCCGTTCGGTTTGGGGCTGTTATCATCAACTTAAGTCAGCTTAGACGTAACATACTACTCATAAGATTCCTGATAACTCTTTGGCCTATTTCCGACCTATTTTGAACAAACGACGTTCTCTTCCTTCTCACTCGGAGTGACTGTATCACACGAATCTTGAGATGGATCTCGATGGTGATTCAGTTATTGAGTCATGGGTGGTGTGGTGTCAAGTCTGAATCGACATGCTTAAACCATGCTTAAACCTAGCTGTGCTCATGTAGGGTGGAAGCAGAATAGCAAAATCTTGAAAATGTTAGATACCGATTCATGTGATACGAGCAGAAAGACGCAAAATCATCAACTCTCTACTTACCGGATGAATCCTGGAACACCCGGTGTCAAAGTTTGCGCGCTTGATTATGCAGAATTCAACAGAGCGAAGACATCCACTTGGATTTTTCAACTTTCCCAGTGGTAACGATGTTTAAACTATTTCATTTTTCTTTCTAAGATTTGGGTATTTGTGAATTTGCTAACACACTTGCCGATTCAAATCAGTTCTTCATCCTGTAGATCAGTGTAATCGGTTCTTCCATCTTCGTCATCCCTCGGTAAAAGGAACATCTAAACTCGGCTGATCAAGCTTCACTTGAAGTTTTGCCTGTTAGAACCCCGCTCCGGAGACTATTAGGGTTGAAATTTTAATGGTAGCTTTATACAATGAATTTTATGACGTATAATGACGGTTCACAAGACGCTTCAAAATGTATCTCACAGAAAGTCACTACTTGACCGTTAGCTTGCAGAAGGTGCTTCCTGATCCATCGGTTAGCTATTAATCCAGTTAACACTAGGAAGCGAAGATCGTCAGGTCGATGAGTTTTTAGTTTCACATACGTGTGAAATTCACTCGAACGTGTTTAGACAAACCAGTAGTTGCGATTTTTTCCGTCATTTTGCCCACCAACTGACTTCCAAGTATGGTAGTGATGCGGCTATTCTTTCTCAAACTACGGTCCTTCAAACGTGTGCATTCCACTTGAGTGTGAGAAGGTGACCCGGCCATCGTTTGTGAAAAATGCGAGGATAGTTTCCAGTTCGTTCACTTTCAAGCTACTAAACCGATTTCGTGTAAGTATAAAAACACGCGGACGAACAGGTCGACCAAACTATTCGGAAATAGATGAAAAGGGCTCACATCTTTTGTAGTGCACAGATCGCGTGAGCTTAAACTGTTCGCTGATGCGGCCTTTGGAATGTGAAATGATACCTAGACGAGACCCGACTGAAGGAGGCAGACCGTGTGGACGCCACTCAGCGGAAAATGGGTGAGCGAACTTTGGCTTTAAAAGGTAACCGGTTAGTTTCCGATCATTTGGCGTTTCCGTTCAGTGCATAGAAAACAATCACGTGATCGAATCTGCGATCCGCAAGTGATTTTGAATGTAACTAAGTCAAAAACATGTGCAGAAAAACACAGAATTGCAGTTTGAGGTACTGATGAGAGACTCAGTCAAATCCTGGATGAACACAATATTCAATACACTGAAGTATCCTCCTACGAGTGACACTGCATAAAACATTGTTGTGACTCACGGATAGGCCATTTCGATTTTCAATAGAGGTTTCGCCCTGTAAGTGAAATCAGCCTATGCTTAGAAGCCGATAAGCACTGTAAAGCCGTTTCATCCTTATTAGGAATCGTCAGCAGTGCACATCTCAAGAGACTCAAGGGATTTCGAACTCAAGATCTCCTGGCTAGTAGTTTGAACACTTGACCGTTCAGCCAAGTGTGGTTTATTAGCAGTGTGACTGACTTGCACTCAGAGAGGATACAGTGCCACTCATCTTTCAGTCACGGAATCCACATCACCTGGTCACTTCTTGACTAGCTCCTCCAGTGATGGTTTGTCAGATGTAAGTTTAACTTGCCTTGTGAAACTGTTCTTCATCTCATCCTGTTTGTGAACCTAGTCTATGCTGAAAAGCCAAGAAGCACTGCACAGCTTTTTCATCGTTTTTGGATGTCATCAGCATATCGCACGTAGTCTGCTATAAAGGAAATTTTAAACATGTAGGGGCGTAATACACTACTCATGAGGTTGCTGAAAATTCCTCGATAGCATGACCGGTTTGCTTAAAACATCGTAAATGATAGATTCAACTGGGTTCCAGTAGAATCGCCCATCAAAACCGAAGTAGTGTGCAAATAAGTGTGCTTCGCAAATGTAAAACTTCCTTTCATATGTTGTGATCTCAGTTTTCGTCTAGTTACCGTCTACCAACACAAACTTGTGGCTTCTCTTAGGCGACACACGAAGCTATCCATTTTGCGGGTTGTGCAAGTGGATGTCTCTAAAGAAGTTTAAACTATGTGGCGCGGAAACCATCTTAGTGATTTTGACCAGGGACTGAACACAGAATAGCGCATCAACCTGATAAATTCTTTCTGCTATGTTATGTATCGTGCGATACTACTCACATGCGACGAATTTCTGTGAAAGAACGCTAACCGTTGTGCTACTCCATAGTGTCGTTCGTATTTACAACTGCCGTGCGCTGTCTAGGAGACTGAGAATAACTGCATTGGATAACCTTTAAGATCTTGCAGCCACCATCGTTTGATAGTGCTATTGGGGAAGAACAGTAAGCCGTAGATTACAGTCACCGTTCGGATTCCCACTAGAACGTTCTAAGTGTATGCACTGCTTGGTCGAAAGGGTGGCTTTTAAACGACTAGTTATATGATCATAAGCACTTTTATACTGCTTCTCAGCTTGGCATAGCTTAGTGGTTGGGGCATCAGCCTACTGTGGTTCGAACCCAACCTCAGCATTTCGACTGTTTCTGTCCAGGCTTGGGCAAACTGGCACTACGTCAGCCCCCATGGCTCCTTCGGTTAGAATGTAAGCTGTGCACTGAAAGGGTATTACGGGTGATCTATTACTATTATCTGTTATTATGTTGCTGGTATATATTTGCGGCAAAGACTTGATTGCATCTTTATGGGAGAACCAATAAACTTTGTCGATGCGGAAACGAAGGTGGTGAACGAGTCGAAGTGATAATCTCAGGGGTAAGTAGTCTTCTGTATATGGTAGTAAGATTGTCCGGATTTTTCTAATTTAGCCGTATAACTCAAACTCAGTCATGTGGATCATTTCACTGGCTAACTAATATATATAAACAGGAATTGGGCCTAATGGTGTACAAAAAAGCAAGTCAAAATAACTCATTTGCATTTTGAATTTCAAACTTATCTTATTGCTTCCTTACAAATGAGTATGACAGGACAGGCTACGCGGCACACGATGAGTCGGCTGCAGCCTGCTGAAGTTAGAGTGGTAAAGTGTCTTAGTTCGAGTTCCCTGTTTACCACATTTGATACCAAAAGTTCAATGGGTTGCCTATACATTTTCGTACGATTCATGAGTGATACACATTTGTGGAGCTAGATGTTGAACCTAGCTGGATTTTGGGGAAACCATCACGTTAGTCCTCTCATATGAGTTATCAATCCCAGCTTTTTACGCTTTTAGTTCCAATAATCCAATAGACACCGAAGAAATTTTTCACAAGAGCTTTCGGAGATATATGGTGACTGATGGATTCTAGACAATCCACAAATACAGTAGGTGAACCGCCAATGCAAGCAAAGTCCATGATTAATTGCCTCGTCGGTATTTCTCAGTTTCCGAGCGCAACTTTCAGGTGTTGCTTAACTGTTTGAAAAGATGGTCTGATTATTGAAGAAACATGAAATGAAACATGAGGTGGCCTTTGTGCAGCATGTATAGTTAAAAAATATAAAAAGTAAGAGATTGAGTTTTGGTTCTGTTGAGGTTTCCATGAAAACCAATTTTTTGAGCAAATGTATTTCATGAATTTCGTGGGTTCAGGTAGCATTTGACTCTGACGGAAACTCGGAGATTGTGCTTTAATGATGCGTTAGCAGAAGGGTGAAACCGGTCGTCGGCTGTCGAAGTGTTTTTAACAAACTTGTGAATAATGTTCGTTCAAGAAAAAAGCACTGGATTGTTGTACTATTCAATGCTTGACAAGCCGAATCAGTTATTCGCGTAGTGCTCTTTTGTTTTGTAGCTGGTGGCAGTTGCCTGCGTGAAAGGTCAGCGCGAACTTCATTTCAGGTACTTTTCTCAAAGTTCGTGAATCTATCCCGCAACGTTTTACTGGTCAACTAGCCTAGGTTTAGCATACCCAACGAAAGTTCACCAGTGTTCACGGCTTTTGCGTCGCATTTGTGGTCAGTTAAAAGCATAAGGACCGAACTTGTTCGAATTTCGACCAAATTTCTCATCGACATCATGCAGTGTGAAAACGAGGGATCTAGTCACTAGCGACAAACTAGAGTTGGTCAATGGGTACACTTTGCACCAACTGAAGCAAGTCGCTCGAGCCGCCCATGTATTCAGCTAGCCGGCAGTGCCCTCTTCTCCAACACAAGTAGTACGATTCAGACACCGAACTATCTGTACACTCTTCACCAATATCAGTAAAACCCTAAAATTCCAATCAGCCAGTACATGAAGCCGACCGGTGGTATGAGAGATCATCACTCTGTTTTTAACCCAGGTTTAGCATGCAGTTGATGAGGAGTTCACTTTCCACCAACTGAGTCAAGGCCACATTTTGCCCATACACCCAGACAACGATACCTTAGTATATCATCGACCGTACACGCCGCTGGGATCAAGCGAGCAAATCACTCTTGACCGACTGGAGTAAAAGGTCAGTGCCACCCTCAGTTCATGAATTCACCCCATTGCCCAACTCGTCAAAATGAGCGTATAAATGACAGGAAAACAACCATTGCGGGCTTCCCCTTTGATCCCACTTTTAGTTCGAGTTTTCTACAGCCAATGTGGTTCCGCTTTGCTCTGTCTATTCTATACGGTTTTGCTGCGAACACTGTGGAGGGGACGTTGTGACCTGCCACGAATCCAATAACAATGCAAATGCTTTTGTATTTGGGGAAAAACACTCTTTGAAGAACATTTTCCGTTAAGTTCTGCGAGCTTATTGTTCGCTAGAGCTATTCTGCGGCAGAAGAGTTCGTTTAAATTTTTGCAAACGTTATTTCCTTCAGGAGGTAGATGTAGGTTATTAGATTGCTAACAGAATGGACTGAGCACAGCAACCCGTGGTCGTCGTAACAGTCAAATGCAACAGACGATGATTTTAATCTTAAGGAGATCAACATGTACGTATTACTTCTGACTGCTTACTCGAAGTTCACCTCATATAGTGAAGTCAGGAATAAGTGAATATAGTGAATCTAAGGAGACGCAACTGCACGAGATAAAAAGGTACTCTGACCCTTTTTCATGAGGTTGCGCTCCAACTCATTACTGACGGCAAAGATCTTGTGGACTCGCTTAAGGATGGGGAGGTCAGACAGTGATTTGGCAGCGAAGTATAAAAGCCATTACCAGTAAACTCAGCTGCGCTGGTCACTGCCGTCCCAGAGAGGGCCATAATAATAGTAAGAGACACTGTCAGACATGGTCCAGTTGCACCCTCAATGGCACTCGTGCATCCAAGCTACTGCCCTCACTGCGTAGCTCCCTTCTCAGTTCTTCCACTTAACAGTCCATCGACAGTCCTCTATTTACGCCCCAATGTATCAGCTCCCGCCTCCAAGGCGCAGCTATCTACCCCACCTCCTCAAATCATCGGTAAACGAAACTGTGGCGGCTACAAACACTGTACGACAAGTACGCGGTTCTTACAACTGACGATGATGATTGTGTATCTCGATATCAACGAACAAGCCACTAGTTTACTGTTGGTTTACCGTCAGTTTCCAATACTGAACATTTCACGATGAATCTTGAATTATAAGACTGGATGACCGGCGTTATATTCGGATACCGATTTGGCAACAGTCTGAGCACATAGCTGATAAAATTGTAGCTTGCGCGATGAATTTAGTCTCGACAAATGATTTATTACTACGTCTGACGATGCATTATCGTGCTTCGCGTACTTTCATCAGCCATTCATCAGCCGATCGGTGTTTCTGTCACATGATGCAGATGGCCAGTCGCATATTTTTGGTAGAGGGAAGTGAACACTCTTAGTTGTGTCTCGAGGTTCACTTTTGCTAACAAACAACTCAGTAAACCGCCAGTGCGTGTTCGGATAGCCTCGAGTGCTAGACATGCACGTTAGCTTTCTAACCACAAATTTATCACCCCAAACGACGGATCCTCAGGCAGTTATTAGAAAAAAATTTTTTGTTGGCTCAGCACATCCATTCCAAACTTGCATGTAGGAGGTGGTGGTGATTATATTGTCTGAGGTATGGCACCACTCGTAATGATATCCGGTCCTTTCCACTCTAGATCACCTCTTTGAAGGATGGACAAGGTATAATTATTTTTGAGTGAAGTATGCTCTTTCATGGGATTGGGCAACTAACAACAACCACAAGACCATCCCCTCATAAGGCACATAATCTGACTGGGAAGTGAGCAGTATCCGAGGTGATGCATTCACGTTTTGCTACAGTACTCCAAAGAAAGGCAAGCCTGTTTATCTTCACAGCCCATAAATTGTGAAAGGTATACTAGAAATGTGCAAATAAGTGTGAAGTATATACATATATATATGTATATATATATATATACAAAGGCAGGTATGAGCTAGAGATAGCTTAGCAGTTGGGACGCTAGGTTTCCTGGTTCGAACCCAGCTGTGGCTTCTCGATTGATATTGTCTGGGCCTGGTCATCCTATCAGTATCTCGGAGCTCCTGCTTGTTTCGCATTGCGTAACGGATTGTTAAGGCCGCAATTGGTCATGGATGCACTCCCTCATATGCTTTCATTTTCCTCCGACACCGAAAGACCATGACTTACATTGCTTGCCCCATGTTTATTTAGTCAGAATCACAAGCACTTGAATCTATACGTATATGTAGCTGGTACTTTCACGACGGGACAAAGTTGGTACAGAAGAACAACAGCAGAACAACTCTACATTCTTGGAATTGTTCAACTTCAACGATTGAAGGTCTTTTTCTGAATAAGGCGGTGGGTATTAAATATATTCAGAGAGAAAACTCTTGTGAGACATCTACAGTGGCTTCAGCTTGGAGGTAATGCACCCTGGGGGTTCATTTCAAGTCGTGTATACCAGGAAAGAAGCTGCGCCCGTGAAGGCGAAACGAAATTATGTGTCCCATAATTTGTATAACGGGACATAGTTGTGACCTACGGTTACCCCCCACAGAGGACAAAGTAGCCAACTCCTTCAGTCGAGAATTACTGTCCACCAAAATAGAAGTTGATTTCGAAAAGGCTGTATTTCATTGGATGCGTTTATGCCACCTATGGAGTTTCTCAATAGCCTATTCATGTTTTTCAGTTTGACGGTTTGGACCAGAGTCTGAAAGTAGGTGAAGGTTTGACGAAACGAAGCCTCACAGGTGTCCGACGTGCTGCACTGCAGTTGTTCCACAGCTAAAGATATTCCGGCACTTTCTTTCAGATATACTGTTCCGTTCATAAATTTCGAACCGCTTCGTATAGCATGTAGAAAGCCATTAGAGTCACCCGTTTTCTTGTTTTCTGTGCTCAAAACATTCGGATATTCCGCATACCTAATCCAAAGAAGCCGTTCACTGAATTTGTGACAATTTTCGAATGTTTACACAAGACTCCTAAAACAGATGTGTTACGTGCCACCAAAATGTGAAACGATATTCAGGACACCTTTTTGATCCATTCAACAAGTGCACAAGACATGCACGATGCACGCGGATTCAGTCGGTGGTAATCCAAGGTCACAGGTGATCATAACTAGAGAGCAAAATAATAGTCCGTTTGATTCAATCGACGAACAGCACGCGAATCCTCATTGTCGGCGACGGATAGGGAAAATATGTGTCCACACAGAGTCTTGAATGAGCATCGTGTGGATTTCAAAAGAAGTTATGTCATCACTAACGTTAGTGAATAAGTTATTGGGTGAACTTTCTCGGCAGGGTGTCAAGTAAACCAGAAGGCTGTCCCAAAGCCTGTAAGGAAGGCAAACTGGAAGTCATTGAATGCCAGAAAAAATAGATAACAAGTACAGTGCTTCCCTAAAAAAGCACGTCCTCTCGAAACCTACCGAAGTCACGTTCTTCTTGAAAGCTCTCTCTAGGGAGACAAACATTTTAGGCCGCAGTTTTGTCGTCATCTACTGTAAATCCAAGATAAAAACCAGATTTTATAACGCAGCCCGCATTGCTGAGCAGGCTTTTTGTTGAATTGGCTACTGTCACCGTAAAGGACCAGCAGCACGCAAACGTCTCTGCAAAAAATTTGATGAAGCTTGCGCAGGGCGCTTCTAGGTAAGGTAGAAATGTAGGGACCAGACAACCGACCAATGTGAAACGTTTCCGGTGCTTATTGTCGTTCGGTTAGGCTGTGATTTATGAAACAAAGTGCCCTTCACTTTTCAGGTTGGAAAACGTTTTCCCACTTTCTCGGTGATGTCTGCGAAACCTGCCTCGGTGTTAGGCGTGTGTGCTTATCAGGGCGTGTTCCGAAACACTATAATTTAAGAGTTGCAGTCTTTAGAAGTGAACACAAACTTTTCAGTAATATCGTCGTTCAGGAGAATTGTAACCAGTATGAGCCGTAACGGTAAAGACAGTATCACTTTTTAAAGTGATATCCTGTACTACCGATTGGGACAGTATTACAAAGTAACTAATTCAGGGGCATTACATGCTTTTCTTATCATGGACCCATCTTTCTTGGGAGAAAGTCTACCTCTCATAATGGAGAAAAATTCGGAACAAAGTCAAGTGTATATTCTGAATGGCAAGCAAGTTGAGTGTCGGACAAACAAATCCGCAGGCCAGAAATAAACCACCTATACTTCGAATGCAAAACAATATCTCCCATTCCATCTGAAAATCAGGCAAGGTTCTGAGCTTTTCAGCTATTGAATAATGCAGATGTAAAGAAGTCAACTTGGTTTGCTTAACTCATGAAACACACAGCCGTATAGCGAGTAGAATAAGGTGCTGATGATAAAACTGCGGTCTAGACGGTCACTTGTTTTTATCCATTCATGATGACCAAGCAAGTAAAAACAATATTTTAAGATGGTGACGCATCAACCAGTGCCACTATATGGACTTTCGGATGTTTGATTGTCAGACCTTCTTTCAAACAGATACAGACGTCAAGTCAATCAAGACCATTTGCGACAACAGGAAAAGGGTCGTACCTGGTTGAGGCTGGCTTTTCGGCACCTTGGATGAATTGAGGTTAGGCTTGTGAACGTATAGTGAAATATGAGGCTAGACTTTGGTCAACTTCAATGAAATGCATCTAAAAACGCTCCATTTCTGTCAGGACGCGTCCAGACATGAAAAAAGCGCATGTGCAGAGAATGACGCATTCCCGAGGTCGCCAGCGGTACCATACGTTTCCGATAGCAGGTGCGTTGGCGGAGCCCACCAAACACGACTTAGCAACATACGACCAGCGGAGTGGGGCCGAGGCTGCTCACCTCACCGAGGAACACCTCCATTGGCTGTACAGAACGAACAAGTGAACGACCACAATTGGTCATTCAATCATCCTATGTATTTACGCAGAGGCTCTGTATGTTTGTCCTGACAATACAGCCGTGGCCCGAGTTCTCTGTCTTCTCCTTATCGCGTAGTCTGGCAGGCTCAGTGCAGGCGTAACCAATAGACGCCCACCCACGATACAAAAGTTTCATTAATGGATAATAAAAGACATGTAACCCTTGAAATGCGCTCAATTGACGAGCGCTCTGCACCCTCTCAGAACACGACACGTTCTAGATTTTCCATAATTGGCAAAACACTGAGTAAAGCTAGTGAACTGATGAACAAGTGAGAAAAGGTGAAAGGTTTAAGTTAGACTAGGATGGAGAAAACAAAGAAAAGAGGATGGTTTAACAACATATTTTCACAAAGGGAACTACTCACAGGGCTGTTGAAAACTCTTCGATGAATAGCATAAACGAGAGATTTAGATGGGTTTTCCGTGAAAACCAAATTGATGTGCAATCGACTGTATTCGTCAAGATGGTTTGACAAATTTTAGCAAATTATAAGCGACGCATCGAATTGTCCTTCGTCTGATACAGGCCGTTCAGTCGGCGCAAGGGGTCGTTGGTTTGCTTGCTAAGCTGAGCGGTTTGTAAACGTTTCATCTCCAATGTAGGTGACATCGTCAGTTCATTGTTAGGGAGCAGAGTGGAGCGTGCATCAGTGGTTACGCATTGAGTAGCGGTGAACGTTAATATAGGTGCTGCAAGCAAGGAATCACCTTCGATTACGGTTAGTTGTTCGGTCGGATGGTTCTATTAGTTGTTCGGTTATCCTGTAGCCTGATTGGTCAATGATCGCGTGAACGTGGAGCTTGGTCTCCCTTGCTCTCGTCAACTGGTCGGTGCTCGATTTACTCCAGTCCTGAAGCTCTTTGGGTTTCATTTAGTGGTTTTTGTGGACCTGACTCAAAAAGGTTTCCTGTTTGTCGATTTCTTAACCCGACAGCAAACCTTTTTTGAGTATTCTGGATCGGATGTTAGCCTTTTTATATAGTGCTGCATGAATTGAGAACAGTTCAAAGTTTCGGTTGATCGAATTCGGAAATTCCGTTCCGCAGGCAGTGTCCCGCATGTTGAGACTTTTACGTTTTCCAGGTTGAATTTGCAACCTTTTTAGTCGCACTATCTTGCTGTTCTGAATTTCAAACAAGTTCTGGTGAAGGATAACGCTTTCACACCAGTAGAATAGGAAAAGTCATTCTATTTCTTCGAGACTGGAACATAAATTTCCAACACACAATTATCAGCATTTTCTTCCCTGTATGTCGCCTCATGTTTCGGTTGGCACGACATTTGAGATATCAATATATTCTCTTGACATAACACACTACTCACAAACAGTGTCCAAGAGTGCTCGCTGTTTGATTATCAATCAGAATGACAATGTGATTCTTTAAAAAATGAATCAGATATGGTAAGCCTTCAAGGTTCGTTTTTAAGGTTGAAAATATTGATCTGGTTACTTATGCCAAAAGGCAAGTTCCACTCTGTTCAGCGAACAGTTTGCGGACTCAGAACACAAGTTGACGAACTTTGTTGTTTTCGTGATCTCTTAGACTGGTCCATAGATTGAAAACTTACAAAAACCAAGGGCGAGTGATTCATGAAGATAAGGCAAGGATGGAGCGGTGTCTGCGGGTTAAAGTGCAAAAACTGTCTACTGTTGATTGGCCTGAGGTGTCAGCGGTTGGTGTCCGGTAAACTAAAAGTTTAGATGAGCCATCAGCTGCTTGTTCAAAATTCCTTGAAGCCTTCGGTAGAAGTGCAAATCCGGCGATCCAATTTACATCCGAAAGGACGAGTAACGACTGGTTCCATTCCCTAGACGTACATCTACTGAGAACAACCGACGGCTCAGTTAAATGTTCGGTTTACGGGAAACCTACTTAAACGGAACAATACACTAACTTTAAGAACTTTGCCTTACTGAAAGGCAAACGGAATTTCGCTCGATGTCTTGCTGTTAGAGCAAGAAAATTCTGTTTCGAAAGCGAGCTTCACACCGAAATTCAGTGGCTAGAAAGCATAACTGGTGAAAGTGATTATCCGGACAGGTTTATCTCAAAGCACATGGCTACTGTAGGTGAGTAAACCAAACAAGCTACTGCCGATGTTTCAAAGATAAGCTGTCGGTCTAGGCAGTCTACTCCGTAACCAGGTATTGTAAGCAGAATACACAGGTTGCACGACGCTTCAGTTGGCTGCTGATCAGGTGGCCGTTGATTTGTTCGCCGAGCTTGGTAACTGGCTCGCAAAGGCCTTGTTCTTATGCGAGGAGACATTGTCAGTGAGCGATCGGGAGGGACATATTACCAACAAGCAAGAGAATGAAGGAACATAACTGGTCATGGCTTGAAACTGGTTCGAGGCAGTCTAATACTAGCACGACAACCGCTCCCTTGCCTGTTCCTTGTCAGTTGTTTTATTCTAACACCTATTTTCGAATGCTGTAACAAGTGCCTACCAAGATCCATTCGATACAGTCGTCTGGCGACAGCTGGGGCGATTGCGATTCCCACACACAACCGAAGTCTGTTGACTGGTACGCGCTCATCGAGTGCGACGTAAACGGTTTTAGCAGTTTTACCCGCAGAATTCTCTCTGTTCTTGTTTTACTTGCATGAATCGCTTGCTTTTCGTTTTGTATTCCTCAATCTGCATTGGCAGAGGAACCAGGGAAAACGTTAATGTTCCTCAACTTGTGTTCTGAATCTCCCTATTCCTTTGGCTTTCTGTGTCTCGAAGTACTACTCTGTTCGCCCACCCTCTTTTTAATCGATGCGCTCCATAACGTGATTTACCCTCGGTCATAGTCTGGACGGCTTACCATGTTGAGGAACTCAGGGCTACTTAGTTTTTTCTGCTCTTGTTTGAGGATATCATACGTTTTATACATTACTGATGAGTTGCTGACGGTTGGAGAATTTGTAAAATTCCCATCATCCTTGTGTGAACAGTCTTCCTCTAGTCCTAGTGCATCTACGGTGGTAAGGCAGTGGAAGGCAGTGGGCCCGATTTTACCTCTTGCCTGCCAACAACGCATATTCGAGCCGTGCTAAGAGTTGAGTCCGGGTATCTGGCATACGAGCCTGTTGCGATTTCAGTGGTGCATGTTGGGCGCACCCGAAACATTGCGTCCGAACAGACGATTGTGTTCACACTTGAGTGATGAGACTGTCTTGTCGAATTCACTGATGAAACAGCTGTAAAATGTAACATTATTGCGGTTCAAGCTGAATGCGAATGCGGCAGGTCTCGTAACCACCTACAATTGGGGAATAATGCAACAATGCATACCGTTGCATTTATAGATGAGTCATCTCAAGCCTTTTTCCTCACCTGATTTTCTGCCTTCCCGCGTCTAGCGACAGTGACACAGAGACCGGTTAAAATGCTACCAAAACCACCCGGCGTCAACCAGCCACCTGGTTTACCACTGTGTTATTGTCTAATCGGCAAAAGCCGAGCTTGTTGCCCCATGTACCATGGGTCAAATGATCAGCTGATACCTCATCAGACAGTCAGTTGTGGTAAGTAGGCAGTAGAATTTGGCAGAATGGGAATACAGGCAAATGAGTATCGTTCACAGGTGACCAAAAGAGATGGGCTGCTGGGATGAACTAGTCTGCTTGAACAATATGTAAGCTGATTGAGCGGCCGAATAACATCCCAGTAACGTAAGCCTCCGGGTTTCGGAACAGAAGTTTTCACTCTAGTGGTGGCTCATTGGGCTACAAATGTTGCCCAGAACACAGAAGTATCAGCACTAATGATCTCTGCCTGCTTCGAAGAGTTTTCAGCAACCTTATGAGTGGTGCAGTACGCATATCTCGAATATCCTAGCAACTGAAACATGTGGCCTGGTGAAGCACATTCAGTTGTCTGTAAACATCACAAACGAGATTCAGCTGGGTTCTAAATGAGCCTCTCGCAAAAACAAATTTGTTTCCAGATTAGTGTGTTTCGCCAAACGGTATGATATTCAGCTGTCGGCCGATAAGACATGGCTTCGAGTCGCCTTTAAGATTTGTGAAATGCGCATTACTGATTATTTTTAATAGAGATAAAGTACACGTTCCATGCTTTTGAGAATACTTTGAAATTTCACATGAAAATTCAAAACAGTTTCACTACATATAGTCGGAAAATAGTTATCTCTGATGGAGGGAATAGTTGAGCAGCCGCTTAGAACTGGTTCCCTTGCAGTAAGGGCGGAAACAGAACACGTTATGCACGTATGGGATTGTCGTATTTTGTCTGTACCACGTGACATTAAGTTCATTGATTATCCAGTCTGTACTTCGCGTCCCACGCTGTCCATGACCTTGGGTTATTTTCACGTGGCATACCGACAGCACCAATGAGACTTGTCGCCTCGTCCGCTGTAAACGCCTAATCCGAAGGTCACACCGGCCGTTTTTTCCTCCAACAGATTGCGTTTTAGGAAAGAATGAGTGTTGTTGATATGAAAATTCGCATCAGTGTGCTTCGTTATTCAGTTATGCTGAGGACTCAGTTTATGTACTTTGTTCGAGTTTTTAAAATACTACTGTACGTTTTTGAATACTGTATCGGTGAGAACTAAATCCTACAGACCGTTGTGCGTTTTACCATGCCCTTGAAACAAATAAAGCAGATTATTTCGTCAGTCAGCGCACAGAATCTCGGGAATAACCTTTAAGTAATTTGCCCAGTATATTCGTTTTACGATGCGGATGGTTTGTAGCGTAGCGCACATTAGTGGAGGGTTCTATGAGACGTCGATCTATTTCGTTGCTTGACATGTATGATTCTGCTTTTTCCAAAACCAAGAGATTGTAGAATTCAGCGCTCCATAGACGTAAGCGTAGCAATTTTCCTTCAGAAGAAACTACTCATAAGGTCGATGAAGACTGTGGACAGCTCGCTGATTTTTTCGCTCGTGTTAGGGCTGAAGAATATCAGGTTGATTCGAGGAACCCATTAAAACCAAATGTATTTGCAAACAAGTTTTTGTCATCACATGAGACTGATTTGATGTTCTATGGAGATTGATTACTGAAAATTTGACGACTAGTCCTACTTGATCATCCTCAAGAGGGACGAAACCGGACGTCCAGACTATAGAGTAGATTAGTTTGCAGGATACAGTTTTGCTAGCGAAGCTTGGTAAGTGTGAATAATTTCTTCGTCTTTGTGGGACTGTCTATTCACTTGGACTGCTGGTTGTCATGAGCTTGGACGTAGGTAAGGTTAAAACCGTTAAAACTACGTAAGTGTAGTTTGCGAATTTAGTGTGATTTGGGCTTAAGTGAAACATAGCGTTAACAAAAACTCGAAGACTGCACCTTCCTGGTAAGCCCCCAGAATTGCAAAACTGAACTGTTGAGGAGTTTTCAGTAGTCTTCAGTTTTCGGGATCATTCATAACTTGCCCGTCAGGCTAACTTTTAATCAACATTTTTTTAAAACGACCCCGTAAGATCACTATCAGGCTAAGCATATTTACTCTCGTCCAGGTTGAGTTCGGCTTTTAACGTGTATTTGTGCTATTCGTTTGACAGGAATAAAATATCAGTATTTCATTTATGTCTTCTTTCAACGCAACTCTCAGATGGTACTTACAAACAACAAGAAACACTACATTCATACAATACAGTTAGAGCGATTTGTCCATGAGTACCAGTCGCGGTTCGAAAATTTGTATGGCTATTCGTTGATCAATGATACCGAATCGTGTTCAGTTGTATCATTTTTCCACTTGTATAATTCTTATTTGCAATGTTTTTCGCTGTTATTGGGTCAAACCATATTGTTTTTTCTAGTTCTGTCCGGACGCACTTGATTTGCTGTTTTTTCCTTTCACCTACTGACTGTACAGAAAAATGAAGGGCAAACAATCATTCATAAGTACGCGATCAGCACATCTTCAGCAACGTATCTGTCCCTTGAAACGAGAGAGACTGCGCCGAAGACCTCGGTTCAAAAACGAATGGCATGGACATGCTTGTTCATTGAACGAGATAAATAGACTATACGTAACTATCCTCATACTGACCTTAGAGGCTCTGCACAGTTAGACAAAGGCGCACCACATGCGGTTGATGAATATTTAGGTATGTGAGAGGCTTTGAAATATGAAAGTGTTTAGCCAGGACGGAGTTTCCGAATCCAATCAATTGTTTTACAGGGACAGAAAATAAGATAAATGGGGCTCGACAGGAAAGTTGTACAGAAACTGTGCTCCAACAGAGGACTGCTTCATAAGTTAGGAATATTTTATGACTACAAAGAGGAAAGGAAATGCAAAAGACAAGTTTCTGTTCCAATCAAGGACGACAAAAAGGAGGAGAAATAGTGAATTACGCATGGGTAGTGGCCAGATTTGTATTGTCTGATGTAACTCGATCCCTGGTGTTAAAATCTCGAATATTTTGGTGAACTTTTATATCGTATTTAAATAAAGATCTGAGGGGAAGCGGAATATAGCCACCAGGCCAAACTGGAGCAGAAAAGAAGGATTTGGTGGTTTAGGAAAGGCGAAGAAAAACCTATTTGTATCTCCATTTGTTCGTTGTGCTAATTATGGTTTGATGGTGTGCAGAATAGTTTTCGATTCAAATTACCATTGCACCCATGTGTTTTTTTCGGAAACCAACTGGTAGGTAAACATCCGAGGGAGCTTAAATCTCGCTACTTCAAACATAAATAACATTTGGAAGTGATCTGCGGGTTCACAGTGAAAATAGTGAATGTATTAAGCCAAACCGTATGACGTGGTTGGAACATCGGAGAGTTTCATTTGATATATTCACAGAAGCACCAGGAGGTCCAGAGTGCTATTCAGATGACAGCAATACGAATCATTTTTTAAAGAGCACAATAACTAAGGTAAGCAGTTGTCCTTCCACGAATAAATACCCATGGGATTTAAATTGGAATTACCTGCTTAGTATGGCCTTTCGATCTGACATCGTATGAATAACTCGACAGCCCACGTAAATGGTAGGACTGCACCTAATGACGGGACTTGACGGTTTACGTTAATACTAACTACTCTGGCAGCAATCACATCTGAGGTGGCATCCTAAACATGACAACTGTTGCAAGTGATCATGAACTTTGGCTGACTCGCATTGTGGACGGTCAACTTGTTGTGTTGTTTCACCCTCTTCAAAAGAGACGTGTCACATATCAAACAGTTCGCCAGAAACCGGAGGTAACCTTTCTGTACACCAAACTGGTCGATACACTCATGGGTTAAACCGAAACCATTACAACGCCAAGCACCACCTACATTCCACAGTTTCTAATTCTAGAACCATTTGGCATGAACACTACCTTGGTAAATACAATTGTTATCGGCATTCTGTGTCCACGTTAAGCGCTTAGAAATAATGACCAGGCCTTCCTTAGGGCAGTCAGAGTTTTATGAAGCATGAGGCATGTGCTAAATTGTTGACTGTCCGGCTACCAGTTGGATGTTTGTTGCTGTTTCAGATTTGTCCATTATCCCCAAAACGAAAGTTAGGGTACTGTGGGTAATCACCGGTACCCACAGGCGCGCTTTGTTCTTATTTCCTGTCTGTACTTTGATCTTGTCCCCGAAGGTGTGCTCCAAAAAGAAACATTTGTAGAAAACTGTACACAAGTTTGAGTGAAGGCGTCGTCCACAAAATGACATCACGCTATAAACAAACATGATCAGTGTCACTGATTCTCCTATTTTCTGTGAGCATTGCCTTTTAGCATATACCGGTACCTGACTGATTATCTCAAAGTTTGCTGTCCTTTCGAAACCATGCAGATCAGTGTTGATAAGTTCTCGCCTCCACTAGTTCAGCAGTTCCAAAGCATGGGGCACGTAGAGTTCGGAGAATTCCCGAAACTGATTGAGCTGGAAGTCATTTGTGTTCGTTCGGGGCTCAGTAACGAAAGATGCTACGAATTGTAGCAAGCGTCAAAGAAGCTGTACGGTGAAGCGTCAATAACTGTGTTATTCTAAATTACCCCTTGACAAATTCGACAACGAACTTCCTGGCAACATCAAACTCATCAATAACCGTGGCGTCATGGAAGAAATAAGTGCTTACGAACAAGCAACAAGTCACTTGAGACGAGCTCACCTTTGTAAGGAAGAAATATTAATGATTTCGATGTCCTTTTTTGGGGGAACAAAAACAGACCTGAAACATTGCCATGGATGACAGATTTTGAGTATCACCACAGGCTTAAACACGTATTTTGATTTTTCAGAATACTAGTTTATATGACATGTTTAATCGGACCTTCACAGCATACCAAAATTAGACAAGTATGTACTCATCACGCCCATCGCATTGAATTCATCGGAGGCTGGAAACTGGACCAATGAATGTCCATCAACTAACACCGAGATGGGCGTATATTTTGAGCGGAAAACGAGGAGAGCCCTATTTGTGGTTGGTGAACCCGAGCGCTTAGTCATCCATAATGGTGTTATTGATGCACTAAAACGAAATAGTTATCAATCTGAAAAGGGGATGTGTTGGGTGACGAACACTCACAGAAAACACAACTTTTAATTATCGGTAGGGCCTTTTGCGGCTGCCGTGACAGAAATATACCGTTTTTTATTTGCAATAAATTGGAAATCGAACCCATAAAAATACGTTTCAATCAGTTTTCACGATGTCTGCGTGAGTTAAGTGAAGTATGAAATACAGAGTCGGGGACGGTACATCAAACTGCGGACGTCCACATAACTATTCGTTCTCATTAGTATAAAACCCGGGTGAACAACGTGTGACTCTCAACTTCTGTTCCATAGTTTAAAAACGTAGATGTACTGGCTATCACAGCGAACCTTACTATAACATTGCAAGCCGAATCATGAACAATGAGCAGAAACGGTTCATCGGAATCACAGTTTGTACATCAATCCCCATGGTAGCCCAAAATGCATACTCAAATAGATGATTCCCCAAAAATAAGACGGCACAAACTCATCTATGCTTATACGGTTTATGAAATTCAGTGTGTCGTTCGACCGACTTGCGTAGAAAGTAATCAGTGAAAAGGTTAGTGGTTCATCAGAGTGGTCATAAAGACCATCCTGATTACAGTGAGTACTTCACAGGAAACCTTCCTCGGTGATAGGCTAGTCCACGGCAGACATTCACTGCCAGGCTTTCGTGCGGTTTTTGAGTAGTCAGCCCCCCACTCTCTGGTGTTTCAGAAATTTTGTTTTCCAGAGAGCCATATCATTCCAGAAGCAAGGCCATTATCTTCACAATCTGTGAAGAAACATCGTAACGTTCCGAGGTCTCTACAGCTGGATGCCAGTTCGGAGTGGCTGAACTCTCGGAAGGAATCTGATGCAACTAAGGCTTCACAGCTGTTCAAAATCCTGAGTAAAATTGCCCAATGAAGTTCAAAAGTTCAAAACAATGTTGCTCAGTAGGTATTGGGAAGGATAACACTTAGCTTGAGTTCTTCGTTTTCAGTGATACTCCTTTGGCCCCTCGAATCAGACGTCAGTAATCCTATCCTAGCATTCGTTACGAACCCTACCCGGTAAAATTTCAAGGCACAAAAACACACCAGTTTGCTAGTAATTGAGAACAGTCGCCTAGCTTATCGTGTGGGGTTTCCGACAGAAAGAAAGTGGAGTCTCATGGGCCCCAACCTGGAAGGTGCAAAGAGCCCACAGCGTCCTGTTTGGACATAGCCACTTTTCTCGTCATGACCTCTGTCTTTTCTCTGTCGTGGGCTTCTGAATGAAAAACAGTGTTGTCCTTTACATATTGTGGAGAAGAGTACTGTACACTATAAATAGCAAATTTACTGCTAAAGGTATTTCGATTCCTTATCGAATATTGATTTTTGCTTCAGTTCACCGCGGATAACCTCTAGTTAGCTTACTCCTGCTATACTACAATTGCATCTTCACGTGAATGTTATATCTATAGATATTTCCTGATGTATCTATATATATGTATATATTACCTTTCAAATCGGGGTGGACTTCAAACGCATCTCTTTTCCAATAAAAATGAGGCAGCTGTGTGGTGCTTCTAAGGCTTTCGCCATGGATTGCCTAAAGTGCTTGATCAAATTATCAGTGACGTGATATTTAGAGTTGTAAACACCCTAATCGTAAACGTGCTAACAAGTAGCCGTTCCGCATTTCGTGTGGCTCTTCTTAGGTAGGTTTTGTTAGTTTGTTACGAAATTATCACTCGAAAGTCGTTCCAAGCTGATAGAGCGTGCTACACTCTACCGCATACAACTTTATCCGGATGCGGTCGAGAAAGAAGTAGTTGATTTCAAGCTTCGATTCTTTCGTGGCGCCTTTCGAGTTGTGGTTTAAAATACTACCATGACATTTCACCAATACGACGTATTACGGCCCTTAGATCCACAAAGACAGATGGCGTAAATGTGGTGTGTGTCGTACACGGAAAGGAACGCACATGTCAAAAAACCTACATAATTGCTTAAGGCATTTTGCCAACTGTTTCCAACAGCAGGAGCTGACTCGTGTCCTGGAATGTTGTTTCATTCGTCCACATCACCGGTACGTAGCGCGATATTGGGCAGGACAAAATGTCTCACAAGGCAAGGGATAAACGGGTGTGAACCAAGAAATCATGGATCGGGTGATTAATGGGCAAAGTAAGCAAACGTTAGACTAAGCATTCAGCTGTTCAACTTTGACGCATTCATTTTGTCGTGTTTCACCTCCGTAACTCCATCTTTCCTTCCACTTTCTCCCTGCAGATACAAGCAAACAGAAAACTAAGTTCCACATCTTTTGAACCTCTGGAAAATATGGTCGTCTGCCCGATAGACTTAAATCTGTTGGAAGACCCTCGTCTGTTACCCTGTGGCCATGCATTTTGCTGTGACTGCCTCACAAAATACATGCATCAGCTGCCAATGGGAGCCAAAGAGAAGACCAGCACCAATGAGGAACCCCGATTTGCCTGTCCTATATGCCGAACCGTCTATCCAGTACCCCCAGCAAAAAGTGCCAGCACATTTCCAAAAGCATTCAATCATCTGGTTATTTTGGAGTTTCTCAGGAAAAATCAAATGCAGACGTTTAAGATTCCAAGCGCGCCACCACTTTCTGGCGAGAACGATAATAACAGCCGGTATACTACGATGGCGAATCATCGAAAGTCATCCACCCAAGTTAGTTCACAGATGTTAAATTACATTGTCAATGACATTACAGCCCGGGAACGTGACGGAAAGATTAGTCTCGCAGACAGAGCTGTGATCATGGATGAGGTTACAAAACTTCTTCAGAGACTTGAAGGTGATCAGAAATCGTCAACATCGCCAGCGACAACAAAAAGCAAAGAACCGCTACAAATTCCCTCGGTCTCAAACTCATCATCACACTCACCAAACGGATCGGTACGAGGTCTGGGCAGATTCCATGCTTTTGCTGATAAGGTACGACTACGAAGACGGTCATCTGTGAGACCGGTTCAAACTGAGGCACTCAGTTACACCACCTATAGAGACGTGGAAAGTTTGCGATGGTCAATGAAACACAAGTCAACCTACGAGGTATTGACTAAAGGAAAAGATTGTTGTGTAATGCGTGCAGGTGAGAATTTTCAACCGGTTGATATGCAACTTATACCGCAGTCCGCATCTGCGCAGGTGTTGAGATGTACACTGACCACCGATGAAAACAGAAGGAACTTGGTGTTATGGAGCCAGAAGATCAAACTCGATCAACATTCGATCCCAGTTGATTCAAACAGACCAAAGAAGGCCAAGGAGAGTCTACGAGAAGAAACACGCGGTGCTGTAAGGTTGAACGGCGCCGGTGCCCTTGAGGTGCAATATGTTCGGTTCTTCAAACAACATATATACTTAACTGGAGTAATCTCCACTGAGTCCTCTAGTCTGGGTGACCGGAAGGTTGGAAGCAACCTTCAGACAGACAGCTGTTGTCTCAGCATCCCACCAGAAGAATATGCTGTACTAGTTCGTTGTGAAGCCGCCAACTTAAAAGCGACGGAAAACGAGACAGTCAATGGGACAGAAACCAGCGATCCATTTCCTATCCGAGCTGTATCATGCCCGTTCCGTCGAGATTCGGTTGGATATGAACGTCTTGACCAACCTATTCTCTCTGGGATCGATATAGATCGAACAAACGGTGATGTCTACCTGGCCCAACCGGCGAACGCCATGATTTGCCGCCTGAAGGCACATGACCTCAGTAGAATCGACGGAATGTGGTATTTAAACGAACCACAGTTATCACCGTGTTTCCTATGCTATACAAATGATACTAAGGAGGTTTGGGCCACGTGTCAACGGGAGGACAAAGTGGTCATACTAGATCTGGAAACCAACGGCTTTCATCATTTCAAACCATCCCTCTCTTTCGGCATCAATCCTTCACACATCGTCTACACATCCGATCAACGGATAGTCATGCTGGACTCCGAACAGTCACGTCTGTTATGGATAGCCAAAATCCACCACACCATTTGTGTGCAGTTCTTGGACGTGCAATTTCACAGTCGGCAACGCCGTAAATTTCTTGCCATTCAGCCAGTAGATGATGCCGCGGTTATGGGTGGTATCTTAGACTCACCGAAAATTCATCATACCCTAATCAGCGGTGGGATCCTGTGTGCTCATGATTGTGGATGTTCCATAATCTATCCAAAGAAGCAACTATCCAAGCTACGTTCTGCCCGAATGGATTGCACTTCAATATTCTCCTGCTGAGCAAGAAGACCACAGACGTTTCGAATCACAGGATCTTCTGTGCCGTCCCGCATTTTCCCGATAACACGACAATGTCACTATGCAAGCGCCTTCCACAGCGACAGAATATGATTGGACCAACCAGGCGATTATTTCTCCTTCTCATTATCAGTTATTATTGATATTACTTCCTATTGTTTTTTGTTGTCATCTCCATTTTCCATACTTGCTGAGCATTTATCCACATTGCCATCAACACACAAGCCAAACATGATGTGCAGGGTTGTTTTGTTTTATTCGCGGCGCAACGCGAATACGCAATGCTTCCTGCCTGTTTACTAATTCGCATAATTTTAAACGTTGATTTGCAAGCCTTTCGAAGTTTTTGTTGTGTCCAAACAGTACAGCACAACAGTATTAAGGGAACCGGATCACGGGTGCTTCGTTGTTCAGGCAACCGTCGTTAATAAGGGGAAGAAAATCGGACGGAAAATGTGAAGTTACAAGCTCGGGAAGTATGGTATCGAAGAGGAGCGCGATTGGGCATGCTGGGCCGAGCGCGTCAGTAGGGCTACACGTGGCTATAGTGGAGCTAGGCCGGACACCGATAATAGATGAGAACATCTACTCATCCAAAACACACAGTCAAGGTGTACCTATGGTTAGAAACGGGACTGTCAGACGTTGTAACCTCAATAGGAGGTTGGATTCTTCGTGAGGACGCTGCATGATATCGGCGCACGCGTTAAATCAAGAAAAACTGGTTGGGTTGGCTGTGGCTGGATGTTCAGCTGAGGGGTGTGGATTTCGGAATTGAAACGACCGCGCCGTTACTTAGAAAAGATGAATTCGAGTGAGAACTGATGAATTCTGCTCTGTAAGCCATAGAGATGATTACAGGTTAGTCTCGTAAAACATGATCACATATTACACTTTTAACCTCAACACAACCCCCTGTGCACATGATGATTACATTGTCTAGTCTCCCCTAGGAATACCTTCGTTTCATCGATCGGTCGAGTTACCTCAGACGCGCATGAACAACGCGATGTGATCTGTAATGTGTCACATTCTAACACTTTGTGGCGGACTCCACAGCGTATGAAGTGGTTCCAACTTGCAACTGTGTTGAGATAGCTGCAAAATACGACGCAGCCAGATTCGCTAACTAATAAGACACGGTTCGAACCAAGCCAGTCGCTATAAACTGATGTAAGCTCGCAGACGGGTGTCGAGACTGTCAGGAAACCAACTACATCAGTGTATAAACTGTATCTATACAAGAGCCTCAGGGCTTGTATTTGATGACCCAAGCAGTGCCATCAAGTCGACCAATCAAAATGATCGATTTTATAGTTCTTACAATCCAGCAAAACCAAGCCACAGAAGTTCATCCCAAAAGTGGAGTGAAAAGCCCAGTAACACTGCAGTCCTTTCATCCTCGTTGGGTACTAAACAATGTACATACCGTGAATACCTTGAATAATATCCATACTTGAGTTCTTTCAAATGCCAAACAAACATTTTACAGGAGGATAATTTGCGGTGGAGTTAGCTTGTATAGAATGTTGAATTGCAGACACTGCAGTCACACAGTTCACATCACATGACCTAGTGTTGGCTGGTTTTTCGAGCGACGACTCTTCAGAGGCGGATCTGTAGCAAGCATGGGGCACTCTGACCAAAATAAATCTATTGACAGGGGGCGTAGGCAAGTATGCGGTTCAAGTTCATCGCAAGAGATACCACTGCAGCCACTGTCTCAACGTAAATTTACTGATAATGCAGTGAATCAACGGCAGTTGGTAGTAACAAGGTCATCAAAAATACACACAAAAGCGGGTTGACCTGCCTCAAAGTCATGTGGGAACAAGTGCAACGAAAACCCCATGAAACTAGTGTCGGTTTGAATTCTGGTCACCGGGGCATTAAAGTGGCGACTTGCGCAACGTTTGCAAAGCTCAATTGCACTTGAAATATTTGAGGACAAATTTGGTCTATATTCGCGGGAACAATATTTAAAACATACCACGAGCTCATTCGGATAAAACAAATAGAAAATATAGTCTTATGAGAAGGATCAACGTCCCAAACTACAGTGCCTTTCGTAACAGATATTATTGTCCACGTAAAGGTCGATCTTGGTACCTTAAAAGGCGTAAACAACGCGTGAGTAACGTTTCTGCCAAATGTAACGAACTTGGGTGGGTTTGGTACTTGTCACCTCAGCGAATATTGCAGTCTACTCTCGAGCGAAGTGACGAACTAACAATCCTCGTTCACGGCCATTTTCACCTTTATAAGCAGCACTTGCACATTATTTCTACCATGTGCACTCACCGTTAGAGGTCAAGAACTTTGCAACAATTGAATTAAAGACATTGGGAAAACTAAATCTCAACACAGATTCTCTTCAGTCAATAGACGAGAAAATAAAGCAATATGCTCAACGGAGGTCGACGTAGGTCTTACAAAGGTTTTTTGATGCAGAAAAAAATCAGGAGATAAACAGCAGCTGACAGAAATGGCCGAGACTTGCTCATAACAGCAGATTTTGTAGAAGGTATGTTAGAACTCGAAGATAACTTGCCCAGATCACGAGAAAGACCAAAACCATCAGGCCAAGTTCACGCAAATAGCAGGTATGGTGTCGGGAATGGATGTAGAGAGCTACATTGATAGAAATCGACTTTTGGATTATCCCTCGATATTGATCAGTAGGCAGAATCATATAAAGTCAGGTAACCATGCAACTGGTAGTCGTTGCCGATGAGAAAATATGCAAGGTCAAAGCGACCTTATCCAGACTCTCCTGGATATAAGTTATGAAGATGTTTGAATAAGACCAGTCTCACGAGGTCTGGTTTGAAAGCCTTCCAAGCAATACACCAGAGCCTAAATCAAGAGTAATCCTAAGTGACCACAGGTGCAACCCCACCAACGGAAAAACGATGCACTGAGTTTTCCAGTATTCTGGAGCCAGACACCATTATAACGACTAAGCCTGTTTCTATGAAAGCCGATAGTTACGGCCAAGAGTTCCATCTGAGTAAAATATTACTACTGAGGTCCTTTTTAGAGGGGACAGAAGTATCTTTCGTATGATCCCCACATGTCAACAAAACATTCAAAGTTCAGAGTGAAAAGTGGTTTCTGGTTAGAACTGGTGGCTTCCAAAGGTGGTATCTATGAAGCAGGCGTAAATTCAAAGAATTGGACAATCCATTGGGCGGTAAGTCACGGAATAGAGCAACTTTGCTGGAGAGTCTTGTTCCACAAGGATGCATTGGTGAGCGGTAGTCCTAGCTTAAACAAATGCGGTAGCTAGATCCAGCATATCGCGATTTAGAGGACGAGGTTTTGAGTGTGAGAACATCAGAGGTTGATCGGTTCAAACATTTGTACATAGCTACACAAAGAAACGACTGAGAAACGTACCACAAAATTTGCGTGATTATTTAGCTCACACGAAGTAGAAAGAATAGTGTCTGTGCGTGATACTAGCATCCACCAACGCCATATTCACTAAGGCTAGGCAAGTGCCGCGGACAAATGTTGATAAAGACCCATTCTCATTGTAATTAGATGCATCAATATTAGTTGTACATCCCGTCTCGACAGCCACAAATACCTTAGTTCAACACCAAGTCGACCTTGTCTTCCAGGAAGGTCCGTTACTAAGTTTTGTGACTATGTCATCTTGTAGCATTTCTGTCCATCTGGAGAGCCACCTTAGCAAAATATCACCAAGAAATGACCCACTGAGGTAAATGTACCTTTGTCGAGCTCTATTATTTGATGCAGTTCGGGACAGCATACGACGGAAGATGGTCACAATTGCCGTACCAGTCCGATAACCTAACCATGGAACGACTTCATTTAATACTACTTATACACATTCACTGGATGCGAGAATACGAGATTGTAGGTCGGATGAAGCAACCAATCAGACCGTCTCCGTCTCTGTATGACCCATGAGATCCCAAATCGAGAGAGCAAAAACAACTATCGAAAACGAACCGATTGGAAATCGAAAGCTACATTGTCACAAATTCTACCGCACAATGCCACAGAGAAAACTGAATGGAAAAATCGAGAGAAGGAAAGTGGATTATTCACTGAATCCAACACAACACATCCCTTGCGAAAGAAATAAACCGGCCGGCGGTAACTGTAGAGGTGCGTGGGAAAATGGAGTGCAAATGAAAAAAACTGCGACAAGGCAGAGTGTAAACATATTACGTTAAACTACTGACAAACAGTCCAAAGTAGACAAGACGGCACCGAGAGTAGATCAGAGACCGTCGGATAGACAGAACCCTCCGAAAACGCTAACGCCTGAAAGACATTTCTTCCATACGTCTGATTCATGCTGCCCGGTTGACCACTTTCATATGTTGTGCTTCCAGAAGACCCTGAGTTTCGGCGAGCCTATAAATTAAAATGATAACAATGAATCATTCGCCTGTAGGAAATGCTGAAAATATATCTGAACTGCTCGTTCTATCGATCTTTGGATGAATCTATTCTGGTTCAACTTTTTTTTACATAATATAAGATCGGTTTAGAACTCCAGGACACACGAGACTATCCATTTCGACACAATGCCATTTCTCATGCGGATAAACTGAAGACACCAACAGACAAGAACATATCATCAGAGCAGTCATGCAGCTGTTGCTGACTGATAGAGGTGTTTCTTAGCCAGTTTTCAAGGTGTAGTTATTCCAGTAGCGAAAAGTCTGCGGTGCGACGAGGTTTGCAAGGACTCTCAGACTCCCCATCCTTCAAACATGGACTAAATGTAGGTTGTCCGGATCCGACTGACGATTCAACGCATAAATGGTCGTGTATAAGATACGATCCGTATGTGTAATTTTCACTAAAACCCTGGTATTTAGAAGGGGATCTCTTATGTTAAAATATGATAGCCGTATGCATATATGTTTAAATCAAAAGGGTCCATAATCTACATTACTTTTGTTGAAGTTCTTTCGAATTGATCATTATTCTTGAATTTCTGGAGCTCAGTTTAATTTTAAAGTTGCTTGTTTCCTGTCCTAACTCATCAGGACATTGGTTCAACTTTAGGGGAGATTTTTGTTGAGAAATCGGTTGGTGCACATTCTTCACCCTTCACAGCCTTCGGGGAGGTGCTAAACACAGTTTCTAGAACCAACAACTCTTTTGCTTTGAGTGGCTGTATATAGATGTAGTGGGTGACCTACGAAGCCAATGAAGAGTCCATGAATAGGATGAAGCTAGGAAGTTGAGCGCATTTCTTAATGACAAGCAGTATGCGAAGTACTGGCTGCCTAGTCAAGTTTTGCCCAAGAAGGCACAAACGCCATCTTCCAGTCACCTCTTATAAGCCCGTTCACAGCCGTGAGGTGATTAACGGAGCCCAAGTACCTAAAACAGTCAACTCGGTTCAAGTGGTCTGGTTCCAACGATCATTATGAAATTATCCCCCATCTATTCAACCAGAGGTATCGTCAGGAACAGGCTTCACCTACGTTAGATTATTTACCGAGACGACAATATCGTGATCTAAACGATCTTGGGCGTTTGCGTACCTCAGAATAATCATTGATGACTACGGGATGAAATTATCCAGTCGGCTGCGAAATCGTATAGTACAGGTGAACCTATGCTGGCTGTCGTAAGACAATCAGTGGAGTTCCGGTCAAAACAGCGATTGGATGCACCAGATTTCTGACATGACATACTCGCAGAAAGGCATTACGAATATAGTTGACCTGAAGCTGGCACCTTAACGTGATGGTAAGGCTTGTGTGATGCAATCACCTTTGGCTGGAACTTCGATCCACAAAGTGCAGTCATATCCGGAAGGTCAATAGGCAGCAGTCAGATTAAGAGGAAAGAGACCCCGCGCTGGAGAAAGTCGCTGTACTGGGAGGTCTGGGGGTGAAGTCGTGTTGTCTTCTGTGTAAGGATGTGAATTCAATAAGTCGTTTCGCGTAGACGAACAGTATGTTCGTATTTATGGGAGTAACAATTCTGCCTTACTCCCGTGGAGGAGCTAAAAAAAGTTGACCCTAGAAACCACCAACTCCGAGCACCAAATAGCTGGCCGTGACCGCCGACACACTACCCAATATTCAATAAAATTTGCCACGACACCGATGCGGCTCGAAACCCATCTCTTGTGCGCAGCAGCATAAGAAGTGAGGTATCTAGGCTTGATTCATTGTACTATCGGGCCAGGCCATCCCGCGCAGCTAAGCAGGTGGGTGCTCTGTGTAGTGCGCGTCCTTAACGTTGATGTATACTGTGTCAACGAAACATACAAGATTGCTGCATGGTCGCGCAGCTTGAAAGGTCCAGGACATAGCTAATATTTTCACATTTCAATCTCCGTGTCCGATGATACAGAAACGGTGATTCGTGGAATATATGGCGTTGCAACTGCGTTGAACTGCGTGCAACGACCAAATATTCACCCTCCGACACATCCCAGAGAAGCGACACTCCTTCTAGCCTTTTGGGAGCCTAGTTACCATGCCAAGCTGTTGCCATCAATGCATAACTTGCCCTCTACATCTTTCTCTCCTGTATCCACACGACAGTGGTACCATCAACTACCTCAAATGTGTAGCTAGCCACTCCCTAACCTTCCCGGATCGCCGGCAAACGACAGATACAACCACTGTAAACATGTACGCTGTTTACATCCAAGGATAACGACAAAAGGTTGAGATCACGAGCATGGCAGATGCTTCCCACTGGAAGCGTTCAAAGGCTGAGTTTATTTATTCAATATAATGCCTACTGTGTTAACGGGGAAACAAGTGGTACCAGACGCAAATACATTAACGGACCGACCCCACGGCTTGCTAGGTAGTCTTTTGGGGATGAGGAGGAAAAGTGGCCCGGAATTTCATGAAGATAAAAACAGAACTACTCACATTGTAGTGATTCGGTCTACTTGAGCACGGTAGGCATCCGAGACATGGGAGGCGAGTTCAAAATCGGCAGACTCGTTGCCGGCGCCAACGGATCTGGATGATGGAGGTCGGTTTTCTAAGCTATTGTTTGCAGAGTATTCAAACGAGTCTGTATACCGAAACAAGGCAGGCTTTTTGAAGCGTCCTAAATAGGGGTCCAGTTGGAAGTTTGGTTGGGCCGAAGGTTGGTTTGGTGAGACAGGAAGACTGGTGGCATTGGCATGGATAGGAAAATCAGCTGAGACTTGTTTCTGTCCCTTGTCATTGGGTTGATTGTGAGCAATATTGGCTTGTGTGTATAGAAAATTACTAGATGATTGGACAGTTTCTTCAATACCTGAAGCACTCTGGACAAGAGCAACAACAAAAAAGAGACTATAAATGAATATATGACTTAAAATTATGTACCAATAGGTAGAAAAAAGCCCTAACTGGGTCTATCATGTATAGCGGCCTCTGGGGTACCTTACTTCATCAATGACGTGGTCACCAGGTTAACGGAAAACAGAGCAAAATGGATTTGTTTGTCGCAAGCATCAGTCTAATGACGGTATCAGTAGACTGCAAGTGACAATCCGTCAAGGTCTTGACTGACAGCATCGGGCACTATGGGTCCTTGTAAGGCGATACGAAACAGTGGGGAATGAGCTATAGTATATATATATATACTATATACAGTATATAGTGGCAATAGTAGGAGAGCCACTCGTTGGTCACCACGATGCAGTCATGTAAAAATTGTCACCTGGGAAATCGGATGACGTAAAAAACATCATGGTAACCCAACATCATCACCCGTGTCGACCACAGCGACTGATCCTCAGACGGGACCCGTAAAATAATGACTAGTTCTTCATCGAGATCCTCCCCTAATTTTGTTATCAGTCCGACTTCTTATAGATTATTCGACAGTTCGAGGCATAAGCGGAGCAAAGTTTTGCTGCCTGTGCCGGCGGGACTATCACACTGCCGGCTATAGCAAAATTTTGATCCGCACTACATGGGCTGATGATTGCTACTTAAGTTCATCACACCAATGCACCAATATGCTTCATGAACAGATATTAAAAGCATCTGAATATATAGTCAATTGGAGGAAAGTGCTATCAAATGCTACTTCAAAGGCTGCAGGGACCACCAGAATACAGCAAAGTTTTGTGTACGCGTGCGGAGAAGATCGGGTGGACATTAACTAAGGACTTCTGTTCGCTGAATGAAGCACAGTCACATCCCGAAGCCATCCAATCACATCAGAAAGCCAGCTCTTATACAACAATACAAGTATGTAATAACACCCATCAATCAGTAAAATATGTGTTGTCCCATCATGATTAGGAAGTCACACCGAGACAAATAAATCCCACGCTAATCGATGACATCCGGACAGAACCACAGTGTGCGTTTGTGTTGGAGGATGATCAACAGCTCATGTCCTATATGAACCACTCGTTCGCTTTTAGGAGGCTATAAAATGAAAATTGAGCGAATTCATCACTGCACCCATGCACCTTCAGTTTCGAACACAGATTCAGTTGATTAGTTCGCTAACGTGACCAGCTGGCGATTGAATTTCAACGACGAAAAACAGCTTGCTGTGCATGACTCTAAAGGAGTGAATTAGCTTGGTCGATGGCCTGTTCGCCAAGCTTGGCGAACAGACAGACATCTCGTCACTAATCCAGAATCACCATCAGTGTGTTGTTGGGTGAGTATTCCCTCGCCTTTCACTTGCGTTTAACAAGTTTCCGAGCCACATATAATATCTCTACTCTGATTGGTTAGTCGCGAAGATGCCTCCACTTAACCTGGTTTGTCATTTGAGAGTTACGGTTGTATCTCAATTCCTTGCACTTGGTTGGTTCGCCCTTCTTTCTGCACAACCTACCAACGAGGTTGCCATCATAATGAATAAAATGCCAAGAGCGAATCAATCATGCTTGCTGTCTTCGATGATGATGAAGCGTGTCAGCAGAAAACATGACCAAGTGTCACTGGCCTCAATCGACGAAGACAGAAGACATCAATCTAATCGAGTTAACGCTCAGTTAATTGTCCACGCAAAAAACGACGAGAGTGTGGCAGTTTTACGGTGCCTCAGGGGAACTAATCCATAAACAAATCGACATCAACCCAGCTTCTAGGAACAAAAGAACTAAACAATGGGTGAACTCTGAACTACGTGGAAGACTTAATAATAGAACGACACGGGGGACAATCAAATGAAAACAAGACCACGGAAAGTAGACGGTTGTCCGATCAACCAATGGAATGGAAGAAAACCAAAACACGGCGTAACGAGGAGCCGGAACAAACACAACAGTGGAAGAAACTCCTGCAAAAAGGTATTCACCGAAACAAAAAAGTACAAAGAAATAAGGCCACAGTGCAACTCAGATTCGAAACTGACCAATCGAGCGACGCGGAATCCATCCCGGTACCAACCAATCATAGTGGAGATCTTGGATACCACTTAGAAACCAGATAAACGCAGGCAGAAGCGGAAAAAATACCCACGCAGTCACGCACTGACTGTCTCCTTGATCGGTGACGAGTTTTACAGAACAATTGCTAAGCTCTGGGAACGGCACAACCAGTGAAGAGAGGTGGTGCCAGTACAACCGAAGTAAAAAGTACAAATCTGACAGTGGTATCTGCAGAAATAATCAGGATGGGGCTTCTGCACATTGAAAATTATCGTGGGAGTGGCTGGCAGGCCAGTTATGGACCAAGTTCATTCCCCGATCCAATCCACTAAGCGGTCTGGAGAAACCGTTGTCTTTCAGAAGGACAACGCGTCGATACACACAAGACACTCCACTATAACCATCATCATTATCATCGACAGCGCGAAGCCAGTATCCAGAACTGATTTCATCTTTTTGTGTGTGTAGGTTCATAATCCGTTCAGTGGTAACGGGCACACAGGAGCAGACTGCACGCTTACATGGGATCTAGACATATCTCCCGCCTTTCAAATCAATGTATCACTTCGCTGAGACTTTGCCACACTAGACAGCCTGGGGTTCTGAGTTCGACTGAAGCACAGCATCGTATATGTCGCCCGATCGATTCAAACCGGGACTGCTGTGCACTCCTCCAGGTACTATCAAACTGCACTTTACTGTCAAGAGTCACATCGCAAACAGATACCAGACTGGCAGGCATTGTCAAGTGCGAATACTGAATTACCTCACTCTACATTCAAGTGCCCAAAACCCTGCTGAAACGAGCTGATGAGGAATCGGTTCACCAGACATATATCTGCCAAACCCTAGGGTTAGACAGGCTTTGGCGAATGGTCGCTTACGGCATGGCAGAATAAGACTGGAAAAAAGCAGGTGTTTGACTGGGATACTTAGGCGTCATCGATTCAGCTCAACACCTACCACTGCAAGAAGGATCGAGGCACGTTTATCATATCAGGCCATTCACCTTTCAGGCGTCTTGCAACAACATAACCGCAAATCGGGACACTCCGCAAGAGGTTCCCAGTGAAGCTCTAAAGCAAATCAAACCGGACGGACGTTCAAATCTTCATGGAGAAGTGCAATCAGTTTTCATGGGTATACAAATGGTGAATGACCTGTGTGCATCTTTTGGTGATTCTAGTACTGAACAATTAGCTACTGAAATCGCCATGTATGAAACGTACAGCCCAACTGGTATCACGGCGATTTCCATTAAACATATGTTTTCCGAACTTCCACGGAGAGATCCGGTCGTCGTACAAGCGGTTAGCTGGAACGGAGGGAACCTGCTTGGAGGGAGCGTTGGCTGTGATAGAGTTACTCAGGGGTGATGCGCGAACCGTTTGTGGATAAACTGAAGTCCTGGGACTCATAGGCAGCGGAGCGAATGGACACGGCGCAACCGCCGCACTGGTTGTGGTACTGGATGCTGTCTGAGAGGAAGGAGGGGTTAATTGTGGTTTCGGATATGTGAGGGTGGATTCCACCAATGTTGTAGAATACGGCCCTGTGGCAGCGACCGTGAAAGGGACAAGGGAGAACTCTGCACGCCCAGACGGGTGAATGCGAGGCTCATTTCCATCAGAAACTTTTTCTGCTGGTTTGAAGGACCTCGGTTCTTCAGATGCATCTCTGCTATTGGACTGCATGAGGGAAGACATTCGAAAGCAACAAAAGTTATTGAACAATGCGATGACAATGTGAGACAGATGTCGAAACACAAAAAAAGAAAGGAAGAGTGATTCGACCAGAGTGATTCACTGGTCTAAAGTTAACTATATAGTCTGCCGGCTGATCAACTGCAAGCTCCCTATCAAAACGACTCTGTTACCAGGGGCTACGGTTCCGTCCACCGACAACAGGACGAATAGGGAAGCAATAGTTCCGTGCTGGAGATGCTCATTACCCCGTCCACGACACAAAATGCAACCAAAGCCGCTTCAAGGATAGGTTTTTTTTTAACTTCAAACAGGTGGTGGCATAACTACATATTGAAGACGAAAGTTTCAAGCTCGGGGTGACACTGACTGAATACTGGACTGAAGCTTGTCGGTATGCAGCGCCCAGTTCAACTGTTCCTAATAAAAGAGTCAGTAGCGGCGGCATGCCCGGAGTTTCATAGTTGGGAATTTCAAAGGTCACCGATAGGCCGTGACCTGGCAACATCGAATAGTTTTTACTCAGTGCACGGCTTCGGGTCAAACGCCCAACATATAGTATGGCTCATGCGCAGCTAGCCATCTCAGCTATTATAACCTGCAGAATGTGACTAACTGTCCATTGAAGGTAAGTTACATCCTCTGAAAACAGTCCAGCGTTTACAGGCGTTGTTTTAATGTGCTAACCACAGTTAGAATTTCTTGTTGAAGCACCTAGTACTAAGCTGTCGAACAGAACAGACATACGGTGAATACAAGACCTTCAAGAACGAAAACCACGCACTAACGGACGAATCCGGAACTGACAGCTGCTAATCTCACGATTATGCCCGAATTCCATTTGATGGTTGAGGAGAAAAGGATGAAGTACACCTACTGGACAATGGAACCCAAATATATTGTATCGTCAACTATCAACGTAGTTGTTCTGCGTACTCGATGACACAGTGCCAAGGAATTTACCTCACAAAAACGAGCAGTGCTCAGACCACGGTCCACCCGTGGAAGTCGTAGCTCCAAGGAGGTCAAACGAGTCAACATAGTATCCACTTTACCAGTCAGTTTTGAAAGAGACGTCAGAATTTCTTCCATTGGATTACGCGGCGGCGTCATCGCTGGAGCTTCAGGTTCATCTTCGGTAGGTGGGGCTTGTCCAGAAGGCCAACGATGAAAGGACGACGACATCCTAGAGCTAGGGGTGCTACTGATTGTTGTGCGCGCTGCCAGAGCGGTCCGCTTGACAGGTGGACGGTTGTTACTGAGGGGGGCAGGTTTTCCAGTCTTCGGAACTGAGCTACTGTAGCAATATGGTCGTGGATTGCTGTTCAGCAAATAATAAGAGTTGCCAGTTTTCGCATAGGGCATGGAATAACCGCTGCACTCGGACTGCAACCGTTGAGATTGATTCATTTGACCAACAGAATCAATCATGGCCGAGAACTGGGAACCAACAGGAGAATGGGAAACCATAAGCGACAAAGGCAGGAAACAGCAGTACTACTGACAACTAAGTTGCGAACACACGGCGACCAATGGATATGCGTGGAAGGACTGACAACGGCCTTCTGTCACGTACCTGAATGTATGACACATCTTAGTGCAACCAGCAGTCGAAGAGGACTGAGCTTGTTCAGCTTTCTTCGGAAAAGCTGGGAAAGCAGTGTTCTATAGCTAAATGTTAATAGACGTTATGCAGTTGTTAGTTGGCACGGGGATCCGGCATAACAAATTTATTCACAGCAATTGATAATTAGCTCGAAAGAATAATTCACACGATGCGCGAAACACCCATTTGAAAAGTCACCACTTGAGGAACGAGTCAACAAGTGACCACGTGAGTGGAGTCCATGACTGAAAGATGCGTGGCGCTACATCCTGTTTAAGTGTGAGTTAATTACACTGCTGATCAGCCACTCGTGACCGAACTGCTGAGTGCTTAAACTACTAACGCGGAGGTTGTAGGTGCGAAACCCCTTTGAGGTTCGTGAGATGCGCACTGCTGGTGATTCTCAGTAAGGATAAACAGCTGTACAGCGCTACTTGGCTTTTCCGTAGAGAAAGGCTTCAGTCACAGGACGAAACCTCAATCGAAAATTCTAGTGGTTGCCGAATGTGCTGGTGCAGAGCTACAATGAAAAGAAGCTAAGAAAGGTCGAATCCTGAAGAAAACTGTTGGAGGATACTTCTTTTCTGAAATAACCTAGTTGCGCACCAGGAAAGGGGGAAAGTACACATTGAGCTGTGACTTGGTGAGTTCCGACAAGATACACAAGGCATAGTGGACGCATAGGTCACATGTGAGTTTCATCCTGCTGGAAACGGTGGAAGGACCAAAGGCTTAAAATGGATTCACAGCAAGCACACGTGAAGGACAAAGGAACCGTCCGAGCTTTCCTTGTCCACAAACATACAGGCAAAGAATCAATCAGCCGCACACGCCCTTTCGGTGTGTAGATGCCATATCACCCGAAAGAAACACGAGGACTAAGCTAGTGCGAGTCTGCCCAAGCGCAGACAGGTGCAGTTGACATGCTAAGGTTAGGTTCGAACCACGAACCTCTCGATCAGTAATTTCGCGCCTTAACCACTGACCTATCTCGACCTCAGTCAGGTGACAAGAGCGACCTCAGAGAGTGAGTGATTTGTACAGTAGAGTGAAGTAAGACCCCCGTCGAATGATAGAGAACGACGTAGGGGAGACTGGCTCAACTGGTAAGTCAAGATCTCAAACGATCAACAATAGGTAGAAACGGATCTGGTACGGCTCACCAGATCTCCCAAATATCATATGTTGAGATCAAAATAAAAACAAATAAAAATCAGGTGTCTGTGTGGAATCGTGAGGTGACCCGAGGGTGGGCCAAAAAACTACTCAGTACTGGCAGTTCAAAGCCACTCACTTTGTGTGTACTTATTGAGGCTTATTATTAAACCCATACATTCTTTCTTAAGTCACGTGGCTTTATTTCTTTTGAGGTGGGGTGAGGTATACTGGCATGATGTTGTAGTGGCCAACTTTTGACAAGCTCACAGTTCGAGTTCGTGCAATAAGCGATGATCATTAACGTCCGCGAGGAAACGTGGAAAATAGACGGATTGCGAGTTGCCTCATGTCCAACCGGCGATACGAATATGGCATCAAAAAGGTTATTCACATCTCCACTGTTTTACTCAAGCCCCTATCGCACCCATTTTTCGTTTTTAACCCAACTCAAAGGTTTAAGCATGACACTGTAACTGGTGGTTTCGCGTAAAGAAGAATTACCGACAGGTCATCAAACTGATAAATGTATCCCAGCTCATGAATCGTGTCAATCAATCGTCCAGTCATTCATCCATCTATTTGCCCGTTTTCGCGAGCTGATGATGGACGAACTAATTGTGCATGCGCAGGTTTTTCGCCTGTTACCTCGTCACAATATGCAACAATGCTGTATGTACATACGTATAAACATACGAATTGCACATTGTCATATCATTATTTCCAATGTTGAGTTTTGTGGAAAAGAATAATTCAATGCAAAAAGTGAAATGTAGTGAGAACTATTCACGCTACCATACACGATCCTGCTCGCCTTTCTGTAGTACTATTCTCATTCTGGAATAAGATGCAGGGTGGACATAACAAGAACTAGTACCGAAGCAAGGAAAGCTAATCAACGGATCTTAGCCCTGTTTCTTGACGCCGTTTACGAAGTTTAGATGTCCGGCAGCCACCCCGCCACTATGAAAGTCCACAGCCAATGTCACTGCTGTCAACACCAGGTTTTCCTGAACACATTTTGCTATGTTATTGTCAAGGTTTATGGATCCTAGTCAATTTTTCTTTCCTCATCAATCACTGCCAAAGCCCAGCTGCCGTGGTAATCAAGAGTGACGAAACGATGAAGACTTCGAAACTGAAGGTGTTGCCTTCAAGCGCAATAAGGAAGCCATCGGCAGCGGGGTATCGTTTTCGGATTCTGATGGAACATTTTAGTCCACAGCAAAATTGAATGAGTAGATGAGAAGCCGTTATAGTTATAGTACCTTTTCTGTATTCAAAAGCCTACAATTCACGACCGAAAGACAAAGGATGTGTAATCACTTTGACAGTATTCCAATGAGACCGCGGTGGCCAGTTTCGAAAAAGCTGTTCAGTGTACGACGACTGAAATCATCATCAGCGCTGAGAGCTTCAATGAGAGCATTGATGTTTTTCTTCCATGAAAAAGAGACCCTTCCGTACCATTTGATGCTTCTAGAGCTAATTCTCAATAGCCTCAAAGGAGAGTGACAACTGTTCTTCAACCGATTTTCGGTAGCTAAGGATGTTTTGATATAGTCTCTTTTTCAGGCAGTCATCATATGCTCACTGACACGATGAAATACCAGGTCATGCGATGGTTTATATGGCAAGAAAATTCACGTAATGGCAGCTATCCCTTCCGATCCCATTCATTCGACATGTAAACTTGGGCATCTTGGATTGTAGAAGCTGAAGTCCTGCAATGGTGTGGTTTGGTGAGCTGAGAATTGCTGATAGCGCGATTGAATGCTTCACTTTTCATAGTTCAACTCATTGACAGCCGTTGAACTCGCCTGAGAAAACTAAGGCCAATAGTAAATGTCACACCCTCAACCGTGAAGTGCGGTGAAACAGCGGGTGGAGGGAATTCGGCTAACGAGGACACGAACTGTGAAAGTTCGGCACGGTCGTCAGTGAACCGTCAAGCCAGCGGGACGAGAGTGACAGTAAAATCGAAGCAGCCAGGTTTTTTTAAATTTCCGAATGGCCGTTGTGAATGACCAAATGATGTATTTGAAACTGTTTTTTTTATTTATTAGTGCCCCTACTTAGATAAAACTTTGCTACGGCATAGCGGAGTGAAACTACGGGCGATAAAACGATGTGCACGTATCTGTTTCTCAGACCGGTTGCGCGACTAACAAAAAACGCGAACATCTCAGCTACTCACGAGTAGCAAGAATCGCTGTTGTTCAACCACTATTAGGCTAGAGAAGCCCCGGTACTCGAGATTTTGATAGTGCGGGAGAACGTCCGAGTGGAAGTCAAAACAGTTAAAGCACTGACCTGTACGGTGTATGGTGCGTCCCTCTAATACCGGGACTATCAGTGGTCCTTTTGGTTCGTTTGGTAGTTTGTTACTCAGGTCCGTTAGGTGGATGACAGCAAGGAGGAACTGCTTCCGAACTTTGTCGCTTGATGAACCGAGAAGCACTGAGGAATCGCGCCCGTTTATGTAACACATAGATAAAACACGGCACATATACTAGTCAGCCGCAAGGACTACCTTAATACCTGGAGATAGAGTAACTTAAAAGCCAGGCTTAGTTGTTCGAAAGAAGCCCGTGAAATAGAAGAGAATTTTGACGCATAGAGTGGAGCAGTTGATGGTTGAATTGTTCGCCTACGTAGATAGCTTTAGCAAAGTGTCGCGGCCAACCGGGATGACACCATCAGTAAATATTAGGGTTGTAAACTGTAGCAGGTCGGTCTGAACTCCTTAAAATGTTTCGTTCGTTTAAGGCGCAGTATCGGTTAATCTTCATTCAGTAATCAGGGATGACAGAGCCTATGAGTGAGTCCTTTCAAGCGTCTAGGTGCCGACTGATGACGTAGATAGAAAGATACAATCTCCTAAAGCAATGCATCCTAATGTGCTTGAACTGCAGAAAATAACACTTAGATTCGGATGAATACTCATAGGAGATTAGTTAAAGTCGAGTGAAAGTACAGGTCAAACCCAACACCAGGAGCCTAGTTCTTGTTAGAAATACGTACCGTTGAAGATGTGCAGTATAATCTTCTACTCATATAATCGGAATACGAGCTATAGTTAAGACGTTCAAGGATGAAAAACAAAGGAGTAAAAAGGATAAGTGCTCACAGTGGAACATTGATTCTCTTGTTGCTTGGCAATTCGATTTCCAGTTTTTCCATTCGGCTGAGTTATCTGATTGTGAGATTCTTCACCCCACACATGGGTGTCAAAGGTAACCGCAGGTTTCTGGAACTGATTGTCATTAGTATCGTTGCAGTCTCCTGAAACACGTGATTCAGGAAAGGCAGTCGAACCGATCTCAGTATGTAAGAATTGTCTTGCATCCAGCAAACGACCTGTGCCGTCTGAACTCTTGATGGTCACGCGGTCAAGAGCGTAATCTGCCCCTGGATTTGAGGTAGGTGGGAGAACGTCAGGTAACACTTGAGGGATTGAGTGGCACTTGCGCACCCGCTGAACGTGGTCATGGACGGGCAAAGACCGAACTTCAGTGACACGGTTAGGATTACCGCTTGTGCTGGTTGAGCGTTGAGGGCCTGACTTTTGAGAAAGCTTTGTAGGGAGGAGGGAACACAAACGCTCGGTCAACATGGATGCCATTTCCAGTTTCCGTTCCGTGAACCCAGGACTGTGAAACTGCGCCAATGTAATTGGAGCTCGTGTGTTGAGCAAGTCTCGCATGATACGGTAGACAGCCTCCATTAGGCGATCATCCGCCAAACCTATAGAACAGATGTGAATTGGGAACCGATAAGCAACGATACTGACTGAATAAGAAATAGCTTTTCCCTTTTACAAACCAAAACCCATTGCCAAACTTGGCGAACAGATCAGCCAACATCTGACCAACCCACCCGTGCTAGCAATATTGAGACATTGTCAAACCTAACCTTTTTAAGTATCCTTCATAGAAGCACTTTCTCCTAAATAAGAGTGCAATTTGAAGCAGAGGTGGACATTGAATCGCCACTCCCGAACCACTGCAAACCCTGACACTGGTGAAATCAGCTCGCCTTCCAGCAAATGATGGTCACAATGAAGTAAACACAAGCATTTTGAATTCGACGTGACCTCATCGTTACAGTTCTACGAAGACTAGGGGAAGACAAATGATACATAAAATACCCTCTCAGAGGGACATTGTGCTGGTGAGTGGCTGTCACTCATTCATACTTCTGAACTTGTAAATGAATGAGACTAGACAGCTGACGCGCAAATGAAATGATGCTTTGACACACGGACAAACGTGTGAGTAGTAATCAGTCTTCAAACCGATCGAGACCAGCTTTGCCAAGTGGTCCTGTCGAGGCATATTTGAGCGACTGGCCACCAACTGAAATCCGCACGGAGTGTGAGTGAGACCAGAAATAACATTCCAGGTTTTGATTTCGACCTTCGGTAGCGGAGACCATTGTTTAGCACTGCAGACTAAAGTACGAGTTGTTCTTCCGAGAACTGAAGGCCTATTTACTGAGGCACCAACAAAGCGATAAACCAAAAGGAAGTTGGGACGTTCGACATCAGCTGATGGCGAGTTAGATCGAAAGAACGTAACAGGTTCACTTTTCCCCGCGGTGCAGTGACATAAAGCAAAATGTGACTGAAGAATAAAGCGCACGGATCTGGACGTATTGATAACAACGTTTCCGAGCTGTTCACGGTAAACGACACTATAGTTATCTCGGAAGTTGTGTTAGCCTTCATTGTAGTGTGAGAGACGAAGTCAGCGCTCTCAGACAGCAGAATTGTTTTACCTATTAACGCAAATTGCGGCGTTAAAGAGTCGTATCACCGGGAAGAAGGTATCAGACTGCGGTGCGGGCTGTATTGTTGTACGGTTGCAAGAACTGAACAATTCAGGCAGAACTGAGATGTTTTCAGGTACTTGGCCACCGACGTCTCAGAACAATAGCTGGATTCGGCTGGAATCAATGAATCTGCAGTGAACTGATTAAGGGACAGATCCCTAATACAGAAGTGACTTCACTCAAGGAGTGCTTTCAACCCTGCACGCTAAGGCTGCTGGGTCACGGAGTACGTATTACCGTTTACCGAGAGTAGCTTTGTTTTCCATGCCTAACTCGGAGTGGCGAAAACCTAGAGGCGGACGAAAATTGCACATGGCAGAAGGAAATGACGGACGTTGATGCTGTTCGCCTTCAAGGAGGGGTCCCAAGTGACAATGTTTGCGTCCGGCTGAGGTCAGTGGCTGTCATTCTCTATCCAGATTGTGACCGTGTTGGAGGTGTGGGAATCTCAAGTGTTCGTGACAGGCTACCTCTGTAACGGTGTATAATATCGACGAAGCATGCACGTAGTCTATGGTCTGGTGTCCAAGATCCGGCCCCGCATCTGACGGAAGGTGAAGTTTATTGCGGAAATTGTGGAACTGCTTTGCAGTGTTCGTTTACTATTGTGTAACAGTCAATAAATGTCCAAGAAATTTCAAGAGGACGCGTGAGAATGTTCACTTTTTAAAAACTATGTGCACATGAGATGTTTACTTTCGCGTCTAATGGCTTGTAACTGCCTAGTTCGTGTTTGCTAATGAACATCGCAGCGAAGGACTATTCTCCCTCCGGGTCCGATTTTATCATATTTCCATTTTAAGGTCCCATTCAAACAGACTGACATGGTTGTACAATAGTGAAGTGCTAATGTCCTTTGATGTTGCAGTTAGCGACGATGATGACGAGATAGAATGTTGACTCCCTTGTGGAGAGGTGTCCGCAAGTGTTTGCGCTAGAGGAAGGTCACATTTTTATGAGTCCTGGGGAGTGAACCTGGCGTTATCTCTCTCCTCCCCCCCAAAAAAAAACTCACTAACGGATATCGGATGAAATGTTTGGAACCAAACTTTTCAGCTCACCAAACAAGCAACCGAACTTTTGCACGATCTGAGCCATAAAACCCTACACAATATACACAACTGGGTTAGTGTAAGATCACATTGGTACGCAGTGAAAATTGCGAAACATAGATGGAATCTTAGGAAGGTATAGTCTCAACCAGGCACACGTACCTAAGAGACCGAACCCTTTTTCGACCAAGTGCTTCGTCAATTTTGTGCTGTGGTCGCACAGAAGTCGTCGGTAGAAACTGACAAAAGCAGCTGGTTGTCCCAGAACCATCCTAAAACGAGACAAAAATGAGATGGAAAATATATTTATTGTTCCATTGACGCGTTCTTTCATCTCAAAGGGTTAAGATAACAGGAAAACGGGGTCCAACTGGAACTAAGGGTAAGGATTTGACGGATACCGAATTGCAGGGAGCAAAACTTTAGTGAGTGAGCAACGCGACGGTTCGAGTTCCATCATGAAAGGAGGGATAGATACATTTTTTAGATTTATGATATGGCGAGCGGTTCCATGGAAACTAATACACTGCTTGGGGGCGAGATGGCTCAAGCGGTTAGAGCGCGAATTTACTGACCGGGAGGTTCGTGGTTCGAACCCGACCTCTGCCTCTCGACTTCCCCTGTCTAGGCTTGGGCAACCTGGCAGTATCCCAGCCCTCGTGCCTCCTTTGGGTGGCATTGCAGCTAGGCACCGAAAGCGTGCTACAGCTGAACAATTTATTTTCATTTTTTTAATACACTGCTTATGGGGTTTAGTATCTAGCCAGAAGACTAGGTCACCGAAAGGGACTGGTGACGGGGCAAGAGCGTGCTACTGGGTTTGCGATAGTACAGTGATTAAGGCGCGAACCTGCTGATCGGAAGGTCCATAGTACGAACCCAACCGCGGCATCTCGACTACTTGTGTCTAGGCCTGGGCAACCTAAGAGTATGCCAACCTTCCTTTGGGTGGTATGGCAGCTAGACATCGGAAGGGTGTTACAGCTGGCCAAATGAATCTACACTGTTCACGTACAGACTGGAATTGCACCTCACTTACCCTATCCGAAGCTTCACAACAGAAGAAATCAACTCACGCACCACAAAAGTGCGTCCACGATAGGGTCAGAAACAAAATCCGTCAAACCTTAAAGTCGTGCGTACAAGGTAGCTGAACCAACATTCTTAGTCTGTGGCTGGGATCGCGCAATCCAAGTCATCGTTCACTGAGAGAAGCGTTGCCCTCCGCACAAATCTGTTGTTGGCAAAATTCTTGTGACGTTGAGGCCACGGTAAGGCGCTGAATGAAAGTGGATGCGGTCAAACATAAGATCTTGGTACGTCCGTATGTGACTTTCCTCGCAGGCGGTTATAAACCTGATGAAATACGACAAGTAACCGAAGTGAACGGCGAGCACGCTATCACTTCTCAACCAGGATGCCCAGCTGAAATTCTCCCATCATCATGTGCTTCGTTTGTGTTAGATTAGGCTCGCAAAGGATGCTGGAACAGTTGAGCCGAAGCCACCTGGCTTCAATAATATTGTCAGATGTGTTTCAGCGCCGTTTGAAAATGCAAGCACTTTCTCTTTGATCGGTTTCTCTAAGGACACAGGGATTTTTGCAGGCAGCCCTCAAAATTATTTCATTTTGTTTCTCCTTTTGATTCGGGTATTTTTTCTCATGATCATATAGTCGTTAAGCATCAATATGTATTGCCGGTGTACTGTCGTCGATGATGGGGATGAATATGTGAGTTGGGCAGATATACCACATGCATACTACTAACACTACTAATAATGATCAATCAGTTGCAACGTCCTTTCGGTGCATAGTTCCCATGCCACCTGACAGAAGCACAACAGCTGAGATACTGCCAGGTTGCCAAAGCCTGTGGAGGAGCAGTTGAGATGCCGGTCACTAGGTTCACGACCGATCTGATGTGTTATCTCGAGCTCCTACCTCATCTAGGTGGTCCCATTCACTCAATGGACTAGCCCCTAAAAACTAAGCCTACATAAAGACCAGTTTTGGTTCTCCAGAGGCGATTCTTAGGAAAGACGGGTGTATTTGGGATAGTTGTGATACACGTAAAAAACACCTATTCAAAAATAACGCTTAAGACCCTGGGAGGTCAATATTACGTAAACAGTCAAACTAAGGAAGGACACTCATACCCTTGGAAATCCACATCGTATGCGAAGTGAACAGCCCGAAGTTGGCGACGAAACTTCTCTACCTGTTCCTTCACGCCGTACATAGTTAATTTACTCGGCAGAAGATGGTTGCGTGATTAATAATTCCATCGACAAAACAGTGTAACCTGAAAGACAAGTGGAATAAGTTGGACAGAATTCTGCGGTTGCATACACGTGAACTGATGAAAACACCAAAAACAGCGTCTGAAACCTGGAAAAGTTGTGTATCTGAACAGATAACAATATAATACAAACAGACTTGTGTAGATTCAAATCGGATCAATTCGCCTTTTAGTAATCCTGGTGGTGCACAGGAACGGAGAAAGGGGATTATGGAACGTGGGAAAAATAGAAAAAAGGAGAAAAGCAAAAACAAATGCCGCGGTGAAAGACGGAGCAGTAGAAATACGATTGCTGCTTCAAAGAAAAGTGGATCACAGTTGGCAGAAGGCACATTGCGCAAACGAGCTCGGCGAAGTCGGGCTGATTGGAGGAGCAAAGTCTTGCCTATCCACCTAAATATATGACGCTGGGTAGCATGTCATTAGTGATGGAAGACCTTCGTAAAGGCTTTCGATGCGGAACAGATGGTAGAACTGGGGTGTCGTTAACCTGAGCATCGTCGTGCTTGTCAGCCGATGGGTCTTGACTGCCTGGCCACTCGCTGATGTGATACGGTTCCAGACACTTGGCAGGGATGGCGTAGTCTGTGGTTAATGGCAGGGTCGACTCAATCCGCGGTGCTTGCTTAGTCCCGGAAACAGTTGTTGTTCCAAGCGCTGCATTCAGATATTCGTCGATAGTGCGTTCTGTGCAAGTGGCTAGAATGTGGAAAGATGATATCTAGGTTAGGAACTACTCGTAAAAATCAGCACTCTTCACACTATTACGAAACGGCTACGGACAAAGGTGCGCAGGTTTTACTTCACGGTTGGATCACGAAAATCGAAGGTAGCCTAATAAGTTGCAAAATTCGAAGAGACATTGGCCTCTCAGGGGGAATTCACAACGCTCCCAAATGCTACCCAATCCTAATCCACTAGAGTGTGTAACAATATAGCGCGTTCCACGAAAGTACCTGCATTACCTAGCTCAGAACAAGTGCAGATTCTAGACCACCACACCACACTAGCCTGTCAAAAGACCAGAAGAGAGTCTCCGGAATATTCAGCGGAAACGGTTCCCTTTAAACACGATCCGGCGTGCATTCCACACGGAAGAGGTCAAGCGGCGCATGCTGAAATCATCGGAATTTTCACGTCTGAACATAAGAACATGTTCACGCTTGAGCGATGTGATTAGTTTGCTCGACGCCTCAAGTGACGACTCAAAACCTAAATGCGCAAACACTATCAATTTTGATTAACAATGACGAGGAGGACTCGACTGTTGCAAATACACAACTCTGGCAACTATGAAAGTTTTTCGAAAAAAGTTGCTGAGTAACATTTTGTGATCAAGCCAATAGGGCTCAGTAGTTAAGGCGCGGACTTGCTCACCGGAGGGTTCGTGGTTCAAACCCAACTGCAGCATATCGACATTTCCCGTCTAGGCTGGGGCAACCTGGCAGTATCTTAACCCTCATTGTTCCTTCGGGTGGCATCACAGATAGGCACCGAAAGGGTGCTGCGCCTGAACTATAGTTTTGATTGTGATACGGGTGCAAGCACGCGAACGACCCACGGAAAAGGGACGAAGTGAGTACCGTAGCCGGAGGAGAATCGGACTATTCCGAGGGAAATAGCACCACAGGGGACATTCACAGGAGAACACAGAAAACGAAAAAACGCTGATTTGCGGATTCTGTAGAAAGGTGCACCATGACAAGGTGATTCAGCTGAACGGATAGCAGTGTTCGGACCAATAGGGTTAGAGCTCCAGAATTCGAACTCGTCTACACGACAGACTTCACGACAAGCTAACTTTTCAAGGTTTAAGGAAACAACTAAGTGTGGCCCCATCATGAAAGAGCTAAATTAAATGCTTAAGAGCGACTGCTCACAAAAAACAAAGCAAGGGTTTAAGAGCAGGCGAAAGTTTTCCGCAACAACCGCGATCAATTATCAACAGAACAGAATGTGCGGCTTAAGGGCAATCGTATGGTGATACCGACGAGGTTGACACCAGGTCTGATGATGGAAGTACCTCAGACACTACGGTGTCAACATTACCATTTTCACAGTCCGGAAACTATTTAAATAGCCAGGTGCGACTGTTAAATGGAGGAATATATAATGCAGTTCGGTTTAGGCCGAGTTATGACCAGAAGCACTCGGAAGGGGCAATCGTTTGACGCGAGATGCTTACTCAGTCCTGGCAAACAGTTGTGGTGTATCTGTTTGTGTATGAAACAATATCTACCCACAGTGAACTGATAGACTGAACGTTGAGGTTCAGGCGCTGACAAAAACCAACACAACAGTCGCCGTCAGTCGGATGCATTTGCAATTTGCTAGGCATGGTATCCGAAAATTGCGGCACTCAGACAAAGGGCCGCAGTTTAAAAGTGAGGAGTTTTGAAAATTCAGTTGAGCATCGTACTAGCAACCCGCACAACAGTCGACTGAATGGCAACGTAACTAATGGTTAAAATGACAATGCATATTATCATACTGGCTCGATAATCAGGTCCTCTATTTCAGGTTAGCGGATCAACGAAGCATCCCAGCTGCAAAAATCGGACACAACTCTACCATAAAGAATGTTTAATCGCACAACGCGTCGCACAGTGCCATCCATTGTGATAGAAACTATTCTGTCTAAGTCATCGGATAATGCACATGTTATTGAAAAATTGCAACTGAGTCAGTTAGCTCGGAACAAGTATTACGACCAAAGCGCGCCCAACTACCTGATCAGCATAAAGCTTTCACAAATGGACGTTTTTCCAAAGAGAGGCTGAAAGCTAGGAGGCGATGGAGAGCTCGAGATAGCTCAGTGGTCAAGGCGCCAGCTTACGAACCGGAAAGTCCGTGGTTCCAACCCAACCTCAGCATCTCGACTGCTCCCGTTTAGGCTTGAGCAAGCTGGGCGTATACCAGCCGTCATGCCTCCTTCCGTGGGTATGGCAGCTAGGCACCGAAAGGGCGCTAAAGCTAAACGATTTGATTTCATTTGAATGCATCACGATCAACAAATAGCCGTCCAAATTATGCGAACCAATCGTCGGGATATTTCACAACGTACAATTGAAGGTCAACGCAAGCTAAGGTCATCCAATCAGCAAGGTTCGCCTGTTTCAGCCAGTAATGCTTATAAACAATCGGAACACTGAGAACAAACAGCAGCCGGCTGACACAGACAACAGAATAACCAGTCAGGAGCTGAAATAATGACAATTAAGCGGATTCAAACAACAAGCACAGAGATAAAAACAGAGCCGAGGAAGTGTCTGTAGAGTGATAAAAACCGTGATTTACTTAATAGAGAGGTTTTACAGCAGCATACCGGTGCTTCTTTCATGATTATCTGGGATACGATAGTGAACGCGTGCGAAGTCAGTCCAGCTTTCACGTTTGTCAGCTGGAATAAACAGCTGATCTGGCAGTATTCTAGTGCATAAGAAACCCAGGCCTCAGTAATGTACTACGACCATTTCCCATAAACGGGCTGGTCGACCAGTTGAACTGAGACTGTTGACAGATGTTGGTAGTGAGTCTGGAGGTGACACAGACGGCTAAGCTTGCTAAAGTACATCCCGTAGTAACAGATAGATTAACTGCAAATAAACTAAGTATTTAGCCTCATTTGCAAATCAATTTGGTTTCGGAGAGACTCACCTGGAACCCAGCTGAATCTCTCGTTTGTGATGTTTCCAGGCAACTGAATGTGCTGCACCAGGCTGTCTCATGTTTCAGTTGCTACGATATTCGAGATATCGTGATACATGTAATGCACTACTCATAAGGCTGCTGAAAATTCTTCGACAGCCCACAACCGGTTTCGCCCTTCTTGGGGCTCATCAGGTAGGCGCAGTCCCCGAGTTTCCGTCAACGAACACAAAGTTCACGGAAACTCGGGGGCTGTGCCTACCTGATGAGCCCCAAGAAGGGCGAAACCGGTCGTGGGCTGTCGAAGAATTTTCAGTGTAAGTATTTAGCCCTTTCGCTAGTCCACTGTCTACACGAAACTCACGCATTGCACCGTCCTTTTAAAAGCGGCTGGATGTCATTAACGATTAGACCTTACCTGTTTGGACAGTGACCATAGTCCAAAAAGGAGGTATGAGGTGTGATGATTTAGAAGCCGAGTTGACCTGAACCTGCTCACAGCAAGGCTGTTTTAGGAGTGGTATGGCCTGAGAGATAAATGAAAGTTTTGTTCCAACTTAGGTGCATGACCCTGAAAATGCATACTATTCTATTGGTGGAGCGCTTGTTCCTCTGGACTTGGGCATGTTGCCACTTTGGCATTAACAATAAGTAGGGCAACCATAATCGAGGACTAAGTTCATCCGGGAACCTGGAGTGAAAACCGGTTATTATTCCACTAAAAAAGAAGTGAATAAGTTAGGAATACTATCAAAGCAGGAACATCGCAGAATGCAAACCTTAGAGACATTCAAGATGAAAGAATCTCATGGTACGTTTGTGTAAGCAGGAAACTGATTGGGGATCCTCGGATGTGCTCTGACTTTCCAGTCGAGTCCTTACAATTCCTGTTGAATCAGCTGAAGTGAGCAGAGCAATTCTACCCTCCCAGACGGATGTCTCATTAATAGGAGTATGATATGTGAAATAGTATAAACCGATATTTTCTGGCGAGGCACCCGTTGTTTCATAGAGGTCGCACTACGTGGACGACACTAATGAAGCATTAAGTGATTGAATCACAATAGCCACAACAGTAACGCAATAAGGATACTCACCGATGAAACGGATGAAAGGTCGTACATCACCGTCGTTCGCCGTTTTCAAATGTTCATAGTAGTCCGGACGATCTTCAAAGCGGATAATCGCCGGGGGCAAACCAGCACGCATAAGGATGAAATTCATGAGCAACCGAGCAGTTCGCCCGTTCCCATCGTAGAACGGATGTATGTAGACTAGCTTCCAGTGTGTCAGTGCGGCCAGTTCAATCGGATGCACGTCTAGCAACTCCTCGGAATTTAACCAATCAACCAAATCTAACATGAGTTGCGGAACTGCATCAGGTGGAGGGGGCTGGTGATCAGCGATGAACACCTGTGTGGCGGTGAACGACAATGATAGTTGATACAGTAAACGACTTTTGTCAAACGGTTATGGGAAGATCATCGATCCAGACAAAATACACCAGAAAACCTAACAAAGTGAATTGGGGATTGAAATATATGGAGCAGAAAAATCCTCCTCTAGAGAGATAATCTCTCAGAAGAGGTCAGGTGCCTTCTTTGCCCCTGGTGTTATTTCTTGGATAGAGCAACGAGGCTTACCTGTGTCCGACGAAGACGCCCAGCCTCACTGGGATCCACATAAGCTAAAACTAGTCTATGTAGCTCAAGAATGATGTCGAGCGTGATTGGCCTGGACTTTCCCCGGAGCAAGGTAGCATTCATGTAACGCAGAGCCGCATCCAGACCAAGCACCTGAATGAGAGGACAAATCAATAAAATTCACTGATAACTGACGTGACAGTTCAATAAGAATGCGTGATCAGATAGACTGAAATTTGATAAACCTATTTAAGATGATTGACTGAAACATCCGAATGGCACAGCGCTAGCAAACGCCTGCTGTCGAGTGAATTGGCTGACGTTTATCAGAACAAGTATTGGAGAATGGGTGGAGACGCTGAAACATATAATAATGGGGCGGCTAACTTGAAGCGTTCACAATAATACGATAGCGAGCGATTCCCAGAAGTTTAGACACAAAAGGGACGGAGTTTGAAACCCAATGAGCATTGTAATAATAAGCTCCGAAAATGTCTCATTTTGCTGACCTTGACAAGTTTAAACGCCATAAAGAAAGTAAACGACCCCAATGAAAAAGCACACGATCATGAAAAGGCGGTTTTCGATCTTCTCCATAGGTGCAGAAGATGGAAGGTAACATCGACACATACACAGGTATCAGGAATACTCACACTACTTATAAGGCTACTGAAAACCCCCCGACAACCCACAAGCCGGTCTCACCCTTCTCAGTAAGTAGGCGCAGTCATCCAGTTTCCTTTATGAAAATATACTGCGACATCTCGAATATCATACCAACTGAAACATGAGGCAGCCTTGTGAGGCGCAATGGGTTGAAGAATAACACTAGACAGCAGGTAATTTAGTAACAAATAAACTGTCATACCTCATTTTGTTCCATCAAACTCTTCCCTCCAACGGCCAGTCGGGTCTCCAAAATAGATCTAGTCTGAGCGAGAGTTAGTGTGTTACCCTCGATAGCATTTGAATGGTAGACATGCTTAAAATAGTGTTCCATTTTGGCTTGCCTCAGGCCCGGGTTGGATTCTGGTACCTCGTAGAAACGTTTGACTTTCATATCAATCACGTTGAATCTAGAAGAAACAAGCAGTAGTCCGTTTGATTAGTATCAAGACCGCTCGATTGTACCAGCACACGTAGGAAAGGGAAAAATAGATAGCTCAGGAAGAGCTTAGTCGACACAGCAGTTTTTCTATAAGAGACCACACCTTTATGGAAGGTAAACCGTAAGGGGAGGGTTCTGTTTATGATCTAAGCATTCGAATTATTTCATTTCTTGTCTGTGGTTGCCAGATCAAGTAATTCGTAATTTGTTCATCCTCCACACTTATAAAATGATTCCAACAAGCTCATGAATAAGTGTAACAACAAAGATCACACCTTTCGTGCCAGAACCTGTTAGCTAGAGATGACCTGAATTTCTCACTGCTGTGGATATCACACCATGCGGTGACGTACAGCAATGTAAACACGAACTTTTTTAATGTTCGAACTAGAAGTGTAGAAAATCGGCGACCAAAGTGCGAAACAATTCATACGGCCGCGAAAATTTGAATCGTACAAACTGATAATCATGTATGAGAGGCGACGCCACTGACCTTTTCACTCGACCTCTGCCTTTCGAATTCCCCTGTCTAGGCTTGGGCGACCTGGCAGTAGCCCAGCCCGCGTGCCACCTTCTGGTGGCATGGCAGTTAGACATTGAAAGGGTGTTACAGCTGAAAGATTTTTTCCATCCGGGCTTGACAAGCTACTTAAGTCAGATTGGTTGGACGGTTTAAACTTCCCAAAAAAGGCACAGATTACTACGGTAGCAGGATCATTCCATGAGTTCGTGGCACAAAAAATGAGCTCTGAAATATGAACCTGAGGATTTTAAATTAAACCCAGCGGTTACAGCCTTGACGTGGTGTTCGAACACAGGAGTGCAAGCTTGATTTCGCTAATTCAGGACCGGGATATGAATTCTTCGTCTTTTCCAAAGCACATTTTGTCAGGACTCTTCAATCACTCGTAAGGCATATCACGTGTGATCCAAGCATCTTTATTCGCCACGAAGTACAAAATCGCAACCGATGAAGCCTTGCGGATTCATACTTCTCCAAATTACCACTGGCGGCAATTTCACTTGGTGCCAAAGCTCAAAAGTATGGTCAACTGTTGTGTTGAATTTTTCACTGGCGACACTTACTAACTTTGGATACCAAGCTTTAATTCGGAATTGCCAGATGCTGCAAGGCAGTTTCGTAACGGGTTGAAATATATTCCAGAGCATATCTCATTATCGAGCTTCGTAGTCTACCAGTGCAATCCTCATCAGTGCGCGCTAGTAGAATTACTAGAGAGCGCAAGCGAACTGAATCCACGCCACTCTTGGACATTGGGGAAAACTACTGCTGACGCACCGGTCAACAATAAGTTGTTTAGCAATCTCACTGAGCTATGCATTTCAGCAGCACACCAAATACGATCAGCTGTCCCGTTCAAAGGGCACTCGTGCATGGCCTCATTTACAGTGTCATGTTGACTTTGGGGAAACCCGTCCCTTTTGTCGCTTATCCGATCTTTCATATTAGTGCGGTGTTTAAGACCTGTGACCTGCTGATTTCAGTGGACTTAAAATTGCCTTCACATTGATTCGACTTCCTCAATTTTCTTTTCGTTATTGCTACAAGAGCAACTGTGGTTTCTATCTTCAGTTGTCGGATTAGTAAAAGAGCGACACAGTCTAATGCACAAGCTAGAGCTGTGCGTCTTCGACACCACTGAAGCTAATGAGCGAAGGATATCCTCGTTTCTTACAGGCCGCTGCTCTGTCAACCGCAGCGAAATCAGCCTGGGCTTCAAAAGGGTGTTTGAAAGATCATCGTGAGACATCCGTGGAAGAAGAAGTTCCACCCATCACAGAAAGCCGAGTGCGACTGACCATAAATGATCAGCGCACGATTGTGGTTGTCCATTGGTTATCCTTCGAGTACAGTTGGCAACAGTTCTGGAGTCTCATTATTCGGGATCTCCACAGCAAAGATCTATAAATGCCTAAAATCCACAAGATAGTCATCTCCTTAAGAACAACAGTAGATAGCAAGGTTCATCGCCACGTGAACACGAACTAGTCAGATTCCTAGTAGGTATCCTAAAACCACTTACCGGTAGGTGATCCACGTGCATTCAGAGTTGGTACGAAAGGTAGCTCGTTCGAACTGGACGAAGTTTTTTGTTGGTTTTGATATCAACTCGACCAACGCTCTAGAGGTAGAAAAGCACTTGCTACTGGTAGACATAAAACTGCAACAGTGGACGCAATTCCCTGTAGATGAGGACCTTGAAGACACTAGAATAGGTTTAAGGCTTCATCACTTTTCGATTGAACTGTTTATCACCAAGAATGAAACCTGAAAATGGAACCAACAATATCCCCGTTTTTGGCTGAAATGCGTATGAAGCGCCTTGAAGAGAAAGATTTGGTCGAATCCAAGTGTCATCCAGGGTGGTTTTGGGTTACAAGATGATACGTCCGTGGTGAACAATCTTGGTAAGGTCAACGAACTCCACCAATATCTCAATGCTGTGAACCCTTACATTAGGTTTAGCACGGAGCCGTAGTCAAGTTTGGGTTCACTGCCAGCCCTGGACTGGATGACATACAAAAACTACTGTTTACCGGGAACCACAGGTACCGCTTTAAACTCCATCCTGAAACGATTAACAGAGAGGTAATTTCAAAAATGACTGGTGGAGTAGGACGGGATCCGACCAAAGAGCAGCGCGAGATGAGGTTAAAAATGGCTTCAGCAAAGCGGATACTCAAGGAGTTTAATTAAACGGTAACTATCTCTCCGAACAAGGAGTGGAATGGAACAGCTGCCACCCGAGTGAAAAGCAAAGCAACTGAAGTTATTAAAAGGATGGTCAAGACGCCTAACGCTAAGGCAGCATTCCAGAGGAAAAACATTTAGGATCAGTATTGGTGCAGTTGATGATTCGGTGAGCACAAGCGGCAACTAAACGGAACACCAAGGAACGGTGATGGATGTCAGGCAGTAGCCAAAGACGGAACTGACGGGGCGTGCAGTGGACACTAGACACAAAGGAGATTTGGAAAACGCAGTTTTGGGCGAAAACTAAGAATCACACCACAACGACTGAGGGCAGAGGCGGAAGAGATCGCAGAGTATTCCAATGTGAACTGAGTAAGGCGGGTTGATCTAACAGATCGATGAAGGTGGGCTTTAGATCAGTCGGGCAGGCACGTGGCGGTATGCGACTGCCAATAAAGAAAAGTCTTTCATGCAAGTGATTCAGGTGTAAAGTATACACTGAAGCTGATCAAAATCCACCTAATCTGTTGGCAGTGTGAAGATATTTGGAAGTTTTAATGGAGATTTCGTCATGTAAGTGAAGCCAATCTATGCTGAGAAGCCAACAAACACTGTACAGCTGTCATCCCTATTGGGAACCATCAGCAATCCGCTTCTCACGAAACTTCTACAACCGGCCGCTCGTAGCCGAAAGGTTAAGTAGCCAAACTATTAGCCTGGGGGCTGCGGGTTTGAAATACCCTACTGGAGTTTTATGAGATGTGCACTGCTGATGATTCCCAATACGGATGCGACGGCTGTAGTGTTTCTTGGCTTTTCAGCATAGATTAGCTTCACTTACATGACGAAATCTCCATTAGAATCCACTTTCTGATCCACCTATTCTAATCATTTCTAATTCACACAGGCCAACAAAATTTGCGAACGATACCCAACGGGAATATTCGACTGGTGCCCTGAATTTGGAGAACAAAGCCCAAAGCTCTATTTAATTTTTTCGTTTTTCCCTCACTCCTCAATCGTGAGTAGTCGTCCGCAAAAAATAGCGACAAATATTGCCCAATATGCAGAACTGGTAAAGCGCACTGGTTGAAAAAGATCTCTCCAATTAGTTACGTGACTTAAGACGGCCAGTCCGGTAACTTCGTCAGTTGACCTGACGACCTTCATATTACAAGCGCAACGTGATCCCACAATAAATCCACTGACTGTTAACCAAGCTTTTCCCGTACAAGTTTGACCGCAATACCTCTGATCCATTGCTCTCTGAGTTGCTTAGGAGTTGCGGAGGCTTTCCGTAAGAACATCTGGCGACACGTTAGCTCTCATAGCAGTCTACCTGATCCAATTCGAGGAAATTTGGAGAGTCAAAAGCTTACTCTTACGAGGAATTGGTCTTCACATCAAAGGTCCTATAGGAAGATGACCCTAGTTGAAACGCGCCTCAAAATTTACTCATAACGTGATGATCAAAGGCCTTCCGTCGTTCCCCTTCATCTGAGTTCGGAAAACCAGGTACTCCGGCACCATGGTGGGCCCAGTTGATCAACCGATTGTGAAAATTCTTGAGTGGCTACGATAACAGCATATCTCCGCCTTTCTGGAACTGTTCGAAAGAATGCTCCAGAAATAAATGATGTGTACCGTGTTGAGCTCGCACAAATTCGCACACCACCAGCCTCGTTCGCCGGCAGACGAGGAAGCCGAAAGCATAGCATGAACTGACTAAAGTCAGCCCATCCTGTGGCATGCACTTTGAACCCGCAAAGTGTACGGTCATGCTCCTGGACACGTCGTCACTGAACACCCTAATTACAATCCAAGGTGGTAGTCGGAGTTGTGCAACGTCTAACATATCTTGGAGGTTGGATAGTTTCCGAGTGCACTGTGACGGAGAAAGTTAATGAACGAACCTCTAAGTCTCGGATCACGCTTCCTATGGTGGCGAAGCCGTACATCCCTTAATCTCAAGGGACTTGAGTCTCAGGATACAGTACGGGCTGTTTTGTTGTATGGTTGTGAGAAGCGGCCTCTTAGAGCGTCGGAACTGAAAAGCTTTCAAATGTTCGACAACTGTGTTCATAAACAGCTCGTGTACGCTACTGCCGGCGAATCCGTAGCGATACAATTTGAAAACGAGTGTTCGGTTGTGCATCGGGGACTTCAATCGAAAAAAATGTGCCCAGCACCAGAAGCTGTGATGGCTATGCCATGCATTGCGCATACATAATCATCGATTGCTGAAGAGAGTGCTGTTTTCCGTGTCCAGTTCAGCGTGGTGGTCAACCTTTGATCTGGCAGAGGGGTATGAAAGGGATTAAGAAAGGTCTGCGTAATGTCGGCGTGACTCATCTTCTGGGACGCAGTCTGCGTGATCCCTAGTGTGTACGGTCGGAGAAGCAGCAAGGAATGGCTAGTGATCGATGTCAGTGGCGTTCTTGTCGTCAGTTTCTATCCAGATTGCCTAAGTATCTGGAAATGTAGGCACCTTGTAGTGGTAGGATGACAAAAAGTCCCTTCTCTATCCATTTTTATTCTTTTCTTCACAATAAATCTAGGATGTGCTGTAGCGAAGCATCGGTGTTCAACGCTGACGTGCGGCCGATGATGAGGCTCAACGGCAGACGCTGTTGTAAGACTAGACTGCAGCACTGGATATAAAAGCCAATGCCTGCTGATTTCACTGACGCTTTAGGCGCAGTTGACAAACGGCCTTTAGTGTGGCTCTTCCCAGGTAATTTGAAGGTTACTTCACAAACGAGGCACAATTCAAAAGCGTATGTGACTGGTTCTCTGATCCCCGATCGGCTCGTTTTGTAGTTAAAACCACTGTTTAGCACAACAGCCTCTCGTCTTGCCTATTTGGGTGCATTTTTTTAAGTTGACCGAATTACTGTAACATCGAATTATTGTGACATCGCTGCAAACTTGCATGTAGAAAATACCTTTACGGGTGCACTAAGCTTCCATTGACTGGTGTGCTCTCAACCTATTGAGGGCTTATGCATCCTAAGCGCTACTTCTGTAAACATGTCAGATGACATTCCAAAAAGTCTTGTCCCGTAGCACGGAGCTACTTCGCAGAGTACATCAACTATAAAAACCAATATACAGCAAATCCGTGGAAATAGCTACTTGGAAATGGAATTCAGACTGATGCTCATCATGTGGCTTACCGTCGTTGGTCAATCTCTTCAACTAGTGGCATTAGGCGTTCTTTGGATTGGTCAGCCGTTCTGGATTTCGGATCCACAATCAGAGCACGTGTGTAGAGGTGCTCCGCGGTCAATAAGAGATCGTCAACTTCGACAACTACCTGCTCGTTTACATTCACCAAGGAACTCGGATAACACTTTTCATTATCTCGACTGGTCAGCTTCATTGTTCTCCACTGGCCTTCGATTGCTTCACCCAAAGCAATCAAGATATCAAGATTATTGGGGTCCAGTCGAAACGCATGTTGTAGCAGCTTTCGTGCTTTCAAATACTGTCGTGAGTTTTGGTGAACCCTCGCAGCCAACAGTGCCTGACGTGCTTCTGACTTTTCACCTATCGATATTGTCAAAAAATGAGGAAAATCTTGTTGAAACATACTTGACGAAGGTAAGCGCTTCATCCGCGTCTGAGATGGATGAGCAAATCCGGCACGTTGGCTCCTATGAAGCCGAACCACTTCGTGTATGAGATCGCGGTATATCAGGTCACTCGTCGCAGCGTCCTTTCTGATCATATTCGGATGGAGGAAACCACTTCGATCTGCAGAAGTTCTCACAGCTTCAAAGAGGCGGTAAAGCGTGGTAGAAGTGAGAAATCTCTGCCAATTAAATGTTTCAAGAGTGTGTTCTAACTGTTCGACAAACGCTTCCCACACAGTGATGGGAAGCAGTAGACAAATGACGAGAAGCACGCAAAAAATTAAGAGTAGTACGCGGCGTGACATACCAAAGCTGTAATAAAGAAATGAGTTAGGAGGATCAGGGAGATTGGTCTGGTTAGGCCAACAAAGAGTGCACTTGAATCTGACAGTAATCGTAACTCACCGAAATGCAGTCCTTGGATTAGCCTCATAACTTCGGTTTAATACTGCACCGTCGAACGACAATGCAAAGGAAGAAAACAGAACTGCTCAGTACCTATTTTGTTGGTACATAACCGCAATGCAGTCGGGAAGTACGATCGTTTACCCCGCCCAGGCGAGGAAAATATAATAGCCAGGTTAGGTACAAAACTAGAGCCTCTCGATCAGAAAATCGCGCCCTAACCTATGGGTTACTTCGAGCTTGAACAAACAACATCAATATCAGCTTTAAATACCATGTACTTGTTGCACACTGGCAACAGAAAATTAAGAATAGTCCAGCCTAACACTTTTCGGCGCACAGCTGCAATCCCATTCCAAGGGAAGCATAAGGGCTGAGATACTCTCAGGCTGTCTAACACTAGGCAAGAGCAGTTGCTATGCTGGTGTTGGGTTTGAACCACGGATCTTCCGTCAGTAAGTTCGCACCTTAATCACGGAGGTAGAGGTGGATAAGTACGCACTGGAGGCGATAGCTGATATAATTGGGGTGCCAGTGGAGTTTCTTTAGGGCTATCGGGAGAGGTAGCTATGCATTGGAGGCAACAGCTTAGATGCATGCGTGCACTGATTCATCTGACACTGTTTTTAGCCATTGATGTGTCTCGGCCTGGATGAGTCCCCATCCAGGGAGGCGACAATGACCAGCGCAACCGAGTGTGCTGGTGCTAGGTTTTCCTAATTCCTTGTCAAATCATTGCTTGACCTCCCATGGCTCGTCTTCGTCCTTCGCATCGTCGCGCTCTTCGAGGAAGCCGGTCGATTGGCATACAAATCACGTGACCAGGCCAGTATAGCTTATGGGGCGTGACCTACTAGTCTCTTGTGGGTGAGTTATTTCTCCCGAAAACCATTCGATGTACTTCAGCATTACTGAGCAGATTCGGACAATGCTCCGAAGACCGTCAAACATTAGGTTTTTTGACGTTCTCAACGCAGAGGCCAGGTTTTTGACCCATCTAACAATATGTAGTGTATGACAGCATTGCGAACTCGACCATTAACAGGCAAGCTGATGTCACACCTACGCCACAGGTGACGCAGGTTCACGAAAGCTGTTTTGTCCTCCCCAATCCAGATGGAAATATCGTTTTTAGCTAGACTACCCGGAATGATATAACTGTCCCGACAGACAAATTTGTCCTGTCGCAAGCAGGAGGTGAGGGTTCGAACCCACCCAGTCTTGGAGCGAGTTGTTGCGGCGAGATAACAGCTCACGTATTGTACTGGTTGCCGGGGATACGAATGCGCAAGATGGTGGATTTAGTGCTGCTGAGACCCAATTGGGCGGTCGTGTAGGACCGGGGACAACGGTGTGCATCTGCTGCAGTTATGTGCTGCCACACTTTCTGTGCAGTACCAACTTCCAAAGCGAAGTCACTTGGTCAAATGGTGCCCCAGCATGCGAACAGCCTTCCAATACAGACAGACCACATCACCATTAGATACAGGCGGTGTGCGTCAATTACTGACTGCTGCTCAATCTGGAACACCTATGTAGATTGAGATCACGCGCTTGTTCACTGCCGCTTCTTTCTGTGGTCTCTAAGGATGCACACACCTCGCTTGGCCATTCATCATCATCATCATCATCATCATCATCATCATCATCGACAGCATGACATCAGTGTTCAACACCGATGCTTCACTGCCGTACAACCATGACTTACTTGAAAGCCTTGTTGTGAAGAAAAGAATAAAGATGAACGGGGAAGGGACTTACTGCTGCTTTACAACAATTACTCCGAGGTGCCTACACCTCCAAACACTCAATCAGGCAACCTCGATAGAAACTGACAACAAGATCGCCACTGACATCGGTTGGCAGCTATATCTTGCAGTGTCTACAACCAGGCGCAGTGGGGATCTCGCGGTCCCCATCCTCGAAGGCGAGTAGCACCGACAGCACCCAAACGTTTCGTGATTTCTTTCATACCCTTCTGCCAGGTCAAGGGTTGGCCAGCTCTCTGCTTCCGCCACTCTGAATTGGGCATGGAAAACAGCACTCTCTTCGGCAAACGATGGTTAGGCATGCGCAACACATGTCCCAACCAACGTAGCTTCTGGTGCTGGACACATTCTTCAATGGAAGTACCCGTTGCACAACCCAAAACTCGCTTTCTAATTGCCTCGTTACGGATACGCCGACACCATCCCACACGAGCTATGGTTCTGAGACAACGATTGTCGAACACCTGAAGACGTCTCAGTTCCGCTGCTCGAACAGGCCAAGTCTCACAGCCATACAACAAAACAGCCCGCACTGTAGCTTGATACACACGTCCCTTGAGATTCAGGGACACACCACTTTGACGCCATAGGTGTCTCAAATTAGCAAACGCGACCCGAGCCTTGCAGATTCGTGCATTTACCTCATCTGTCACACTACAATCAGAACTAATACAACTTCCAAGATATGTAAAACGCTCCACAACTTCCAGTGCCTCTCCCTGGATTGTAAGTGGCGTGTTCAGTGACTGCATGTCCAGGAGCATGACCTTACACTTTTTGGGTGCAAAGTGCATACCAAAGGACGGGATGACTTTGGTCAGTTCATCTAAAAACACCTGCGCCTTCTCCTCCTCTTCAAAGATAAGAACGATGTCATCTGCATATTCCAGATCGACAAGGTTTTCGTCAGAGGCTATTTGAACACCGGGGTTTTGGAGACCTTCCAGCGTTCGTCTCATTATTTCATCGATCACGAAGTTAAACAGGAATGGGGAGAGTGGGCATCCCTGACGGACGCCACTTTGTGTACGGAAGCTTTTGGAGAGCTCGCCGTATACTCTCACACGTCCGGAAGTCTTGGAATACAAAGAGCTTATTATGTTCACGAACTTCCGGGGCATTCCTTGGTGGGCAAGCGTGTCAAGCAGAACAGACCGGTCAACCGAGTCAAATGCGCCTTGGAAATCCAAGAATACTAGAATTGTGGGTCGCTTATACGTATGGCGTTGTTCTAGCACCTGACGAAGTGTGAAGATTTGGTCAACGCAACCCCTACCAGGCCGGAATCCCGCTTGCTGCTCTCGAGACAGTGTCTCACGAGCCACCGTAAGGCGACGAAGCACAAGTGACGCCAACAGTCTCGTTACGACCGGGGTCAAGCTGATCCCCCTGTGGTTGCCACACTCACTACGAGCCCCTTTTTTGAAAATGGGCACTATCACCGACTCTCCCCAGTTGTCTGGGACAGACTCCTTTTCCCAGATGCAGGCAAACAGATCAGACAGGCGTTGACTGAGGATTTCACCCCCATCTTTGAACAATGCGGGTGGGAGGTCATCCGGACCAGAGGCTCGGTGGCGCTTGAGAGAACATATGCAGTCATAAACCTCCGAGGCCGTAGGTGGTTCCACGTTCACCGTCCAGGGTTCTACGTCACCTGTGGGTTCCAGATGGGCGCCAGCTGGTGGCCATGACAATTGTTGTTCGAAGTATTCGGCCCATCGGTCGAGACGTTCTTCTTTATTCGAGATGGTCACTCCATTCCGATCCTTGATAGTTTCGCTCACAGGTGGTTTCCGGGGACCGGTCGCACGGATCAACTGAAATAATCTTCGGGCATTACCGGATTTCTGGGCCTCTTCCATTTCCTTGGCTTTCTGTGTCCACCACACTTCGCGGTCGGCTTTCACACTCGCCTTCACTTGACGTCTGATAATTCGTCGCACCAAGTTATGTTCCGGGCCGGCTGGGATATTTCTCCGAGATTTAAGCAGTGCCACCGTTCGGTCTGATATCCAGTGCTTGAGTGCGCCTGGTGGTGCCGTGCCACAGGCGAAATTCCCAGCACTATGCAAAGAGGTGGCAATCTCGTCCCAGTATGCGTTCACATCTGATGGTGGAGCATTTGGAAGAGACCCTAGAAGACGATTCTGGTAAGTTCGTCTAACATCCGGATCTGCCAGTCTCTCAGTTGCCAAGCGATTTGTCCGCACCTTACGCGGTCCTGGAAAACGTAGGGAGAAGCGACTCCGGACGAGCGCGTGGTCGGAATCCACAAATGTGTTCCAAAACGACCGGCAGTCAGTTACTGATCCGCGCCATCGGTAACTGATGGCGATGTGGTCGATTTGAGTTTGTGGTCGGCGTGTCGTTGGAGGACACCATGTGGCCAGACGACTTCGGCTATTCCGGAAGTTAGTACTGCATAGAAACAGCCTGCGATCAGCACACAGCTGAAGCAATCGTTCCCCATTGTCCGTACGTACCGAGTCCAATCCATGTCGACCTCCTAATTGAGTCTCAGATACGCTAAGCCTGCCCACTTGTGCATTCAAATCTCCAGCAACCACCACGATGTCTGAGCTTTTAGCTCGCCGCAGCAGGGCATTCAGGGCGTCATAAAACCTGTCTTTGACGGTGTCGGAGCTACAGTCAGTTGGGGCGTACGCAGACACGATAAACAAACATCGATCAACATCCCGCTTGTGAGACTCCTTCACAGACGTTGCCAGACGAACCGCACAGAGGCGACTATCAACAGGTATCCAGTCAAGCAAGGATACTTCCGCCCGGTGACTTAGGACGATACCAACCCCTGCACATCCAGCTGCAGCAGCCTCTGGATCACCAGAGGTGCGCAGTCGGAAGCGAGTGGAGACTGATGGGGCGGTTAGCTCAATCACTGTGCTTGCATCTTGAATTCTTGTTTCCGAGACACAGCACACATCAATGCCAAGCGAGTCCAGTGTGAGAGCAAGAGCAGCTTGTTGTCCTGCTTGCTTCAGAGTGCGCACATTGAAGGCGGCCAGATAGACTGAGTGTCGAGGCTTGAAGAGTGATTTGGAGATACCTGAGGATGTCGGCGCCATGTGACGAGCAGATGCTGCACGCAAAGCCGATGCAAGACGAACGGAGTCATCAGTCCTAAGTGCTGGGCCTACAAGAGGAGAGTTATTAATGGGGCGGGGAGAGGGGGAAGAAAAAGTATGTGAAAGAGAAAGAAGGGAGGCGTCAGCAGTAGCCTGTTTTCGCTTACCCGCCCTGCTGTATGCAGCAAGTAAGGCGACCCGGCTGATGGCACCACGCGACGGCCGATGTGGCATGAGTTTTTTTGTATGTGTGCAGTTCATGGTTGTACGTGGGCTAGGATACTGTCAGGGCGCCCACACCTAGACAGGAGGACGATTAGGGTCCTCAACCAAAGCCTTTGGCTCAAAAGCCTAGCCGCAAGGCAGCGGTGTTTGGCGGGAAACGCAAATGCATTACCATTTCTACGGAACAAGTCGCCACATGTTCCAACCCCTAACCGGGAGGACCAGGAGACTGTTTGTCAGACCTCTAACCATTGTCCAAACTTGTATGTGAGTGTCGCGGGGACACCCCACAGTATAGCTCAATGGGTCGCTGAGGTGCGCAAACCGTCACACCACGGTAAGGTCCAGTATTTTCGTGACGGGCTTGGTCATTGAAAAACTACAGCACCTCCGATACTGACCCTCACTGGAAGGTACTGTCCGCAAGCCTGCAAGGTGCGAGACACTCGGCTTGTGGATCGGTGCAACATTCTAAAGTTGCTCGAAGCTTGACGGCTTATTTCCCCCGGTCGAGAGTACAATATTATTCGACCAACTGTCAAAGTTTGGACGAAAAAGAACACCTGTGCTGATCGACAGCTTTGTGGGCTAATAAAACTGATAGGGTGGAGGAGGCGAGAAAGTATGGGATGTGTTGGAATACTGGTAGTTCGGGTGTGATAGTTGGTATTTGATCAGGTGGCTGTTGATGTGTTCGGCGAAGCTCGGCGAACAGATCAACAACCACCTGATCAAAGTATGGGATTTTGCGTAAGCTGTTCCAGCTAATACGGGCAACGGACCCACAGAAGCCAATGGTGAGTAAAACAACCACAGATGACCATGACCAGGTCTTCTGTGGAATCAAAAAGCGCCTGAAGCATTGGACTAAACAAGACCAATTCAACTGGTCACTTGCAGTTGCTCAGACGGATTTCCGCCCGGAAAAGTAACTATGAAACATTCATCATGGGTGCATCGGTTCCAGCTGCTACAGTTTCGAGTAGCGGAAAGTGAGAGTGTGAGACATACAGTCAAGCCTCGGAGGCGATGGCATGTTCAGTTAGTTCGGGCACTGAATAGCTACACATTGAAGGCGGTAGTTTTGATGCACAAGCGTCACTGACTGCGCGAATGGGCCACTTCTGCCAGTACCATAAACCATTGGTGAGTTGAGTCCCGCGGTCCCCATCCAGAGAAGCGGTAGTTGTTGATTGGAGTGAGTTCACTGGTTAGTGTTTCCATTCATCATTGCCAGGTCATACACTGTCCACGTCTCGGTCGTTTCAGAACAGGGCTGAGCGAAAAGAGCTCTGCGAGGCGGATGACGTTCTAGCATGCAGAATACACTTCCTAACCAGCGCAGTCTATGAAGCGTGCGTGACTTATCTGTCACTGGAAAGTTCCTTCTTCATAGGACCATCTGGCGTACCTCAGTAGTACTAATCCGATGTTCCCGCCATACCCTACCAATGCTCAGGAGTCATCAATGGTCAAGCACAAAGAGATTTCGTGTGTTCACTGCGCACAGAGCCCACGTCTCTGATCCATAAACCAATGTGGGCCGCTCTGCTGTGATGTAAACTCTGCTCTTGGCAGACAAACTGACGTCACGTCAGCGCCATAGGTGCCGGAGGCTGGCAAAAGCTATCATGGCCTTCCCGATTCGTCAAGTAACTTCATCTCCAGCCAGTCCACCGGAACTTATACCAATACCCAGGTAAACAAATTTATCTATCACATCGACTGGCTTGTCTACAAGCATGGGGTTTGGGTTTAATACAACCCAATCTTCTAACAGCGCTTTACACTTTGCAGGTGTGAAGCGCATGCCAAACCGTGCGAGAGTTATCTAAGCTATTCAAAGTGGCTTACATTTTGAAAGGATCTGAAACAAGGATAGCAATATCGTCCGCATGCCCAGTATCTGTAAGCGAACGTCCCAGGAGAGTTTCGACCCCGATGTTTCAGAGGCAGGGAGAGGAGTTTCAAGCAGCACATCAACAACAAAGTTGAAAAGGAAAGGCGAGAAAGGACAGCCTTGTCCCACACCACTGGATTTGGTGCACTCAGGCGAAAGCTTGCCGTATACTCGTATGCGCTCATAGGGGGCTCGCATAGTGCCCTCAAAAGAGATAGAGATTTGGAAGCGAAACCTTTGGTTTCCAGACACTGCCAAAGTTTTTGGCACTTGACAGAGCCAAAAGCATCTTTCAGATAAAAAATGACCGACGTGGGACGTTTGAAGGAGTGACACTATCCACGAACTTGTCTCAAGGTAAATATCTGGTCGATGCATCCTCGACCAGGACGAAACCCAGCTTTTCAAGAATCGTCTCTCCCGATAGTCGATCAACCTACGCAAAATAGAGCAAAATAGAGCGAAAATAGAGCAAAATAGAGAGCACCTTAGGTGTGATGCATAGCAGGCAGATGCCATGATGATTTTCGCACGACGTTCTTGCGCCCTTTTTGAAAACTGGGATGATTATCCAGGAACTCCATCATAGTGGCATTTTTTTCGTTTCAAACACTTTGCAGTGTCTGTCAAATTGTTCACCAAGACCTCACACCTTTGAAGAGTGCGGGGATAAGGTCATCAGGGACAGGTGCCTTGTCGCGTTGGAGAATTGATATCTCACACTGGATTTCTGTTTTTGATGGCGGACTGGTATGAGTGCTCCATTCAGGTCCTTTGTGTTATTCCAGAGGTTGTGTTGAACGAGACCAGTTGAACTGTTCTTTGAAGTGTTCAGCCCATCGCTGCCACTCGTCTTCATTAGACGATCGATCTAATTAGCTGAAACACGGCGCGGTTGTTGCCTGTAGCGAAAACCTTCTCCATCTCCTGGGCCTCCAAAATCCACCGGCGTTCATTCTTCAAGCTTCTGAGTATCCGGTGGTTGAGAGATCTGCGTGCGCCATCACAAACGCTAGTTGCTGGCATTACCTTCCTGGCAGCAATAAGATCTGCTGATCTCGAGGATATCCACTGCTCATTCATCATCATCATCATCATCATCATCATCCATCAGTGCTGACACTGATGCTCCACTGCCATGCAACCATAAAGAGTTCGTCTAGTATATATATACATATATATATATACTTATATATTAAAAGGCCCTAGAGTGAAAAGAAGAGAAAAGGAGTGGATGAGTGAGTGGACCTAGTGCTGGCCTATGTCAAGCATTCTGAGGTGCCTTCACCTCCAACCGCTCAATCAGACAATCTGGAAAGAAACTGACAGCACGAACGCCACTGACATCGATTAGCCGCCATTTCTCGCAACGTCTCCAGCCAAGCACAGGCGGTCACGGGGACCCCATCCTGGAAGGCGTACAACACCAACAACACCCAAACTCTTCGTGATCTCTTTCACGCCTTTCTGCCAAGTCATGCGCTGTCCACCTCGTGGTTTGCGCCATTCTGAAGGGAGGCACAGAGAACAACACTCATCTCGGTAGACGGTGTTTCGGCATGCGTAGCACATGACCGAGCCATCGTAGTCAGTGGTGCTGGATGATTTCCCCAATTGAAGTACCTGCAGCACAGCCAAATACCCGTTTTCTAATCACCTCGTTACTAACACGTTGATGCCATCCAAAACCAGCCACGCTTCTGAGGCAACGACGGTCGAAAACCTGGAGACGCCTCACATCATCTGTCCGCAGAGGCCATGTCTCGCACCCATACAACAACACAGCCCTTACTGTAGCCTGGTACACACGACCCTTAAGATCTAGTGAGATGCCTTTTGACGCCACAAGTGACCAAATTAGCAAACGTGATTCGGGCCTCTGAGATTTTTGCACTGACTTCGTCAGGGACACTTCCGTCAGAGCTGATACAACTACCGAGGTATGAAAAGTTTTCCACAATCTCAAGTGATTCTCCTTGAATTTTAAGGGATATGTCCGGAGACTGTACGTTCTGAAGCATGACTTTGCACTTTGAAGGTGCAAAAAGTATGGCCCGGCAAGGAGTCCATTCTCTATATTTTCGTCTAGATTCAACATCGATTAGCTAATGAACAAGAGGACAGTGGGCCTTCTAAAACCCCTTTTTCGAAAGAATGCTGGTGACAAAGTCGCCGATGTTGAGTATGCAGACGACGCGTTGTTTTCTGGATGAACCGAGCAAGCAAGAATAAACCAGTCACTGTGTATCTTGCAGCCAGAAAATCAGGCTTCACAACACGCAGTCTCTGAAAATGTCTCTTTCAACGCAAAGAAAAGCCCTGAATGTTTTTGGGGATTTTACATAACTCAGTAGTTGTATTATCCTTGAAAGCAGTGCCTGATGAAATCAGTGCACGAATCTCAAAAAGCTGAATCAAGTTTGCCCGTTTGAGTCACTTGTAGCGTCAAAAATGCATATCAGTAGATTGCATACACAGGACACAATACGATCTGAATTGTTGTATGGATGAAAGACGAGACTAGTGAGGACATATGATCTGATGCGTCCTGTTAGGTATAATCCCGCACCTAAACCGCTTCACCGCTTGCAGTTAGGCGCTGCTGCGAACAAGAGGCCCAAACCACAGTCGATAAGCCAGATCGGGCCACTTTCCGGTCCAGCAACAGCCGGTCTGGTTGGATAAAAATGCAGGCCAAACAGCCAATTGTGATCCAGTATATACCAGATGTCGGCTGCCAGTGGCGCGTCCAGAAGGAATTTCCAGAATGTTGTCGCCTGATACCTTTTAAATACGACAAGCTGTACAGACGTTCGTGAGATGGTTTTTGGCGTCTAATACACTTTGTACAACTTTCGTGTTTCTTTTACCGAAAGCGCTAGCTTGAAGTGTTCCGACCAAGAACTGAAATGACGCATTGCCGTTATTACTGCTCATCAGATATCCGATCAACTGTGTCATAAAAGCACCACTGGCGTCGGATGGCAGCGGCGAATTCGTAAAGGTAATAAGAAAACGGGGATGTCTTGTGCGGGCAATGTTTCTGTCGAGGAAAACATCCAGCACCATTAACTGCGGTAGTTTAAAATGTACTACGCATGCCGAGGCACCGTCTACCGAGACATGTACAGTTCTCCGTGTCTCCATGACTTGTGCAAACTGAAAGGTGGACAACCTGTGACTCTACAGAAGAGTAGGGAGAGTTTGTGTTGTTGGTGCGGCCCGCGATCGAAGATGGAGTCTTCCTCCGCTTGGCTGAAGGCACCGTAAGAAATGGATAATGATGGAACGATGTTCTTTCCGCCATCTTTATTGCAGCGTGCTTGGTTGAGCGCTCGAAGGTGAAGAGAGTTCAGAGTGCTTGCGGCGTGCTAGCACCAAGTGACTTCCTCATCCCCACTTTTATCGTCTTACACTTTAAGATTTCGAACATAATTAAATAAACTTTGCGCCTGTACTGCAGTTAACTGCCATTAACGACAATGGTACCTCTGTCTCCGATGTTGATTAGACGTTCAGATGTTGACAACGGTCGTGGTCACCACATTGCAAGATCACGCCGTATTCCGCCCGAACACTGATAAACGCTGCGCAGTGCTGTTCTCCTTTATATCCGACCACCTGCATCAATTTTTTCATGGTCCGATTTGCGCAGTGTGCCACAGTAGCCCAAATATCGGATTTTACTTTCAAACTGTGAACTATCATCTTTCTCACCACTACTGGACTATACACCTCCCAACCCGTTCTAAACCTTATTCGGCCTGTCATCATAAGCGGCCAGCACCAGTTCCTTTCGCTTCCTCTTAAGTGAAGTAACCCGAACCACAGGAGCCGAACTGATATTCTAGGAAACCGAAATGAACACACCAGTCTTTGAATTTTGTATGTATATAACTCTAGTGGATCCAATGAAGCTGAGTTTCTTATCTTTACTGCTGACGTGTATTACCACAAAATAAAAGATCCAGATGTTCAGATGTCCACACTGTAGCATGCACCCTATGGAAGCACTGTGGATCAGTGATTCTTCGAATGTAGGGGTTCATGGATTCACGGACTGGTACACAGGATCGAGGCTTTCGCTCAAGCTTCCCCGGTCGGAGTTTGTTCTTTTCGTTCACGGCTTTCGTTCACCTGAGAAACTTATGCGAAAAAATATATCACTAGTTTTCAAGTGCTCAGTGTGGGGCAGTAAGTTAGCCAGCGCGAAAACTGACGTAGAAAAACGTCCAAAAATGCTATGACCTTGATACTAAATGCAGCGTGAACAACCGTCTAAGGAACGTTAGTCCAGGTACCAACCTCCCGAAATAAGAAACGTTGCCCAATAAAAAGATGCGCTTTGAGTTTGAAAACCTTCTTGCCATGTCCACGCGGTGTTTTAGTTGGGTCAAAGTGAGAAACCTGTTGGCCCAACGTTGTTCAAACGGGGCATACGTAAGTATTAGGTCGTCTCGGAGGCGACGATTTTCCAGGGGAAAAGAGGTCAAACACCGCGAGACATGATTCGTAGTCAACGGATTTAAGGCCAGCAACGATTTTCGTAGCAGCCCGTTGGGTACGCTCAGTGAGGGTTATGTTTTCCTTGCGTCCTGAGTAGACAACTTGGCTAACACATTCAAGAAGCGGTCTGACGTAGGCCCCATAGAGGATCTGAAAGTCAATGCGGGTAATACGAGGGACGGTGCACCGATTCATCCATCCATCATTTTCTTGCGCCAGAGTTGTACAAGGCACACCTTTTGAGCCAATTTTTCATGGTGCAGTGAAAACAACATGTTTGAAGAGTACGAGATACCTAAATACTTTTTGGTATCTACACTCGCAATATCCTCTGCTCCATTCGCACTAAGCACGACAAAGGCGTTCGCTGAATCTCCTCGGAATGACATAATGACACTCTTCATCGTTCAGAGGAAGGTGTCAGTCAGACGACCACCGCTGTGCAGCATCAACATCCATTTAAAAGGAGCTGGCGTTGGAACTCCAGGACTGCAAGATGTCCGAAAAAATAGATGCGGACTGGAAAGCGCATCTGGAAGGTCGATGGCGTAAACCAGAAACGGGAGTGGAGCTTTGAGGGACTTCAATGGAAACCGATACCGGAGAAGGTCGATCCCAGTTCCAATCAGAATGGTCTACCAGATAGAAGTGTCCTAACCCAGAGTAGGATTCCTCCTCGAATCCCATAAGACTCGAGCTTTTGGAGCAGCGGAACGTGTGGAACTCGATCGAATGCTTTTGAGAAGTCAAAAAATATGGCATCGGATATGAGCCTTTCGGTTTTGGCTTGGTTATGTTGTCCCTAAATATTAACAAGTTCGTCACGCGTGAACGGTTTGGGAGAAAGCCGTGTTGTGCTGGGTATGTCCAGTTGTTGGTACTGAGGTGATTTAAGATGGCCCGACCCAGAATGCGTTCCATCACTTTGCAGGGTATGCTAGTGAGGCTAATAGGCTTGTAGCTGCCGGGCGATAGGCGGTCATCAGTTTTGTAGACTGGCGTGACAATCGCCCACTTCTGAGCAGAGGGAAGTTTGCCTTCGTCGAGCGACCGAAGAAACAGCAAGTAGAAGTACTTTGTCAGTGTGAACGACGTTTGCTTCAAGAACCTTGGTCATCATCTGGTCCCAAGGTGCTGAAGGGATTTCTCTTATACAAGCGTTGACGAACAGGGTGCCACGTGAAGACTAAGTCGGTTAGAGGCTGTTCGTAGTTAAACTTTGCCAAGGCGGATTTGATGAGGTCGCTGGGGTAGAATTCAGGCCTGTATTGGGTTTTCTGTAGGCTTCAGATGTCATTTTTGGGTCACTCTTGAGTTCCCTGTTTCGCTCCCTGAAAAAGTCAGTTGGCCAATTTCTTCCACGCCGTCTGGTGTACTTAAATAGAACATTTTTCTCCGGGTGAGGTCTAGAATCGTGGTTTGTTTTCGTATGTTCCACTGGCAGATTTTTCATTTACAGCGGCTGCACATTTTACGAAATGCCAAGTTATCTTCTAATTCTCCCGTATTTATCTTTGTAGAATACTTGGAACCTCGTTTCCAGAAGATGCCGAATCCGTTTGGGTAGCTTTTGGTCCGTTTGACTGTGCGCTGGTTGCTTTGGGACGACACCGCGTCAGCCTCGTATATTTTCCGGACAATGGTTCACGAGAATCTCTGGGGATGGAAAATATAAAGAACCCACACCAGTCGAAGCCTATTTAGGAGGCGTGTATGGCACAAATATTCAAATATAAATCAACCGGAATGGTAGGCGAATTACAGAGAGAACGTTGGGCGCACGGAAGTCTTCCACGAACCCAAACAGCAATGGGAGACCGTAGACGGAACCCAGCGATCTGATTAGTTTTTGGTTTTCTGCTGTTGCGGCCATCAGATTAGAGATCATTCTGAAGCTTGCTGTTTTGCTCACAGGAACGGTAGTTGATTCATGCACAAGCCAAACTCAATCAAATGATTGGCTGGACAGAGTCACCTGATCCATCCCCGAATGTACTACTGCTTAGCCGACGGCTTGGCCGCTTTACAGATGCTTCCACCAATGGCTGCTCACCCAGTTAGCACGCGTCCGCGCCTGGGTGCAGAGCCTGTGCGGAATCTGTGCAGAACTACTGTACTGGTGGAGAAATATTAAGCCGATGGAGATCGAGGCATTTATGAGGCACCAAGGCTTCTATATTAGTCTCAAACTAATAAAAAACCACAATAACCTGCATTTCCCGGTTCCTAAAGGATGTAACCTGTCGCCCGATCTACATAGTTTTTTAGTTTTCAGCTTCGTTATTCGCGGAAGCTCTGCGTTCTGCGTGTCCTCAATTGCGGGTGAGGGAGTGAGCTTTGTTTTACTGTGATATGCTTTGTGTCTGGTGCGTTCACGTGTACAGAAAATGTAAACGAGATTTTTTCATTTCAATTAGCCGTCAGTGCGCCCAAAATTCGTTCACATTGCGCGTAGAGACTTTTTGAGAACAACGTTCTTTAGGAAAGTACGTCAGGAGGTTACAGCAACCCTCTGTTTTCGTTGCCCGACAGATGAGTGCTTCCACAATACCTTTGGTCGAACCTCTGAGGGTAACATTCACAATTGATCAGGCGATAGGTTCCAGATATGCCCCAGTTGACTGTCCCAGGGGCAAGCTAACCTGTGCGTTACAAGGCTGTTCGCCGGCCGCTTTACTAATACCTGTTACCAGTAATTTGGCACTAGAAGGCCATTTACCACTATGGTCCCTGGAGCGCCTCCAAGTTGCTACTGGCAACAAAGCTTTTTTCCGCAAGATAGCCCAGTGCAAGTCATTGAAGGGGTCGGTCCGTATGTTCTGCTTACACTTATATTGTTTTTCAACAGTATCCTTTTTAACCATTCACGGTCGGAATATTTTAACGGCTCTTATGCGGATAGCGCGAAGGCCAAACCTACGTTTACCTGGTTTAACCGTTGTGTTGGACGAACCCAGGTACTTTTTTCCGTCTCTTCCGAAGGATCCACGGACAGTAATGAAACCTCCCCGCCGGTGCTGCGTGTGAGAGCAGGCCGGTGGTATGTGCATCAACCTTGGGCTGAAAGCAGGTTTGCTACGGCGGCTCCGTGAGATTCATAGTGGGTAACAGATGTCGATATTCAAATGAGCGTTGGTGGTATTTGGGCCTACAACTCGCGTACCCGGCTGCGGCCCATGCCCTCCCGCATAATCCCCCTTTTCCCAGTCAGCCTTTCATCATTGGTATATACTTTAGTAAGAACAAGCCGAATGATGTTCAACAGTTATTGTCCGACAAAGCAACTGAGTTGACAATCGTCTTGATGAAAGGGGTGTCTGAAGCTTACCACATTCCCACCGTCCGTCTTGCACGTATGGTTTGCGGGAGTCCTGCTACGGCATTTGTGAAACAAGTGAAGGAGCTTACAGGATATTACGGCTGTGAATATTGCACATAAGGGTGTGCGCATTCACATACGAATGACTTCCCCCGTTAACAGCTCTCTTACGTCGTGACTCTGATTTCAGGGCCCAAAAGCAAGAGAAGCACCATACAAGTCCCAATCCGATGGAGGAGTTGAATTTTCCCATGATTAACGGTTTCCCACCAGATTACATACACAGTTTGTCTGTTGGTTTGGTGCGAAAACTCCTCATCTTACTCAGGGCTATGCAATTTGGACACAGGGCTAGGCTTCTTCGGAGTCCTGAAACCTACTGAATGATACAATTAAGGGTGTGGTCATAAGTGCAAATGGTTCTTGAAAATGTTGAGGTGTGGTGGACCTGGATAGGTGGAAGGCTTCTGAGCTACGACAGGTTCTTCTCTATATAGGACCCGTTGCGTTATGAGATAGTGCATGAATCGTTGTTGGTGAAAGGGAAAGTGATTTCCGGTTTCAAATCCGTGGACTGCGAAGCGCTTCTCGCGGTGCTTGACATCTTTCCCCTGGAGTATCATTGCCCACAAGGGGAACTAATGCTAACTTATGCCCTGTTTGAACAAGATTTGGCCAACAGGTTTTTCACCACCGACTCAGGGAACACACGGCAGGGATATGGTAAGATTTTCAAGCTCAAAGCCCACACTTTCAGTAGGCAAATTGTTTTCTCATTTAGGATAGCAGCTGCGTGGAATAACCCTCCCCCAACGGTAGTCCACGCTCCTTCTAGAACCCAGTTCGGTGCATTATTAGGCACTTATTTATGCGAGTCCTTGCGCTGGCAAGCATACTGTCCCGCGCGGAGAACTTAAAGATATCCTTTTTCACTTTTGCCTTTCAGGTGAACGACAGCCACTGAACGACAAGAACAAAACCAACTCGAGAAACTTGGGCGAAAGCCTCTATCCTGTGTAACAATCCACGATCCGTGAAGGCTCGCGAGGCTGACTAGAAATCGCCAACCAAGAAAGGTGAGAGGGAACAATCGTAGTAAGATAACAGTAATATTGAACTGCAGGCGGGTGACGAGTGAGCCGGACGCAGGATGGTTAGGCCACGACGTAGACGGCGTCCGAGAAGGACCAGCCAAATCATGTACTAAGTATTCCTTAAACAAACAATTGTGTTGCAAATACTAAATGCTCTTCAGAGTCTAGTGGACAGCGGACGAAAATGGAAAATCTGAGCAATCGATTAATAATAATAATAATAATAATAATAATAATAATAATAATAATAATAATAATAATAATAATAATAATAATAATAATAATAATAATAATAATAATAATAATAATAATAATAATAATAATAATAATAATAATAATAATAATAATAATAATAATAATAATAATAATAATAATAATAATAATAATAATAATAATAATAATAATAATAATAATAATAATAATAATAATAATAATAATAATAATAATAATGCTAAAGCACAGACCAATTAAAGCGGTGGCAACAGTCTGTAAACCAGCTGAACCGGCAGCTGCTTTGATACGTCAGCGCCACGTACACAAGATTGTGTGTAACGGCCACAATGGACAAACGGAAGGAACGACTTCCACCTAACTACATAAAAATAAATTTTCTGATAAAACTCACGACCATTTTCATCATCTTCATGCCTCGAAAGAAGCAAGGACGCGAGTTAGAGTAGAGTGCTTTCACATAGTAGCACAGTCATAAACAAGGGAGAGACTTGAATCCATAGAAATATGATACTGCCACACAGAATACATCAAAAAACAGCAAAAAATCTCCTAATTCGCCAGTCTCGGGGGAAAAGTGCATTAAAGGGCGTGCGTGAGAAACTAAATGTGAATCTGCCTACCTCAACCACACTGCGAATTTCTCCGAAACCGCAGTTTGGAAGAAGGAAACTTTAAGGCAAACTTTTGGCATTTGATGATATTTATTTAGACACTTAAGACCTCTCCATTTGGCCCCAGCTTTTTCGCAAGTTGGTTAAACGTAATCAAGCTTCGTCATGGGCGCGGAATTCATATTTTATTCTGCATCAGATGTGGAAATAAGCTCAAGACTAGGTAGACAAAAAATGGGTCCTATTTTCCCACAACAACTATAAATGGAAAAGCTTTCCATCGATGCGGCAGGCATTTCGCCAGGATAAGCCAAGGAATTCGTCATAGCTAGAAGGTTTCTTGTAATGGTCAGCACACGCCGGTCGAGTTTATGGCAAGGTTACACCTTGTCTGGGGCAGTGATTCCATGATAGTTCCATTGGAAGAATTAGCGGTTTTGTGGGCAGAACGAATGGGCAATGCATTATGATGACCAGCGCTTTGAAGTTCTGGCACAAATTCAAAGGATTGGGAGGGTCTTGTGTGCAGACGCAACAGGCTCGGTCAAAAAAATAGTAGAGATATGGTGAACTACGGACAAGCCCTCACACTGTGTATGGCATTTCTAGCTCCGCCATCGCTACGTCGCACTTGTGTTCCTGGACAACTCTGTACATAGACATCTTGGGTGATTTAGTTTGGGTCGTGTTGTTAGTTGGGATTGGGCAAAGGTGCGGGGTGGTTCATTGCTGCCATCAAACGAGGCAGTAAGATAGCCGTGTCTATTTCAGGACTGAAGATAAAGAAAAATGTCAGGAAGTTCTGCTTAACAGCACAATGGTATGAGATATACTGCTGCATAACTGGTTGCTGAGGGTATTCACATTTTCCAACTACTGCAGCGAAGCAACACTGCATGACTTAAAAAACGGTAATCGGTATTCAGGTGGGGATATTAGGAATGCAGCTGATGCAAATGGAGGTGGGCATATGTGAATATCGGGGAAATTTATTAGTTGTGCGTAACTGATGAAGCTCGGAACGTGAAGGGATAAGAGATCATAGGAAAACGTGAGGTGTCTAGCAGCGTTGCGTGTTTGGACGACGAGATGACCTAGGAATGTTGCAGTTACAGCCTAAAAAAACCGTGGGGGCTTTGCAAAACGCGTTGCTTTGGAGGCATTCTATTGCGTGTATTCAGTGAGTCTTATTCAGAGGTTTTTGCTCCGCTATAAATGACGTTCCGGTTTCATAGGTGGATTGCCTGGGATACATGCTCCAACCAGGCTCAGCTCAGGCCACCGGTCCAGGAGTCTGACAAAGGACTCTTCCATTTTGGTCTTCTCTTTCCTCCACTACAGAGGGCGGAGTATGATGTGCAGCAAAGGGTAGCAATTGTTTTGGGGGAGGGTATGCAGCTGAAATGAGAGTTACCAACCGCGCCATCCTTCGCATCGCAGGAGACAGGAGGTGCGGAAGGGGCGAACATGGTGCGGCAAAAATTGATGTTTGTTGGTTGACGAGCTGGGTAGTGACCGAAAAGGCCGTAGGGCAAGTGTGGATGGGCAGACAGTTCACATTAAGGGGACGGACTATGGGGAGCAGGATCAATCGACCACTCGGAGGACAAAGGAGGGAGTAGCGGCATGGTGGCGATGTATGCCATCGAGGCGAGTTGAAGGATATTTTTTCCTGATCAGTGAGGTGTAGTAAACATTGCAGCATCTAGCTACACAATCGTTATCAGACGCAGTTACATCGTATCAAGTGTGGCTGCCTTAGCAGCTCATCTATTCTGATACTGCAGACGTGATTGTGGAAGTGAGGATGGGTGGTAGTAATTCGGCATGAACGATGAGTTGGATGAGGCGCAAGCCTATGTGACAGTCATGAAATAGCGCCTCGGGGTAGCCTGAGATAGCGGGCCGCTACCAAAATGTTGTGTCTAAAATGTGGAGGCCTTTTTATATGTGACCAGATGATGAAGATAACAAGGGTCTGGTTATAAATGAAAGCACGTGAGCTGATAATCGGCTGCTTAAAAAAGAGCCCTCAGTTGGTCACACTGTCACTACGGTTGATTATGAGGTGTTTATAAGTTAAGAGGACGACGGAGCTGTTGTTTCTATTCAGCTACAGGGTATAAGTATCGAGAGGCAGAAGTGTCGCGCCTTAAATCAGCATATTTTTACCTAGTATCCGCCACTTACCGGAACTTTGCGACGGCCGCGTCCATTTGTGCACGTTTGAGGACGCGTGAAGTCGTTGAATCTCGGGCCGCTCGACCTGACGAATGAAATTATGCACTGCTCTTTAGCCTCAACTTTAGTGTTTTCAGTAACGCACATAATCAGTCAATCTTTCCATGGCATAATCGCTGCGCATACGAATCTCTCTTCATCAATAATGGGAGCAGTTGAGCGGGTAGTAAGCTCACCTTTATGACAGTAAGTTTCCAGCTTCAGCGTAGACACCGAGCAGGTATTGTGGACGGCGTGATTCTTTAAGCACTTGGGGAGTTACCCTCTATATCTTTTGTTATGTGTTTTCAATGATACATCCGCAGATGTGTACGAGTTGCAATTGTTTATACATTCTTCCATTTGGAAACCCTGCAGAGTGAAAGCCGCCACTTGAGGAGAGAAACTGGACTGACTGTACGATACTTTTGTACCGATGCAGCCAGTAAATAGAAAGATATAATTTGCCGAGGGTCTGTTTATCAGACGTGGGCTTGGCAGACGGACAACATGTACGGATATGAAAAACCGCCATTAGCAGTCGAATTTGGCTATCATGTAAAGTTGAAGCCTTGTATCCAGCGGGGTGAATAAGTACGCGCCTGGTAGTTGCTATGAGTGGCCAAAGTTAGTAACTACGTAAAAATATGAGTGTGGGGGACGCCGTTGGTCGTCAGATTATGACATCGTGTATAGTTGGGGCCATATACTCAGTCTCATGCGCAGGTACGGACCTGGAAGTTACTATAATTGGTCAAGATATGCGACAACACACGCGGTTACGGAGAAGAATGGCTGTTGGATTAGGTTATCATGCCTTGCTGAGGCCTAACTCAGCGTCGCGCATAGAGACGGGCTAGCAGTTAAAGTTAAGATAAGCTGCCGAAGCAAGCAAAAGCGTGCGCGGTTATGATGTTAAAGCAATAACCAGTCTTGTTTTCGGGAATGCCCATGCACTTCATGACGTAATCCCTCTTAATGACTTCATGGCTTCTAGAGGGAGAGACTTCTCACGGGGATGTTGGTAATTAACATGCAGGTATCTGGAACGCTGCATTATCTCCTGTCTAGTTGTGCAGTGTTCTTATCATATATCGGGCACGATGCTACCTGTTTTGCCTTATCTTATTTTGATTTTGCCCGCCAACTTCAAATTCTAACGTCTACACAGGATAATGCCCAATGATTATGATACTGTGATTTTTCCGAGAACTCTCCTGTACACACAGACCCCGCCAGTTACACTTTTATTCTTACGGTAACAGTATGAGCATTCCTGGCAGCGCACCACCCACCAGTTGGGAACAAACATAATAATAATTATCATTATAGAATGGGGAATATTCCCATACTTTCATTGCTGCTGTTATTGTAATAACCGCAAGGCGAACTTCCGGAAACATGTGTGGGGCCGAATTTCAGTAACCCAACTACCTTATCGAATTTGCTACTCGTGACGAGTCGATTATGTACAAATGTTATTCGTTACCCGGTTCGGTAGAAGTTACACTGGATATTCTGTAGATGTCCACTCCCATTCGAAAAATAGCATGGGACGTTGAAACGGACTAAGACTTGTTTTCGGGCCCTGTCAGAGAGCCTGGTGCTCGCATACGAATCGCTGGTGGTCGGTGACCTTGGAACTTCGCCCATCTAACAAAAATCTATGAGTATCATATCACTGAAACGTGCAAATGGATTGGATTAGCCCTTAATTCGCACTTTCGAAAAACCCACAGTTCCGGTGAACTTAAATTCGGTTTATTTTTAGTAAGCAGCTGTAAATTCTAACGTAGAAAGGGAAGGGCAAATCAATTTGACCGGAATACGCAGCAAGCAACAAGGCATGCGATTCGTGCCGAACCAGAAATCGAGTGCATCCAAATTGCCCTGGTGCACAGGCCAAGGGAAGCCTATTCTTAGGCGCAAAACGCTCTTATGTGCAAAGCATCTGGGAGTAGAATAAAACTGTGTAGGCCAAAATTTTGCATCTTGTTGTGTGCGCGCTCAAACCAAAACATTCTGTTCTACATTCATTTTTTGTCGCAATTTGTTTTAAGGGGTTTCACTTCTAAATTTTTGGTGCGCATTCAACGTTGAACTCGATGTTTTGTGGCTTCCTAAGTGGCTTCACAAATGTTTGATGAGAAGTTGGGGGCAGTAAGCTTTTCATAATTCACGGCGTTTGAAGGGGCATTAAATGAATACATGAACGGCAATGATGTGGTGTTTCTACTTTCATCCAGTGATCAAAGAACAATGCTGTTTTGCGGCCTGCAACACAACCAAAATGTCAAGGAATCCGAAAAAGCTAGTACGCCGTGTGTTTTCTAATAACAAGCCATTGGCAAAGCAGTGACTGTCCAGTGCCTTTTTCTGTCTAAAAAGACAGGGGAACAATCTCTTGGTCACCTCTTATTTTCTTGAACACAACCGTAAGTTTTCTAATTCTGTGTACAATTGGCTTCTGGTAAATTGACGGCTAACTCGAGAGGAGTTGGGCACCTGCTGGGCCCCGTTGAAGTAATACTAGTAATACTGTTTATTCTCAACTAGTGGATGGCATACCGCCAGGCATGATTACATCATTACAGTTGGAATAAAGTACGACTGGTAGGATTGGCGGGTACTGGAGATCGCGCGAAAAGAAGACAGTAACAAACCGTAGGCAAGAGACTTGCTCACGCCTAAACCGGCATGGTACAGGAGTTTACGTTAATGGTATTAATAGGTTTACTTCCCAACTTTTGGGGGGCATGCCGATTGAAACATGATCGGGTCGTTACAACCTGAACGCGGCAGGCAACAACACAACGAAGGGGAAGCTATAAACAACGAGGCAAGCTGTTCACGTGGAAAAATCAACCGCAGTTGTGCGAACCGAAAAAATGGGAACAATGTGCATGAGGCACGACTAGTTCAAAGGTGAAGCCGGCTGACCTGAACTAAAACTGAAAACCTTTGCTGGCCGTGGGTGACCTTGAGAGGTAGAGTGAATGGCTAGGGTCATGAAAAGCGAAGAGGCTGACACAGATAGAGTCAGGCCGATGCGGAGTCACGGAAAATTTCCAATCAGTAGGAGGACCATGTGAGTGTAGACTGCCAACATTCCAAGTTGAGTATACAACGCCGTTGTGTGGAGCGAGGAAGTGTATGGCCGATGAATTTGGCAAGTTCCTTACCACTCAGAGCATATACAAATAACGCTGGAACTGTCGGCAATCTCTAGCGAATAAGTGACACATACTTGGTTTTTATTGTAGCAGAGATATGCCTTCATTCCTACCAAAACTTCTGGAGGCCGGACGCGTCTTTGCCCTGCAGTCAGGAGAAGGTCACTACAGCCACATATGCTTCTCCAGATTGCAGCAGATGGTTTTGTTTCGACACCTCACAGGATGCGCGCGACAAACTGTTTTGGGTAAATTTTTTGAAGCAACTAATATCTGGCCTATAGATATAAACTGTCCGCCTTCCTGATCACGGACGACATGGGTACCGGGCATCCGGTTATGTATGTTTTCGTGGAAAGCGGACAGTTTAATCCCAGGCGTAAACTGTTCGGCGTATTTAGGGAAGTGATGAGCGAGAAGCATCGGGTGAAGACTTTTCTCATAGACGAACTGGCAGTACCAATGTGGGCAGCGAGAGTAATGTGCAGCTGCGACGTTATGTTATGCTAATTCCATATTATTAAGGCTACCAGGGAGCAAGTACGTGTTACATAACATCTATGTATTTTTGATCACAGACACACTCTGCCAACAACCAACATATATTCCAATAAGTGGCTCGCCTGGACAAAGCCGTACAGCACGATTTTGATTATCATAATACTAGCACACAGATTCCGAGATCTGGGACCACTACACCGCACGGACCAACGGCTTGTCCCTTACCTTGCGTCATACCGGTTGTACGTTACCCACAATTGTGCTGTATGCGCACAATCTGGAATAGTCCAGTTTGGTATTGTAACCAACAGCCGTCTGAAGAATGCAAACGGCCCCCTGAAAGACAGGTTAAGGCACGCAGGCACACTAGAGCCCGCCATAAAATAGGGCCTCCATAAGCCGAGTGACTCATGTGGGAGTATGAGATACGTACGTCATATCACGGCAAACGGCAAGGAGTCCTGGAGGGCGGCGGTTACGTTCTGAAGGTTCTCTGTCGAATGACTACGTACTCATGTTTGTTCATTTGGAGGCACTCGAGACCGCGAGCCCCAAGGCTGCACTATCGCAGTGTTGGGAAACAAGTGAAGTCAGTCTTCGCTTACTAATTTAAACTTCCTGGTGCAAACACCCAGGTGCTCCCAGAAGGTGTGGCTAGTTGATTAGGCATCGTGTACCCCAAGCCTCTTATTAGTCGTGTGCGTCAGCTAGGGTCGTTTAGCTGCCTGCTATGATCGGCTAGGTTCCCTGTGGCTAGTTGAATAGGCATCGTTAACCCCTAGTCGTTTGTCAGCTAGGTTTGTTCAGCTGCCAGTTATTGTCGATGGCATGGTGGTCTAGGCATATTTTACCAGTTATAATGGAGAAATATGCTGCTAAACAGCGAACATACATAGGTCGTCAAAATCCACAAGCCTCATGTTCAGTCAAACTTGCAGGATTCAATCGACAGTAATGAATGCGTCTTCCGCAATGATGACTCGGAGTAGCGATTATCGAGGTCCCGGAGCACAATTTAGTATTCGACAAGTCAAGCGGATAAAAATAGAAAGAGTATTCACAAGAGTGGCGCCTCTGCACATTTTGGACCCACAAGGACCATATGGTTTCTAAAAAGCTCAATGAATTAATTCAGCTGCAGAACTATCTGTGAATTCTATTCATTGTAAGAGGTTCACGTTTCACCTCAATTCGCGATATCTTGTTACAGCATGCAAGGTTTTCATAGTCAGTGGTGACTGCTGACCTTAACGATTCGCTCATTTAAACAAATCACCCGTGCAAATTAATTATACACAGACGTTCTTCACTAAGAAGTGGTAACCTTGAAAACGCCGTACCTTTCCGGAATTTGGTTCTATTGTGCGAATACTGCGCGGCCAAGTGAGGAACGATTTCAATGCCTCAAGTGTGTAAGTTAAGGGGAGCTGGTCTAACGCAATTTAAACATGACTGTAGCCGCTTACACATGTGTATCATATGACCTTATGTGTACATAACTCTTCATCTCCACTGCAGGTATCCTTGACGAGCCTTCGACGAGCCCCAGACAGGAAGGAGTGGCCCGATTGTAATCCCCTTTGTGTGACCTTGAGCCACTGGTATACTTGTACTAGACTTGTACCAGTGGTTTCGACTTCAATACGCGCACGTTCTTGCTCCGCTCCGGTCTTTTATCCTGCATCACCCAATCTGTGTGAATGTGTGCTCTGTGTGTGTTGTGGTTCCAATAGTATCAATTCCCGTATCTGCACATTTCAGAACCGGCGTGTGTCGTCACTACATCCCTGCGAACGCCGGATATCGCTGACTTCCTAACATCCCACGATACACTGGATTGTTGAAGTGAGCCAAAAGTGGCCCCCAAAAATTTAGATTATTTATTCAAGGAAAGTTCCGAGTAGTTCACATGGGATATGTACAATTTGACGTTTATCAAGTGGACAAATTAACATTATAAAACATCCCCGTGCCTAATCATGCTCGTTATCGATCTCTCTTCATTCACACAATCTTTTCCTGACTACCTATGCCACTTCCTTCAAAATAATGGAGACAAGAAATCGACATAATGACCAAGGAATACTTTCTGCGTTCGGACATTCCAGTTGCTTTCAGCTTTGTTAATCATATTCTATGCCGTTGATGACTGTCAGCAAAACTGAGCGTTCTGTGTGAAACCGCGCAAACAGAAAAAGTCGAAGAGAACGGATGACGGAGCCAAAATTCGAACCTTGGCCTCACTGATCGCAATGTATAAGCCTACCCTACTACGGCATCTAGCCCCGGAAAACCCTCGAGGAAAATCTTTGTTAAGCAACTAAGCCTATTTGGACCAATCATATTTTCGGGTTTCGTTTGTGCATGATTCGGTATTCGTGTTTTCGGATGTTTAGAAATGAAATTAACCACATTTCCAAAACTTTGCGCACTTGCGCCTTTCAGTTGCTTTCATCATGTCAATGATATTTTTACATCGTAGATGACTGTCAGCAAAACCAATAGTCTAAACCCAGTCATTTAGCGTTAATAGGCGGAAGTGGAAAATAATTCGGGTGACGGACCCCGGTTTTGAACCCCGGACCAGCTACGCACAGTTTGACTCCACTACACCAACCAGCCGAGTAACAGCGTTGCTGGAAATCTTTGAATGATGTGTTAAACTATTGGTAGCTCGGGTGGAAACCCCAGCCTATTTCGACCAATCGTATGTTCGGGTTCGGCTTGTACATGGATCGATCTTCGGGCAACAAAACGAGAGCAAAAACATACTTTCAAAATCACTTGGGTGCAGGGACATCAGCTACTTCGGTATAGAGGGTAGCCATGTACAAGCACAAGCATCGACTCAGAAACAAACTGTTGGGTTCTCCGTCAAGCAGATTCATCCCCACAGAGATTGGGGAATAACTTATTAGAGGCAGAACAAACTTATTCATCCTGGATTTTGAAGTATACTGCCAAAAGCCACGGTTACAAAGGCTGCCACTGTCACAGACGTCAGTGACCTTGCAGACAATCTGTGCAGAGAACTGCAAGCCAGAAAATGGCCGTAGTGATAACCTGTGGTAGCGGTACCCTTCTGATGGCAAACCATTCGGAGAACAATGAGCAAGAAAGATTGGTCGGATCACCTAACATTTCAAAGATGGACATCGGTGAAAGGACTGAAAGGGACTTGGCTGACGAGTGATTTGTATGACCGGAGAGTCAGTTCACAGATAACTGACAGGACAGCCATGGGTATCTTTTCCGTTTACCAACGACGGCTGCAGCACCAATTGTTAAGCCAATTTTGCGATCTCAAGTAAGGGTATGACTGTCTGGTGCGAAGTGAAACTGTCTTATCAGGGATAGGAGCTCCTCCACTACAAACACTGTGGCTCAATGATATCTATAAGCATTCTTGCAAACGTGGATACCTTTTTATCCAAGGATATTCTAATGTACCCTTCATAGACTGCTTTGTAGACAATTTTTCGGCTGGGGCTAACTCCACACGAACATATCAGACTTCTTTCTCGTACAGGAAGCCACCAAATCAGTAGTATTGATTTAGTGCTGTCACCAACGAAGCTGAACGTTAATTGTCTTCAGTTACTCTGTTTTTGAGCAGTGGCTACCGTCTTTTGTTGCCGCTCTGACAATCAACTTTTTGCAGAGCGTTAGGCCTGTTGACACCACCACGTCTGAATAAGGGAACGCGAGCACGTTTAGGCATTCTGATAGAATCACTTGACATCGATAGCGAGAACAAAACTTTGTTGGTGTGGGTCAATCAGAATAACCGCACAACCACCCACAACTAATGTGTGTGCAAGCGGAAAAAATATCTAAACAAGATCAAGATGCTCTTCATCCGCTTTGCCCTTTGCAGCGAACAAAGCAGCCCGACTGATGACTTTGCATAACGCCTTTGCAGAAAGCGACTTTTTTGCTGGTATGGTTTTTATTTGTCCGATGGTTGGAATAGGGATATGGCATCAAACCCCAGGAGAGTTTCCTATAATGGTTTACAATCAGTTGATCTTGGCGGGGACACAGTTTGGCGATTTTTGACGCATGGTTATTTAAGAAACAAGGCATCAAGGCATTGCAGATCTCACCTGAACATTTTGAAGTTTGTGTTAAGCGAACCTCATTCGTTGACCAGAAGATATCAGATCCTGCGAGAAATACACTTTAAGTGGCTGTATAGTTCCCGAGTCAAACAATACAGAAGGCACACAATAACAAATTCATCCAACCATGTGGTTGGGTTGGCCTTTAGGCTAAAACCTTTTTAATGATACAAAACCACGCAGATGGCCTGTAACTTACCGTGTTTTCAGGCAATGACATGTGCATCTGACTCCTTGTTTGACAGAAAGTGAAGTTCAAACGTTAATTTGTGTCCATCCGGTTAGTTGGGGTCAGCATTGATTGGTGACCTAAACTATGCTCATCAGGCTGTGCGAGATTTGTTACAGAAAAAAGGAGTACACATGTTTTGCACAAAGAATGGTCGCAGGTCTTTGGCGGCAGGACTATAGAAAAACCTTTTGGGAGGTCGCATAAGTTGGCTAGTCCAAATAAATATAGGCACTGTACAAGATGCTCTTTCTAGTTACTTCCTTTTCTAGTTAGCTTACAATAGTCCGGCAAACATCCGATGCAGGTTCGTCTGTCGACTTGCATTGTCATCCGCATTTACGGAATTCCTGAGTGTTGTTTCGTCCAGCTGTAACACACTTTTGGTGCCCAGCTGCCATGCCACCCAAAGGAAGTATGAAGGCCAGGATGTTGCAGGGTTGCCCAAGCCTAGACAGGGGAAGTCAAGATTCAGAGGTCGGAGTCCTGAGTGTACCCCCCGATAACCCATTTGCTGATGCATTTGTTTGTTTTACCTTTATTCGGAGTGTTTGGCTGGATCAAAAGAGTGATCTAACGTAAAAATAACCGTCAGATCAGCAGTTTATAGAGACCAATCAAACAGGCAGTTGACTCAATTAGTTCCCATCAATGTTGGAGAGTTCATGATACGTTGTCTCTGATCGACCGAAGACACAAAACACACAAACATATGCTAAGCTATCATAAACCATGAATCACCATATTTATGGGTCTTTATCACGAAGAGCGAAGGACAAAAATGCGTTTTGTGGTCGGTTATTATTTGCAGGGGGAATTCCCGAAACAACCATTCTTCTTTTTCGAAGTTATTGTACTTTGCAGGCTCGTTTATTCGGAGGGGCAATTCGGCCGCTTTTACTTTCGCATTTCTATCTCAGAAGACTTACTGGTAGCGGCACATTCTACAAAATGACCCAACAGTAAGGGTAATTTGGAACAGGAACCGATTGTCCGGCACCAACATAACGACCATAACGATTAGTCAATGACTGCCACAAAACTGTTTTTATGTGAGGAAGTAAATAGCTACTCTGCATGGCATAGTTGGCAAAGACACACTGATTTCCACCATCCGTGTATAAAAAGATGACCAGCACTGAACTGGTTTAAGAAACCAAACAGCCGATTAAATTACTTCATTTTTCTAATGTAATGCTCTCTGCTTGCATCACAGCTCAGTCTACCACTATAACCTTGATTCTGCTGGATTTCATTTCTTCTATAATAGCTGCGATTGTTAGACCTTTAGCACAAACTTTGAACGTTCGCGAGTCCGTTCTATCATTTATTCGTCCCAAGTGATATCACATACCTAGGCTGCCACCAAAATATCCGTGCGTGAGTTATTTTACATTCTGAAGGCTGGTACTATAAAACCGCTCTTTTTCTATGAATCCAACTTTTTTATCTGGATAATTTCCTTCCCAGCACGTTTATTCGTGCTGCGCTTTATTACCATTGTTGCATTTTGTCTTCAAATATGTATAAGAGATTGCCATCGTGAGAACGGATCAAGATTCACGAGCACACTCACTTGCTTATTAATTTAGTTTTGGCAGGGGAGACTCATTTGAATCTCAGCTTGATCTTTCGTTTACGAATTTGTTCTTCAACGGAATTTGCTGCACTAGGCCATCTTATGTTTCAGTTGGTATGATTTTCGAGATACTACAATGTATTTCCAAACAGAACGTAATAAGCATGAGGTTACTGAATATTTTTCAACAGCCCATGACAGGTTTTGCTATTCTTGAGACTAATGGCGTGAACGCGTTTCCGGAATTTCCAATCAAAATTCACGCAATCGGTGGAAAGCTTGCTGTCAAGGTCATTTTCAGGGTGTTAGTGATGTATTTTTCAGTTAAATTTGTCTAAAATTACTGATTTACTCCTCGAGCGATTTAAGTTAATTGCGAAGAATCTGCTGATCTATGACTTTTCAGAATAAAGGGGCATCCAGTTAACGCCTGTCATGACATAAATGGACAAGTATCCACAATTTTCCACGCTAATGTGTTTGGACTTTAGCAAAATATTTTCAGATCACATATCGCCTGGTTTTGCGTTAGACGATATTTTGATAATCAAACAAATTCATTTATTGGAGAGCAATCAGTCAGAAATCCAGTGAAGGACGATTACCAAAGCAGTTAAAGTAAAAATTGTCCAGGCAGCTTTCCGCGCACCACGTCACTATCCAAAAAACTTTAATAGTTCACTAATGAACTGTTGACATTGTTTTATCTTAGTCCATGCCATCAGCGCTGGTCACAAACAAAGGGTAAAGGGTATCCTGCTTTTTTTTACCCCTTTGGGTCAGCACACAGACCTCATTGGGCTTCTTTAGTAAAGCTCAGCGGATCGGAAAGGACAACCAGATGAAAAATCTCGGATGGTTCTTGAGCAGTAGAGCGTGTAGATAGTGTAAGGTTCTCCTCAGCCACCAGCGGCTGCACGTGGTCCAATCATTTCATCAATGAAGCGATCCGATAGCCCTGTGATGCCAAACAGAAGGGAACCACTGCACGCACTTAGTAATATCGACTGTAGTGGTTAGTACATGTATTTCAAGCGATGAGTTGGTACGGAAGCATCCCAAATGGTGTCTGTGTCGAGTTGGAGGCAAAACGTTTGCCTATGAATGCAAAAACCGAAGACCTTGTTATCTACGAATTTTCCTGGCTTCCGTTTCACTTAAGTCTTAGGACGCTGCAAACTGAATCGGGCAAAACTTCGGAAAATCGTCGGACATCTATGCTCGGCACACGCGCATCTGCTACTGGAAATAGAGTCCAGTAGAAACAAGGGAGCAGTCATCATCACCACAGAAAGCGATACACCAGTAATGCATACTGGTGCTTAAATGCCATAAGCCTGATTAAATATCTAGTGGGGCCGTTCTAGTCAGATCTAACACTTAAGTAAATTATGTATCACTGAGATGTCAAAAACAAGCTGACTAAATTAAAGAAAAGCATCTTTGTCAAACAGTCGTTTTAGTTGACTTTTAGGCATTTTTTGCTTCTTGAAGTCAATCAACTTTGGTTTAGTTTACTCGCTTTCCTCAAGTTCTGTTACTTCAAGTTGGTTTGTGCAGCTTCACAAGATAAACTTATCAACTTAGCAGATCGATTACCGTTGTGTAACTAAACTGATGTTTCGCAGTTTAATTTTCAGCTCATAAATAAAGAATGATCTGTAAGCAGTCCTTCAAGTTGAAGGTGCTGACTAGAAACTCAAGAGAGTAATTTTCTAGGACATCTGCTTATTTCTTCGTTCTCATGTGATGTCAGAGGCCGCCCAAACGGTTGTTTAGCGCGACCGTGTTACCCGTATCCTTCTGGATAGCAGAAGTCATCTTCTTGATACACATTCAAATGGTACTTCTGTTTGTGGGTATCTGTCAGGAAAGTCAGCCGAATCAGATTTTTTTCACACTCCTTCACGCCTCTCTATCTCTGCGGTCGACAGAATACGAACGAAAATATATATAGACGGCCTGCGTGTACACCACTAGTGAAACTAGAGCAAGTAGCCAGCAGCGCAAATGAAATGTTAGCTGTCTGGTGTGGTGAGACAAGATGTCTCAGAATGCACAAAGAATACTTTAGAACTCTCCGTTTGTGAGATTACCGTGAGCAGTAGGGCGTATGGTTGACACCAGAGAAATACAGATGAAAAGGAGAGAACGCCACAAAATCTTCAGTGTAGGTTTTGGCCTAAAGACACCATATATGTTGCAGTCCAGTCTGATTTGGATTCACTAAGGCCCATCGCAGATGAAGACACAATGAATAATGCCATTGAAATAGAAGAAAAGAATATATTTTTTAACTTTATATGCCCCTGATCAGTCCAAATGTTCAAGAAAAGTTTAGATTTAGTAACTTCATCCAGTGGCCTGGCGAACCACTCCAATTAAAGCTGAATTTTTCTGACAAAATATGGACAAAATCCTCATAATATTTTCATCAGTCCCATTCTTTAGAGCTTGGTCCTTCAGTGCAGCCTTCAGCACTTTCTTCCTTGTAGTCTAGTGTTCGTCTGGTCACCTGAGGTGAGCTGGCTCTGGGAGTTTCTTGGGCAATACCTCCGGAATTTCATCAAGCCAAGCTTCCCGGGTTCCCGACCTCCAGCTATGTAGACTGTTCTTACGTCTTATAGGGGTATAGTTTTCTCAAGGTAACTCACCTTGTCCTGGTTACCAAGAACAGCATCACTCCTCCGGAGAGATTGTCGTTGGGATCTCCTAGTTAGACAATAACCTAATGAACAAGATATCCGTGTTTCGTCGTCTAGAAGGTCCCATGTCCTTTAAAAGCTTTCAGGACCAAACCAGGTATGAGCAGCGATTAACTCCAGAGCTGCACACGTCGCCAAATGACGTTGGTCACTGGGGTTCATTTATCCAATTCCGAAAGTTCCTAACTTCTTCTCTAAGTTTCTTCCTCTTAAACAACTCGACCACTATCTCCGTTTAGACAGACCTTTTTAGATGACCGAGGTACGTAGCAAAACATTTTTCCTGAACAGATTCAATTTTTTTACCATCCTGTGTTGATTGTAATGAGTCTATTGGAGATTCTTTTCAAAAATTCTGCGGATGTTAGAATTTGAACTCCCAGTTCTCATTGAGACAAATGTGTCCAGCTACTGGTTCGAAGCTTATATCTCATTACTCCAGACTTGTACATTTGAATTCTCCTATGCTGACACTACATATTTGGGGAAACTTTGCAAAAAATGCTATCCGTCGTTCAGCCCTGACACCGGTTACTTCGATTTTGCCAGGTTCCAGTGTTAGGTTGTGGAGTGATGCTTAGCTTTGAGTTACTGACCTTTGGGTTTACTCCAGCCTTTAGAGAATAATGTGGTTCCATATATCGGGGCTGCAAATCTGTCTTCAGCTTTCACGGAAAGCCTATTAGAATGGGGCCAACCTGGGACCTGACGCATTTCACTGTTGATGTTGGTCACGCCTAAAGGCGCAGGCGGTAAGACCGGGACGTGTCATGATTAGTTCTGTCGCACACAGTACATAAGTTTTCAGCCGCATTAGGACGGTAGTTTTCCATTGGTTAAGTCCCTTTTGGTCGGAGTGCGCAGTCTTTAGGCTAGAACTTTCCCTTTTCTCTTAGAAGTATATCACATATATGCATACATACTTCATACTTCATAGGGTTTCCAACCGCCTTGTGAGTAGTGCGCTAGGTCCAAATGACACCGTTTTGAGATATCTCGATAATCGTATGAACTAAGACATAGGGCGGCCTGGTGCAGCCCGCTCAGTTGGAGCGGATCATCACAAATGAGAAATTCAGCGGGATTCAGTTGAGTGTTTTGTCAAAACCAAACTTGTGTGCAGATAACAGCACTTGTCGATAATACGGTAATTTCTTCACACAACTTCCGAGTTCGTTTTCCAGAACAATTCGCTCCAGTAAAGCTGTGTTCGGGAATAGGAAACCGGCGAGGTATTTTCTGTTGAGTGACTGCACTTTAATATTCACTAGGATATCTCGGTGCAATCTAAGTGCTGTTGATTGATTGGAACTGTTGCGTTTGTTCTAACAGTAAAAAAGCAATATATGCAAAAAAGCTGCCATTTTAACTTGAATGGTGTACATTATAAGTTTATGATTTCTTCACCCTGCTATCTTCCCTGGACAAATATCTCTACTCTTCTACCAGACCCTTCAAATCTCAATTGTCCCAGGTTAGTTAAAGCTTTTGAAATAGGCTCTCCACACTATTTTGGTTTAATGAACCAGCTTTAACCACATATGAGCAGACCTGGGGTGCGTTCGCCGTCTGGGTGGCATTTTCTCCAGTTAGGCTGGCCGTAGGTTGATGGGCAACGCAATTTTTCCCTATATCCTGGTCACTGAGTGGAGATTATTCTGTGGAAAGATGGAGAACGAATGGTAAAGGTCTAAACCAGAGGTCGATGTTCTTTGTATTGCTTTGAAATATGTGAATTTTCTGGGTAGAACGAGCTCCTCAAAAAAGCAGTAACCGCTCAGAAAGGTTACATTACGGTTACACTTGACTTACAATCTAATCGAAGAAATCTCACAGGAGAACCTGAATTCCCGCTCTCATTTGCTCTAGATGACGGATTCTCTCATTTGTTTTGCAGCAAGCGAATCTGTGTTCAACAATACCTAGGGTGGACTTCTTTTGTTCCTACCAATGTGCAGTTGCTAGAGCGGGTCACCTGGTCTCTATCCAATTAGAAATGACTAAGATACAATAAAACAGTGCCTTGGCAGTTCAGGTGTGATCTCGTTCACAATGTTCAAGCCGCGCTGTTCGTTGTTACTGCTGGTCATAACTGTGATTTACAGCTATGGTAAGTAAATGGACTATTGATAATTTACGAATATAACTGGAATATGGGTATTTTGAATTTATGGTTATTTTTAGATTTATAGAAATTAATATCGGCCGCTCACTTCGAGTAACCAGTCACACAGAATTCAAACATTTTTCACCTTGATTCAAAAAAAAACTTGGGACTTGAAAGTTGATCGGATCACACAATGGCCCAAAAATTATGAGCGTAACGAATTGCATCACGGTTCTGGTGAATAATAACTCTCATGGGCCAGTTCAGATACCTCTCGGAAAAAAGTTTTCGGGTTGTACAAATTGTTGTCTGTCTAAGATTATCAGGGATTTCTCCACCTTTTAAGAAATCTCCTACAGTTCACCAACCAAAGTTTTAAAACATAGTGCTTTACCCTATCAGAACTGAGTGTACTGCTCTGCCGAAAAAAGCCACGCCACACGACTGCAAGTTTAGTGAAAACCTCGGAGTTTATATCCAGACCGCGGGGCAAGATGAACTCACACTAAGTCAGAAAGGTATTTAGTTCTGAATGGAGACTTTGATTTGAAGGCTGATGAATTGGTTTCTTGAATGGACTGTACCACAATCTTTTTCGGGAATGTCATCTGCTTTCAAGTGTAAATTAACTAACGTGCTGTTGGGATTTTCGTGTGAATCCAGGCCCCCGGAATTGTTTATATAACTACTCATCTGCGTTAGAGATTCGGCTGCACTAAGCGTGTCCGAACTGCTCTTCTTAGCAGGGACACAAATAAACGAAATTTGTTGCTTATTACTCACACACAAACCATCTATGATGGGCACAGATGGAGAGAATCCAAAACCCAGCTTGAACATATAACATAGTCTCGCGGGCTATAAAAATGTCTTTACAACCAAAACCGTAGACGAAACAACTTATCATATCGACGAAACTTTTCAGTTGACCGAATCGATTCTCAGATTATTACAAAAATTCGTCAGTTTGTTATTATCCCTTGCTTTCCAAGGGTTTCACAAATGGTACAACTCACACAATCAGGCGGTACATAAGCGTATTTTTGCTGGAGGCTGAATGGCTTTCAGCAGTGCTGTCCACATTGGGTTCACTGACCAAATGAACCAATAAAACAGTTTATTGCTGAAATGACGATGAGAGGTCCAGCGCACTGAACCCTGATAACAGGTATTCTAAATCATCTCGAAATATTTCAAACATGATGTTCGGAAATCTCTCAGTTACAATTGGGACCAATGTCACAATGCAGATCAAACAGACAACTTCAAGTGCAGGATAAGCTCATAAAATATCGCAACTTGCTAAGCAATGTCTTTGGATGGATTCTGAAAACGAAATTTGAGAATGGCACAATGAAGCTCACGCGGCTTTTCACCAAAACACTGCTCTCAGGGAATACATGATAAACATTTCCGGTTGTCGTGTGAAGGCAAGGCGACACTAGCGGGATGTACTACACATCCATTGTGAACACATTTAACACAAACGCACCGCCTTTAGCTAGAAAGTCCAGTTAGGAAGTGACAGACCGCTTGTTCAGGAATCGGTCACGTCTTGTAGAATTTCCGACTACATGCTAGGAGAACCACACAAATCTCGACTGAAAATACCAAAACATCATACAGCGCTCAATTTGGTTCTATCCATTTCACGTCGCATTACCATGTTATGACCTATTCTTCGTGTTCCTTTGGTTAGCATGGGTTCCGAATGAAAAAAAACCTCGCTTACCTTGGCAAACGGTTGCTAGATATACAGGACAGGTTTTCCGAGAACCTATATGAGATAAGGTTTACTTGCTTTTAAACCGATGTCATGTAGGCGATGACGCGCCTACATATCACTTTCTCAAGCACGTACTACAGCCAGCCTACCTGATTTATGTGGCCAAAACAACAGTGATAATTGTTTGACATTCTTCAACATATTTTACTGAAGATAGAGAAAATACAATTTGTGGCTGCTCTTGAATTTCTCTTCTATCCACATGCATCAAAACATCACTACAATACGACTCTACGAATAATCGGGTCAGGCTAACAACTCCTCCGTCGTCCCAAGGTATTTAGACGGAATCAAGATAGATGTCATTTGGATAGTTTAAACATGGATTGCCTGATTCTACCAGTCTGTGGTAGATGAAATTTTTCTTGGCCGATGAAGGTCGAACGTTTTTTTAATTGCAATGACCAGAGAGCAAAACCTGCCATTTTCCTTTACTGATACTGCTACAATTCTTTTACTAGGGTCTCCTCCTGAAACAAGCAAGTGCTCACGTTTGGAATGAATGTACAATCGATCAACCAGATTTTGCAGGAAAACAGTAAAATATTAAGACTGCAGATTAGGTGGCCTAGAACAGGACCAAAATCCGCGCGGTACATCATATAAACAGAAATATAACGAATACACCACATAAGTTTGCTGAAAACTCTTCGACAGTCCACGGCGGGTTTCGCTCTTCTTAGGGATCATCAGGGAGACGCAGCCTCCCGAGTTTATGTCAGTTATATGTTCTGCTTGAATCCAAATTGAACTAACTTGGCAAAGTACACTCATTTGCATACCGATGCAGTTTTGACGGGACACTCAACGGGAACCCAACTGAATCTCTTGTTTATGGTGTTTTCAAGCAGTTGTATGTGCCGCACAAGGCCGACTCATTTTTCAGTCGATAGGACGCCGAGTCCCGCTCGGATGTCTCGTTTTGATATCCTTCAAACGATTTGCAACTGGATGCGTAAAATACGATGATTTGTTTCCAAGTCGGCGGCCGATTTGTGTGTAAGGCGAATTTTCGGGATCATTGGAAATGATGTGTTACGTCAACTTGACTTACACTGATATGTTGGACATGTCGTCAACGGAAATATTATTCAGATTTTTCACAACAAATTCAGCACATTCATAATCTATTTTTTCTCCAGGTTACATTGATGCATTTTGCAAACGAGTATATTTCATGTATTTTTTTGTTTTTGAAAGAGTTTTGTGAAGACTCTGCCGGAGGCAGCAAGGTATCTGCTTCCCGATGGCTTTTGAGTGTTGAGCGACACTGATGTTATTCGGATAACCTTCGACTGGCTTTATTAGCCATTTGCATGTGGCGAGTTACATCAAAACGCATATTTTAGTTCTTGGATGAACCCCTGATGCTTTCACCATACCAAAATTCATCACCGTTGGCTATTGAACCGTAGTTCGTCAGGCAAACAACCCAAACATCAAACTTTGAAAAGTAACCAAGTCCAGGTATGAAGATTCCATAACGTTTTCTTTTCCATCTGTTTTTTGTGAACAGAAACTTCCGGAGAAAGTGAGTTATTATCTATCACGAACACAATTATTTTATCCTGCAAAGTCTCACTCTATATTCATAGGTCGCAGCCTTCAGGCTCACATCTGACGTCATGTGACGGCTTCGTTCGTTTTACTGGGCATCGATTATCTTTTAACACACTAACACATGCACATGATGTCCATATTTCTCAAAAGCCAACATATATCTTGATTTCCCATATAAATGCAGCCGAAAAATAAACTGAATCAAGCAAACTTCAACGAAAACAGCATCAGTCGCGGTAGTTTGAACGACTGCACTCATCATTCCTAAACTAGTCATGCGTACATTCCACGTAATCTAAGGATGCACGGCACCATTATTGGCTCGATTTACAATTTTCCGTTTGGTTACCCTGGCCAAAATCGCAGCGTATTTTGAAAGTGCTTTGAAGCCCTAAGCTGTATTGGATGTTTGCGTTCATTAGTTCTTTAGAAATATTTGAATCAGACAACTACATCCAGTTGAAAAAATATTCCCTTTTTGTCCTGTTGCTGGATGAATAGCACAAAGAAAAACAGCATCTTGCGGTAACCAACCTGGCGATTAAACAAGATGGCGTAACTCTGAACTGTATTCCGAATTTATCCCAATCAGCCTCAAATGGCGCGTGTTATAAAAAACAATAGTAAATAAGCAAAAAACGAAAAATTAATTCCTGAAACGCTTGCTGTGCAGTCTACCACGGTAGTGCCATCGAAACTAATATGCTTAAACAGGCTGCGGATAAAAATGACCTCAGCTGTTTGGTGTGCTGAAGACAATATCAGAGGAAGTCACCGGAATAATGTAGCACTTGTTCCCTGGTAAGTAGCCATGTGAATCGGTGGATGACGTTGGATTTAACGGAAGATGGTAGCGCGTGTTTGACTGGTAGCACTGGAACGCGATGTGTCTTGTAAACAAAAATTGACCTGGCTGCATGGTAGGTCGTCTGCGCCGTAGCAGGCAGCCTAGCTTGAACAATCTTTCTCACGTCGCCTCATCTGAACAGAGCAGATTAATGAGAATGTCAAGATTGGAGGTAGTAAGAATGCTCTCCAATTTGGGTGTCTGCACACTGTGTTTCTCATTGAATGCCTCGAAATAGCCCATGAGATTGTCTGGGGTTAATGAGGCCGTTTGAAGTGTGTCGTTAGTGCAAATTGATGGGGTTCGGAGGCACAAATTTCTGACAAGGCCACAATTATATATTATCGACAGGAGATAAAAAAGTGCATGTATTGTTCTGTCTAAATGTGATTGAGAAATACTGACCTCTGGACAGTTTCATCCGTCTTACCTTGCTTCAGAATATCAAACGACGGCAGTTCTCTGCTCAATTTGGTTTCTCGGAAAGCAGTTCTAGCATACAGTGTCTTAAATGTCTTGTTTTTCTCTCACGTCTTCGTGCTGACTAGAATATTGTCCAAGTGATTCTTATAAGGAATCAGTGGGCAAATATCATTGTTGTCTCCATTTTCAACGCTTACCAAGCGCAAACCGTCTTATCACACAAATTTGTGGTACGCGCCTTAAGTGAAGAAGTTTCCAAATGTCATGATGCAGATCTGCTCTGTCCTGCCTTGTATTTTGGCAGAGAACAAAAAGAGTAGGATAGGTGTAACCACAAACCGCGAGGTGGTTGGGAGACAATTGATTACTATTGCAAGGAGGCCGCCTAGGAAAAAGTACCTGCGCAGTACGGTTTTATTTTGGTGGGGAAAATAACAGGAACGCTTAATAGAAATACTACGGGGAATCGGACCAAAGTCAGAATGCAACATGGCGTATTCAAACTCGGAACTGAGATTCAAAGGATTGCACAATTCCAGGAAAATGCTACCGTGATCACAGTCATGTTTGAAATTCTACGAACACATCAAAATTCCTGTTGGGTTCGCTGGATAATTTTTTTCAGGCGTTATATTCACGAATATGGAAGTTTTAAACCAGAAAATATCAGGTTCTGTCTATTGTCAACTATGCACGTGGATTACTTGAACATCACTCAGCGATTCAACCGGAACGTCGATCGCGGTCCACGTAACTAACACCGGTCACGTGATCAACCCAAATGAGTCGTTTCGCCTCATCTACAGAGTACCCCATGGGTTGCCACTATCTGTCCGACGGAGTAGCTGGACTGCAAGAGAAACAGTTGCATTGCGGTTGCAAAATTAAGTACTATGCTTTCAAAAAGCGATTCGAAAGACAGCTGATTTCACCCCGGTCATGTAAGATAAGTCGACCGACCCAGTCTCTCAACGGTCCTCACGGCATCCAGTTGGATGTGACTTGAGCTTGGTCGATAAAATAATCGTCCGCGTTTCCATGTCTTCTAATTTACTAACCGACCTAGCCATTTGTTTCATTATTTACCTCTATTTCAACCATAAATATGTACTGACCTAGAGAAGGGATCCCGAGTTCGCTTTGCAACTCTATAGTAGTTTTAACGACAGACTGACGCGAACCAATGAGTCTGAATTCCAACCCCCCAAAAAGAATTTGGAATAAAATTATTTGTGTTTCACTGACTCCCTCTAAGGGACAACTCAAAACTACTATTATAAAGAAATTGAGGTTAATCATCGAAAAGGCATCCGATGAGCCATCTGAACAAACAACTGACAAAGATATGAAGCGTCGAATTCTAAACAAGAAACATCAGCCAAACGGATTCCTGTGCATTGAAGAGGAATACCAAAGATTGAGACCTGACCCAACCTCAAAGATTTCAGCCATACAAGCACTTTTGTCCCCACATGGACATTTCGGTGGGAAAATGGGATCAGACGCAGTCTCAGGCCGTTTCCTCCTCCTCACAACTGGTCTTTCCAGCTAGTAAACCGGATTTTAGATGCAAATCTTTTACCTCTGATCGATTGTACAACTGTTGGCGACTAGTTCTAGGTTTTGAAGTTGTGTTGGGTTTTTAAGGTGAAGCTCTGATCAAATCCTGAAAACATCAGTCACACAAGTGCTTCCATTCTCCATCAGATCAAAATTCCGGCGCGCTGACCACATTTTAACGGTTCATGGACAAATCCTAGGTCAGAATCAGACAGTCAATAAAATGATCACCTGGTCCTGCCTTGGTCAAGTGACCCTGTCACTGAAAATATTTCAGGCCGGCAGAATATGCTGTTTTCGTAGACCATTCTTGCACTAATCATTAGGCATAGTATGTTCATGTCAACTTGGTGAATAGTGAACAAGTTTCTCAGTTGTGTTCTGTGAACTTCTCAGTTCCACGCCTGTTCATCGATGGTGGGGACATTTTAGCATCCTGACTCGTGGTCGCACTACCTCTCGTTCTGCTTTGTTTTTTTGTCTTTAAGAAGCACTTGTCGATCGGCCGACTTACATAGCTTTCTGTTCTTGCGGTGTATTTCTCAGCATAAATGCGCGAGACATTGTACATGACGCTTGGCGCAGAATAGTTTGGGCATCTTTTTTGTTGGTTATATGAATAAGAACATCTGAGTCACCACTGTGAGTAGACAGAAGTCTTTTCGTTTCCCGCGACAATTTGAGAATTAAATGACAGGAAAGAATAAAAATTCTCAAAAGCAGTTTCATTCTGATTACGAACTGACGACATTTTTCATCGTAGGACACTTAGGGGTAGTGAAAGCTCAAAATCTTCGGGGCCTAATATCACCGTTGCTGTCATATGTTCCTGGGTTTGGGATTTACGCACTAACAATTACATTTCTAACCACACAGAATTTCTAACACACAGAATATGCTTCTCTGCAATTCTGCATTGGGTGACAAGTTGAACCTTGAAATTGCTCAGAATATACGGTACTAATATTTTGTAATTATTTTGGTAGTTACACATCTAAGTAAGTTCTTGCGAAAAATGCTGTTAACGTTACATGCAACAAAGCCCTGACTTGAGAAGTCGTATTGAGTTTAAACAATGGACAATTTACTCCGACTGCACAGGGCACTGGTCGCAGTAGCTCCTCAAAATCAAGACTATCTTGTATTCACTCCACACGAAATGTAGTGGGGTATATTCTGAACGTCTGCCCGTAAAATCGAGTCACAAGAGAATGTCACCCGAAAGTTCTTCGCATTCATTTTGTTTAGTGTTCTCCTCACTTTCTGAAACAATCTTTCAGAAAAAAATTTGTTTGTTGGACGGAAATGAGAGAGAGACTGCTGAACATCAAAGGCCAGTAAAAGCCGGAAGCACTTCAAGGCGGTCATATACAAAATCCTCACGACCGACAGCTTCCATCACCGTCTGTTGTGAGCTTAGTCTGTCACGTCAGAGGATTTCTGTGCGATTCCCCTACATTTAACGGGATATTTTCTTGTTTTTCACTATAAAAATAAACAGTTTCATTTGCTTTTCCATGCAATTACCAGGATGTTTATTTACCTGTAACGTTTGGATCCAGGTGAAAAGACGTTAGCAGTGTAACGCGGCAGGTATGCGTAGTCTTCACCTAAGTGTCCGTCAGTTCTAGCCAACGTAATGTGATATCTCAAATGTTGTACCAACCGAAACAAAAGGCGGCCTTACAGAAGCACATTCAGTTGGAGTAAATCATCATGAAAGGGCATTCTAGCTGAGTCTCATTTAAAACCAAATTAATGGCAAGTTCCATACTTATTTTTGTCTCTGACTGCTCAACTTACGAAGAGAACCCACCCATCACGCTATGCTTCCCAGTATCATCTTTGTCGTCTGAAGAGCGCCCTATGCATGGCGGCGTGCAATATTTTGGCTATAACAGTCCAGGAATGCAGCAAACGAACTAATTTAATAACTAACTTCTTTTGAATCGTCGAAGACTTCTGGATGATTCCTCGTATCCAATGCACTGTTTATTGGTAGTTCGGCATCCAAAATCAGTCATCTGTTGTCTGTTCGTCAAAATTCTCGCCTTTTGTCTGAATTACTTTTCTGTACTACCTTTGTACGGTCCTCTCTGTCACAACTGGAACGACTTAACAAGTGTGTTGAGAATTTCTTTTTTGTGTGATTATTATCGGTGACGATTTGCTGTCTGCGCTGTGGGTTTCATTGTGAGTTTGTTCGACTTGCTGTCGTATTCTGCACCAAACGGTCAATTTCATATCGGATATTTTCCGTCGAAATATGTGCCAAGAACTGACCTTCTTAGAACCAACTCAGTGAGCAAGCAAGTCCGGAAGTATTCTCACAGTTTTGTAATTCGACTACTCAGATGGAAATCAGCGCACAATTGAAAAGCAGTTTGCGGATTCTGAGGATTTGCGCACTCACTCATTCTGAGATGTAACTGGACCGATTTGCATCCAGAACTAACCACGAAAGTGAAGTCAGTTTAGAATGAAAATCCAGATGCATTTTGCAGCTGTTTCACCCATGTTGGGAGCCCCTGGCAGTGCGCATATCACAAAAGTCCGGGGTGGTTAGGAACCGCCTGCTCCCGCCTAATAGTTGAAGCTCCAAGCAGGTCATCAGCAGGCTAATTAGCTCACACTTAAACATCGGTTACCCTCTGAGGCAGGGAAATATGTTACAAATAGCATGAGCCCTCCATCTGAAAGGTTGTCAAGAGTCTAGACAACATGTAAGCATGTGACGTAACCTGCTCGACTCGCACCCTGTCTAAGTGCAAGTTGATTCCAACGTTGAACGGCCACTTTTGATTTAGCGGTCTACTCTTCAGCTACCAGCCAGAAGGTAGCGGGTTCAAATTTCTTTTAGACTGGTAAGATGTAGAATACGAATGATTCAGAATAAGGACGAAAAGCCTTTTGGGCCTGGATTGTCTTCGCTTGCTAGAGCAAACAAATCTCCCTGTGCCACCACAAACCATAAAACAGTCAGTTCCGTAAGCGCCCAAAATTGAAATTTGTACACTGAAATTAATACGCTAAAACCTGATTTGCACACAAACGGGTAGCAAGCTGAATGTGGCATGTCTACACAATTTCTGGAAGGAAGTACTTTTCATTAACTCCGGTTATTTCTTTTAGGAGGATGGTAGAAAAGTACATATATATCGGTTTATCTCGGTTATCGTTAAATGGTTTTGCATGTCTCAATCAACTACACCAGTTCAAAACAATCTTCTCTACCAAGGTCGAGCTCCAGATATTTAAGTGGTTAAGGCGTGAATCTATTGACCGAAATGTCGTGGTTCGAACCCGACCTCTGCCTCTGGGCTTCTCCTGCCTAGGCGTGAGCAACCTGGTAGTACCTTACCCCTCGTGCTTCCTTCGGGTGACATGGCAGCTGAGAACCGAAAATATTATTATAAGGTGGCTTTTGAGTGAAAATCCTTTTCATGTCAGATACGACCACGGATATTCACGATAGGCTGATTGAGGTTTCTTGCACAATCTGTACTTTTGGTTTCGATTGCAGTACAATGGTTCACACCCGGTTTGTAGTGGAAGTAGACCAAAACCCGGGTTTGAACGCTTCTTTCGAGTCAAACTAGTGGCCCCAACCGTGTTTACCAAGCAGGGAATTTTACGTGTTAAGCGGAGACAAACTTACATGAAGGTTCAAGTGAGTGATGCGCGTCGGCCTAATCAAAGGCCCAATTGATCACGCAGCGTATCTAGACACTACAAACATGCGCCACAAGAATGTAGAATAACCCATATGGCAATTGGGTTTTTTGACCACAACCCCTGGATGTGTTTTATTCTCTCCGATACGATATTGCCTTCTTGATTTTTACAGCGATGTGTAAGTTGCCTTTTTCCACAGCACAACCACTACTTATACTATACTGCCATGAAATTTCGATTTATCCCGAGGAATATTCATTATCTGCTTATCAGTATCATAAAAATATCAGTCATTTATGTATTCACTCTGAAGCAGGATGTCCTGTACTTGCCTCTTCTGCCTTTGCAACTACTTGAGTAACAAACGTAGGTACAGAAAACTACCTGTGCTCTTGTTGGCAGTCAACATGAGAACTTGGTACACATGTCCTATCTTCCTACTGTTCTGTCGAGAAAATCTAATCCAATAGGTGTTAAAGATATCCACTCTTTGTGGACGAGGAGCAGTGTTCGTAGAGGGAGTATTCGTGCTGCAGTCTTCACCAACCATGTGCTTTTATGTACTTTTCAGTCAGTAGAATGAGTCTTCCCTTCTTTGGGAAATGTAGCAATGAAAGAACGAAAACTTAAAAAGACACCTCCATGTGAGGCCAACTAGTTCACGCAACCGAGGACAAGATCTTGCTTTGGATGGCGGAATCGCGTAAGTGAAACAAATCGAACACGCATTGTCAGTACACGTCGTTATTTCAGATTGCCTTTCATAATATCATCCGTCAGCTTACAAATGCATTAATTGCACGGGTGAGATTCGAATAGATTTGCATGTAATCTATTTTTAGACCACACCATGTGCGATATTTTCATGACGCATCGTAGACGCGCATCCACTATGCTGTGTCATTTGGCAATGGATGCGAAGCTGAGTTGTTCAGGCACCCTCAAACAAATGGGGAAAAGGCTAAGACGCCTTGCGGTTGCATCAAGTAATTACTTTGCCTTTACGAGAGAGGTTTTTCATTAAATGCCGAAAATTTCCATGAATTGCACAAAAATAGCAGCTAACTGCGCCCCCTAATATAAATGCTACTGATTCGCATACAGACGCTTGTAGCGTAAATTCTGTGTTGAAAAGCGGATTTCATTCAAATTTATCCTCAGCAAAGAATGTCTTGTCTAACTCAAGACAGAACTCTGTTTTGGAGGGATGTACGCAAGGCTTTTGAGGTGATGGAAACCTCCAAAGAAGTTCAGGTTTTGCGAGGCAACTTGTGATTCTGGAGGGTTTTCGAATCCCAATAGAGCAACACATGTTTTGTTCCACACTATAAAATCTATCAGACGTGAAAATTCAGATGCGTCCAACGCGCGTTGGTGGAGTAGTGCTAACACGCTCGTCTCGCACGTCAGATGTCCGGGGTTCAAATCCCGGCACGGCCACTGGATATGCACTGCTGATGAGCTCTAATAAGAGCGAAACTCGAGTCCAGTGCTTCCCTTTGGTGTGGACTCACCGGAGTAATTACGCCAGAACAGGAGGATGACTGTTCAAACAGAGTAGTGTGAATATGAACAAAATACCTATCCCGCAAAACCCCAAATGCAACTATCAGGAATCATTAACCGCAGAGAATAATGCGCTGACGGGTAAAAATGGTTAACCGAAAGAACCTGATAGGTTCAAGCCAAGACCGGTTGCTCACTGAACTGATTTTCTGGGACCAGTCGCACCGTGTTTTTGGGTAGACTCTCGAACATCGAAGAAGTTAAACTCTCTCGACTATTACAGGTTATGCCACCTCAATCAAATGAACCATCCCTTAACTGCAGGAACGCTAGTGTGAAGCTGTTACGGCGACAGTTTTTGATAGGCATATGGTAATACAAATACTGTTCTAAAGTCTTTGTTGTTTTGTGGCATTTCATCTATGATGTGTTTGCTTGCCAATATATATCCTGATGAAATTACTGGCCGATGTGTTTGTCCAGGTACTAGTGAAATTTTTATCTCTTGTCATCGGTGAAATCCTCAAAAACATCTTTCCATTGGCTGTATGAGAGAAATTGAAGATTTCATTTGATAGGATATAGTTCCACTCTTTCAGTCACGCAATTCATGTCAAGTGGTCGTATGTTCGGTGGTCGTTGCTCGAGGAACAACTTATCAGGTGGCAGGTCTACGTACTAGGCAAATTCTTTTGTGAGCTACTTGTAATTTGTCAGTAGTACGAAGAGATCGATAGTGTAATCGTGTTAGTACTGTGAAGCTATGCTGAAATGCCGGAATTAACTGTACAACCCCTTCATCCATGTAGGTAATCATCACCAATGCGCTTTTCATAAGGCTCCAGGGAGATTGAAACTCGCAACCCCCCAGCTAGTAGCTGAAACTTAAGCCCATCGGCAGTGAGCAGCTGATTTGCAGAGAGGGCGATCACTACCCCCTTTTAGTCGAACACCTAAAAGCAAAGAATCCCTTTCCATTTGAAAAGAGGCAAAGTTGTTGCGTGAGATGTCTTCTGCACTGCCATCTCTACCTCTGATGTAAGCTACAGACATACTGTGAGAAAACTTGAATAACGGTGGTAAAGTAGTTCATGTCACGCAAAGACTACTCATTTTTGTAGGGTCGGATGCAATCGCTGATCTGTTTCAGTGCGAGACATTTTACACTACAACGCAGTTCAGCTCAAAGTCGTCAGTCTGGGAGAACGTCAACACTTGTAACCACTTAATGGAAAACCCGTGACTGATGGATGAATGACGCTATATTCGCCCAGTTGCGAGTGACTCAACTCCTGTTCAGCCGCTTGTTCCCGAACGGTTTTATTCAGCCATTAGAAAAGTTCGAAACTCCCTAGAGTTTCTTGCGGTACGCGCTGTCGGTGATTCTAATCAGGATGAAACAGCTTTACGATGTCAGCACACAATGGCTCCAATTAAACGACGAAATCTCCGTTGAGAATTCTCATTGCACATCACCATTCATCTTTGGTTTCTGTCGCACAAACTACATGTTCCGTTCTCTAACCACCTCTTATTTCGACCATTTCACCAACAGTTTCGATGAATTTAATCTGCCACCGACTCGAGGGCAGCTTCCACTTTGGCTGAGACCCGGAAACACGTGAAAAGGCGAATGTTTCAATCCCACAGTCATCGGCGAACAGACCGGAAGGCAGGACTGCTCGTTCCGTTGAGACTACTACGATCACGTTTTACAAGTAAACGACACGGAATTTTCAGTGGTCCTATGGATCATGCTCCACAGACCAAAATTAGTCCTGCAGAAGTACTTTCTACTTACGTAACGCTTGCCGTGGTTTGGTGCATGGTAATCATCCTGAGTTTTGGGAAGCGTTTGCATTGTTAATGCGCAAAGGCATCACGCATGCTGAAGACTACACAACTATGTGAACCACTTCCATCCCTCAACATTACCTATTTATTCTGTGTGACTCACATTCTTTGACGGACCAATCGCGCATCAGTAGAGTTGGGCAACCGTGCTATCAAACTATTCTCATCAGTAGGTACTCTTAATCAGTAACAGAAAGGAATGGTGCAGCAATATCTCGGGGTTTGAGAAAACCAAGACGGTCATTTGGGCGTCGAGCTGTGCTTCTTGGTGTTTTGATCGACTTGTGATGTAAAACCCTCTTCTGTGGCCACGATTGTGTTGCCGGAAAAAATGACTCTTTCCGAAAGATGATTTCTAAAAAAGTGCTGTTTCTGAATTTTTTCAAAACCGCCCGCTCGTTTCTGATGCCCAGATGCCTTGTCGATCTGTCTTGAATTTCAAATAACGAGGAGGTAAAATATATAGATCCATGGTGCCTACAAAATGTGCCTCATTTTTACCCACTTCCCATGTGAAATTCGCCGGATAGAATAGTATGTATGCACAGTAAAACAAACTCTTATCAAACACAAGTTCCGTAGAACAAGACTGCATGTCTGATAACTTTATAAAAAATTTCTATTTGTAGCAAGACCTAGACGTAAGTAGTACATCCATACTTTTGAAAAATAATTTAAATGGTACAATAAACTAGGCACAACATATGAACGAACAAAATCCCTCCCAAAAGATTGTAGCTTTGTTCACCTACCTTGTTTCTTGTAAGAGCCTACACAGAGGTTGGTAGAAACAGTTCATTTCAGGCGTAACACTTATTCCCTCAAAGGTCTTTTGGTGAGCCGATCCGACACCCTATTTGGCCCATCATTTCTGGGTAACTGTTATTCCAAAAAAGTCGATTCTGGATCTGTAGACGGTGGAACCGAATGAAGAAATACTGCACGGAGTTACTTCGTAACATTTAAGAGCCGAAAATGTTCTTTGTGGTAGGCAACCTAGCTAATTGATGTTGCAATGTGAACAGGATATTTTGGTTAGTCACTGAAGTTGCATTTTGTAAGTAGCGAGTAAATTTTGAAGCTTACGATGTGATGTTGAGTTTTGAGTGAAAATCCGAATCAGAGACATCCCTCTGGATGACTAGGATACCCGTAATTTGGGAATGTCTATTGGAAGTAAATCACCTGGGTGTATGTCGAGGAGTCAAGAGTTTACCTTAAACTTCCTTAGGATTACAAATCGAATATACGAAACAAATGCATTTGGTTAGTCTTCAGATAATCGGACACAGACTTTTGCCGAACGACTAGAGCTTATACAAAGTTAGATGTGCATCAATTTCACTAGCAAGTCGACTTCTAATAGGTGATGAAGGTTAAGACTCGGCGAAGCTCCGGAACCTACTTGCATGTCAATTCGGATCTCACGGGGATTCACCTTAATGTCAGCTGAACCTCCCCTTTTGGATGCAAATGAGTGTGTTTATCAAATTTCGTGCAATTTTGTTTCATGGAGAACAAGATTCTGATGGAAACTGGGGAAATGCATCTACCTGATGGACCTCAAGGAAGACTAAACTGGTCATGGGTTGTCGAAGGTTTTTCATCAACCTTATAAACAGTGTGTTGTGTATATAAAACCTCCGAAGCCCTTCAACACAAATCTTGTGTTTAGTGTTGTTTACAAGATAAAATTGGGTTTGTTTGTACTGAGGACAGTACCAGGGACGAGACTGTTCTAAATGGAGTACAATCAACCTCTCAAACAGGACACCTCACTCACTGCAAAGCATATAATCTGACCGTAAACAATATAATACGTTTTGCATATGACCAGCCAGTCATTAATAACTGTAAACTTGTGTACATTACTCCACTTTTTCACGATACCGAATAGAACAAGCAAGCCTAACGAGCTGGTAGCGGTCAAGTTTGGTTGCTTTCCTGGGCAGTGAAAATGAAATTATTGGGAGAAATAGCCTGAAAATCCAAGGCGTGCATATAGCTTGCTTTCGACAACCCCCGAAAGAAGTCGATTTCGTTCAGAGGTTAGGACGCGGTGCTCTAGTTTCATCTGCAAAAGCAGACTGGAATGTGCAAAATTTTTTGACAGGGACGAGAATAGCCTGCCTGATTCTCTTCTAGGTTGAGTTTTCTTCAGTACTGCCATGTGATTTAGTTGTTTATCATATCCTTGTAACCTGAGGAGGCCAGCGAACTAAGGATATGAGTTTTAATGACGTGCACTTGATTTTATTCGCACAATTATATTATTACCATCCGAATTGCTTTCATCGTGATCTTCTGAGTAAGTGGTGACCAAACCAGCTGAGAACGGTACGAACAATACGGTCGTCATGATCTGCCTCTGGGAGGGACTACGACTTGGCTGAAACAACACGAAACACGTCACCTTCATGACTTAGCCTCCACTTGAGTAGGTGAAAAAAGACCTTCTTGGATTCATAGGCTATTGGGTCATTTGGTCTTTTCAAAATGTGGATTCATTTCTGGCATTGCAGACGGCCTTTTATGTTAATCTACGCCAAACCGTTCTTTACAGATGATCATCAGCTGCTCACAAATTTCCAACATCTAGCGGTACTCAAACTCAGAGTCATACGAATGGGGATCTGAGCAGTCGTTAACTAATCTGACGACAAATGTTCAAAGTAGGAGCAGTCCACAAATGAAGGATTCTTTGTGTGTCAAGTGCGATGAATGTAGCACCATCAGAACTAGCTTCAAATAACTGAATTAAATCAAGTCAAAACCAGTCGCTGAGACCGGATATTATCAAGGCTTATTGCGAACGCAAAGAAAAACAACAAACGAGTGGAAGCTAGTCAAAACTAAGTCGTGAGACTCGCAGATTATTAGGATATTGAGCTCAAACAAAACAACTAACAGTTTGTACGCAGCTATTCAGGCGCGCACATCTTTGAAGGTGCCTCGAAGGTGAGTATCAAGTGTTGCTCAAGGAAGCTCTAAGTCGAAAGTATGAGGCCATCTGGATCACCTCCGGCTGGAGTGGACAGAAACTTGCGTCCAGTGGAAATCCTTGCGATCGTACCTCTCACCTGGGTCAACAAATATGAGGGAAGAGGTTTCAAAAACATTTTCTTTCCCAGGCTTATGCAATCAGAAGAAAGATGTTTCGAATTATATGGAAACTACTGGTAAGTAATAGGCATGAAGGTGGGGTATACATTCATTATATTTGATTGTAATAGAGCGGAAATGAACTTTGAGAATCCGTACATTTGACTTACTGTGCTAAAAAAAGGTGGCAGATTTTTACGCACTGGTTTAATGAAAATTGGAGGAGTGGTTCAAAAAACCCAACGAACATATTTACACCCCACTTAGATTCCTCGCCTCATTCCGCAACTGGCGAGAAACATGACCCATAGGGTACACAGGCACAAATGAAGTAGTGTACATGGACTGCGTACGCCACTTTATGGTGAAAAGTGTATGTCAAGTCGGAAATCCTTCAGTTCATCATCCAGATTCTAGGTGTCCGATAAACTGGATGTTTGAATGAAATTTAGTCAAAAGACGACATAAATGACTGCTGTGTGACCCCGTGTGTGACCGTTGCGTCGTCTACTACAATTCCATCCTTTGTGTTTCATAGATAAGGTGATTACCAACACAGTTCACGGTTACACAGTCTACTGAGTTAGATCATTCCAGCTTCCTTAGCTTCAAGGTTGGTAAAAACCATCTCTAGATTTTGTAACCGACTGGCTTCATCCTGAGCAGCACCCACTAAGAGGAGCTTACTGCTTTTGTGAAGAAGTTCAGAAAAGCGAAAGAAAACAACTGGAAAAAAACCTACAACTGGAGAAACCGCCGATATGATGGACATGACTAGCTGGCGTTCACCAAACTGTATGATACAAATATTTAAAACATCCACAACGATCCGTCGGATAGCACATCAATTGGCAGAAGGATATTAGAAGGAGATCTGGTGTACAACATATCGACTGGATGGGAAATTTCTTATATTGTAACAGGATTATATTCTCCTGCAAGATTATCCAAATGGTCTCTTGGTTTAAATAAGCCAGCCCTAGTACCGATGGGCCCAACGTATCCTGTTTTCACACAGGTTCCGTATGGCAGTCTTACCTTCCTTCACCTTCTCGTTACTCAGGCCATAATCTGTCCCTGTCTTTGAAAAGGATTACCCATAGTTTTTGCAGGTTTGTTCTAAGAGTAGTTATAACAGGACCATAAAAAAGTCTTACTGCGACGGTTTTACTATTTTTGTAAACGAATCACCTCCTGCTGTTATAGGTCGTTAGGACTCATACAAACACAAAATGTACAACCGTGAAATGATTGTAGAGGGATCAACCATCCAAAGATTGATGCAGGTGCGCAAGGCACTAACGAGTGTCTTCACTTTGTCTGGTGTAGAATGTCATGGATAAACGCAAAACAAACGGGGACCGAAAGAGACCCTTAGCACACGGCCGCCATTGTTCACGGATGAGACTAAGAGTAAGTGGGAAGGGGTCTGTAAAACTGGAACACCGGACGAAGCGGACCAATGGTCCAGCAGTTGACAGCGTCAAGTCCGGGGTTTAGTCATCTTCAACACCTCGAAGTCGACTCTTTCCGGAAATACTGCATGTTCCAGACAGTTGGCAATTAGGTTGGTAAAATAATAAAATTCATTTTAAAAAATCAGACCAGTTGGGCTGTAGGATTTTTTCTTGGAACAAGGAAGACGATCGGTCACACAGGGATAAATGAGAATTTACAAAGTTTGGAAGAACGAAAACATACTCACATTATGCAGATATGCGACGAATAACATCCATATATTCCCGCTGCAACCCAGCATTTAAAGGGGATTCTATCACATTTGCCCTTAAATTTCGGCCCTTACAGAAGGTATCAACATCACAGTCATCGATAGCATGACATCAGTGTTCAACACCGATGCTTCGCTGTCATATATCCATGATTTTTTCAAAGCCTTTTTGTGAAGAAAAGAATAAAGGTGGATGGGGAATGGACTTATTGCTGTCTTACTGCAATCATTCCGAGGTGCCTACATCTCCAAACACTCATTCAGGCAATCTGGATAGAAACTGACAACAAGATCGCCACTGACATCGGTTGGCAGCCATATCTTGCAGCGTCTCCAACCAGGCGCACCGGGGATCACGCGGTCCCCATCCTGAAAGACGAGTAGCACCGAAAGCACCCAGAATTTTCGTGATCCCTTTCACACCCGTCCGCCAGGCTAAGGGTTGGCCACCTCTGCTTCTGCCACTCTGAATTGGGCATGGAAAACAGCACTCTCTTCGGCAAACGATGATTAGGCATACGCAACACATGTCCCAACCAACGTAGCTTCTGGTGCTGGACACATTCTTCAATGGAAGTACCCGTTGCACAACCCAAAACTCGCTTTCTAACTGCCTCGTTACGGATTCGCCGACACCATCCCACACGAGCTATGGTTCTGAGACAACGATTGTCGAACACCTGAAGACGTCTCAGTTCCGCTGCTCGAACAGGCCAAGCCTCACAGCCATACAACAAAACAGCCTGCACTGTAGCTTGATACACACGTCCCTTGAGATTCAGGGACACACCACTTCGACGCCATAGGTGTCTCGAATTAGCATACGCAAGCCAAGCTTTCCAGATTCGTGCATTGACCTCATCTGTCACATTACAGTCAGAACTAATCCAACTTTCAAGATACCTAAAACTCACCACAACTTCCATTGCCTCTCCCTGGATTGTAAGTGGCGTGTTCAGTGACTGAATGTCCACGAGCATGACCTTACACTTTTTGGGTGCAAAGTGCATACCAGAGAACGAGATGACTTTGGTCAGTTCATCCAAAAACAATTGCGCCCTCTTTTCCTCTTCGAAGATTAGAACGATGTTGTCTGCATATTCCAGATCGACAAGGTTTTCTACACAGGCTATTTGAACACCGAGGTTTGGAGACCTTCCAGCGTTCGTTTCATTATTTCGTCGATCACGAGGTTAAACCGGAATGGGGAGAGTGGGCATCCCTGACGGAGAGCACTTTGTGTACGCAAGTTTCTGGAGAGTCCGTCGTATACTCTCACACATCGGGAAGTCTTAAAATACAAAGAGCTTATTATGTTCACGAACTTCCGTGGCATTCCTTGGTGGAAAAGGGTATAAAAGAAGAAAGGACTAAACAACCGAGTCGAATGCGTCTGGAAATCCAGAAACTCTAGAATTATTGGTTGCTTATACGTATGGCGTTGTTCTAGCACCTGATGACGTGTGAAGATTTAGTCATCGCAACCCCAACGAGGCTGGAATCCAGCGTGTTGCTCTGGAGTTAGTGATTCAGGAACCACCATAAGGCAACGAATCACCAGTGACGCAAACAGCCTCGCTACGACCGGGGTCAAGCTGATTCCCCTGTGGTTGCCACACTGAATACGAGCCCCTTTTTGAATGTGGGCAACATCACAGACTCTCTACAGTCGCCTGGGACAGACGCGTCTTCCCAAATGTAAAAAACAGATCGGATGAGCACTGACTGACTATTCCACCCCCAACTTCGAACAATGTAGGCCGGAGGTCATCCGGTGGCGCTTAAGAGAACATATGAAGTTATAAACCTCCGAGCCCATAGCCGGTTCCACGTTCACCTTCCAGGGTTCTACGTCACCTGTGGGCCACCGTTCGGTCTGATATCCAGTGCTTGAGTGAGCATGGCGGTGGCGTGCCACAGGCGAAATTCCCAGCACTATGCAAAGAGGTGGTAACACTGTCCCACTATGAGTTCACATCTGATAGTGGAGCATTGGGAAGGGACTCTAGAAGACGATTCTGGTAAATTTGTCTAACATTCGAATCTGTCAGTCTTTCAGTTGCCAAGCGATTCGTTCGCACCTTAGGCGGCCCAGGAAAACGTAGGGAGAAGCGACTCCGGACGAATGCGTGGTCGGAATCCACAAATGTGTTCCAAAATGACCGGGAGTCAGCTACTGAACCAGGCCATCGGAAACTGATGGCAATGTAATCGATTTGAGTTTGTGGCCGGCATGTTGTCGGATGACGCCATGTAGTCAGACGACTTCGGCTATTTTAGAAGTTAGTAGTGCATAAAACCAGCTTGCGATCAGCACGCAACTAAAGCAATGGTTCGCTATTTTTCGTACGTACCGAGTCCATCCACATCGACCTCCTAATGGAGTCTCAGGTACGCTGACTTGTGCATTCAGATCTATGGCAACCACCGCGATATCTGAGACGTTAGCGCGCCGCAAAATGGCACCCATGGCGTCGTAAAACCTGTCTTCGACGGCTTCGGGGTCACAGTCAGTTCGGGCGTAAGAAGACAAGATACAATACATCGATCAACTACCCGCTTGTGAGACTCCTTCACAGACTTTTCCAGACGAACCGAACAGAGGCGACCAGCAACAGGTATCCAGTCAAGCAAGGATACTTCCACCCGGTAATTTAAGACAATACCAACCTCATACATCCCGCCGCCGCAGCCTCTGGATCACCAGAGGTGCGCAGCGAGACTGATGGGGCGGTTAGCTCAATCACTGTGCTTGCATTTTGAAATCTTGTTTGATAAACATCACACATCAACGCCGAGCGATTCCGGTTTGAGAGCAAAAGCAGCTTGTTGTCCTGCCTCCTTCAGAGTGCGGACATCGAATGCGTTCAGTGTGCTGGGTGTCCAGGCTTGAAGATTGATTTGGAGATACCTGAGGATGTCGGCGCCATGTGACCAGCAGACGTGCAGATGTTGCTTGAAAAACCGATGCAGGACGAACGGAGTCATCAATCCTAGTTGATGGGCCTAAAAGAGGAGGGGTGAGAAGAGGAGGAAAGGAAGCTTGTGAAAAAGAATGAAGGGAGACAGTAACCTGTTTCGGCTTACCCGCCCTGCTGTATGCAGGCAGTAAGACGAGCCGATTGGCAGCACAACACGACGGTCGACGTGGCATGAGTTTATTGTTAGACGTAGGCATCATGGTTGTACGTGGGCAGGGATACTGTCAGGGCAGCCACAACTAGACAAGAGGACGATTAGCGTACTCAACCAAAGCAATGGTCTCCAAAGCTTAGCCGCACGACAGCGGTGTTTTGCGGGAAATGCAAAAGCGTTACCATTTTCACGGACAAGTCGCCGCGTCTCGCAACCCCTAACCTGGAGGACCAGGAGACTGTGTTTTTCGGAGCTCTAACCACTGACCAACATGGTATGAGAGACTCTTTGAGTGTTGCAGAGACATTCCTCAGTACAGCTCAGTGGGTCGCTAAAGTGCGCACACCGTCACATCATGGTAAGGTCCGGTCTCTTCGTGACGCTTACAGAAGTTATGAGTTCATTTACTCATCATTTACTCATCTCCAATCTCCATTTTCAAACTAACCATTCAGGTGTCAAATCACGTAAGTGATTTTTGTTACCGTGGTAGGAGAAAATATATGAGTTCAATGTTAAACAATAGGAAACATCAGCCTTCTTGCCGGAGTGAACAGCCCTGTGATAGGACCAACACAAGCAAAGTAGACAGGCAGCATTCAAGCAAAGGTGTTGTTGACTCCTTCATGTTCTGTCCGATGATACAGGAAGGTTTGGTAAATCACTTTACTGCCTAGGAGTCTTTTAACCTTTTGTCTACGTCCATCATTTGTTCATGTGAAACATACACATTCATGAACCGTACGCGTTACAACAATGAAGAATACATCTTGTAGTTCAGTCGTGACACCTCTTTGATACCTAGCTACCATGCTACCCGGAAGCGAACGTGGGCCATGATATTGTTAGGTTGCCCAAGGCTAAACAGAAGAGTTGGGATGTCGTGGTTGTTTCAGAACCATAGGTCTTCCGCTCAGTAAGTTCATGCTTTAACCAATGAGTCATCCGGAGTGCAAGATTGCACGTCGGAAAAATTGAAAGGGAAGGAAACAGTCGGATACAACTGCCGGTGAAAATAAAGGATTCAGTTCATTATCTTTCGAACACGAAACCGGCTGTGTAAGCTGAACACCTGAGATGTTACCCACACTTTTCAGTCTTCTAAAGGCATTGTCTCTAAACGGTAAACTGTTGAAAATTTTGCTTACACATTTTCGTTTTATGGCGTTTACTTCCCACATCTCATATTTCGTGAAACTCTACCTCGTGTTTTCGTCGCTTTTGAACGATCGAGACAGAAGGAGCGGGAAAACATACCAACAAACATTCCAACTAGTCTGCCGAAGAATCTCAGTTGTAAATGCACAGAAGATATTCGCTTTGATTCTGAAGATGCTCCCTAATTTCAGACTGAGGCGCTGCCTCGGGCAGTAAATTTGCCGACATCTTCAAAAGTATGCTAGGAAGGCAGACGTGTTATATTAGTTTATGTTGCTGATATCCTGTCGCTAACTAGTGAAGGAATTTGGTTTTGACGGAAGGCAACTGAAACCAGTCAAATCTCTGTTTCAGCTGATTGTGTTCTACCAGGACGGTTGTACCAGTTGGTAGGATATTCGAGGCATCGCAATGCGTTGGCTAGACGTAACACACCATCCGTAAGGGTTTTCAGCCGCCTTATTAATAATGTTTTACGTCTAGAAATTTTGTTTTGCCTTTTTTTCCTGAGGTGGATAACGTAACACTCTTTGGTGAAAGGTGATTCGCACTGTTCACAAAACAATAACACGGAGTGTTGAGTAAAGTCAATTTGCATAAGTCTTGTCATAAAAAAGGCTTATGCAAGATGGTATTCTTCACTTGCACACTCATGACAAACTGCCAAAAGGAAACTTGTCTTTGTAGAAAGGGTTTCTCGGGCAGTTGCCTTGATTATCCGAATTTACAAATGATGCCGGTTAATTCGAATTGTGTTTTTTTGGCTGCATATTAAGGAACGATCCGGCGAAATACAAGGTACCCAGCCCAAGGAATCGGTCTTTCTGTGCACATGTAATCTATCACTTCGTCTACGGTTGTAGAAACATATTGTTGGGGCGCTGACAAACAAAACAAAATATCTTACGTGTGTCGTTAGACGGCTGACCCCCAGACACGCTATCGATAATCTAGAATCCGACATCCGGAATCTTCAAATATAACACACCAAGTGACGATTGGTCATACCATGAACCACAGCTAATCACTTTCAGTTTTGTTATGAAATCTAACACCGCAGATGCAAGAACATTTAGCAAATCAACGTCGAGTGATCTGACGAAGCCAGTTGTATGTGCACAAACAAATGTTGATTCAAAACACTTATGTTCACTGGAGTTAAGCCTGGAATATTTCCTCCGGTTTTGGGCGCCCTACGAAGCCTACTCACCATTTTGGGCGTGTGTAGCATCCATAAGTCTGTCCCCACGCAGATGACCGAGGAGTGTAAAATGCATTTTAACGCGAAGTCCACTGTGTTCGCCCCTTTTTGTTGCGCCACCCAGGTGAAAATTCCACACGAGATTTTCTCTCAGTGGAACCTCTGACAGGTGTGGGCATGAAGCAAAGTCGTTCGCTTGCTGGGCGTGGAAAGCATATTATTGCATGCTTTGAGCAGTGACATGAGCCGAGCTCGGTTATCTTGTTAGATCGACTGGCTAAGTTGCTGGATATAGTTGGTGGAGCTTGGGTGCACAGAACAAACAACCCTAATCGTGAACATTAGCCTTCCATGACCTCGTGTAGCCAGGTTTTCACTCATGAGAACACGTTCGCTGAAGTGTCATTATTTTGTGGAGTGATTGATCGGAACACATTAAGTCGAGCCGAAACAAGCCAGGCGGCCTTAAAGAGGAATGTCTGGGATGTCAAGGCCGCCAAAAATATTCACTGAAGCAGCCAAACAACTAGAATGAAAAAAACGAAACATTTATTTATGTGAAAACAATTGATGGGCGATAGTGTGGTTTAGGAGGCCGTCCGGCCTAAATCTTACTCACCAAAAGTCATCAGAGTAATCGATACCAGAAGTGCCGTTAATAAGATCCATACATTGCCGCAGAGGCATTGTTTCGAACAACCGTTCAACTTATGTAAGTGAGTACTTCGTTTGGTAGAGTAAAACCAACACGTATCATCACGTATGGTGTTTGTTGCATCTATCTCTTGAATTTGGTTACAGGGCCCTCAACTAAACCCTGTAAGTTCTAAGGTTGAAAAAATGGGATCACTTATTTACATTGTTGGCACAAATAAGAAGGGTTATATATTCGAAACACTGGCATGTCTACTGACCTAACATTTCTGAAATTTTAAACCGTTTATTGCGGACAAACTGTTCTTGAGCAGATATCAGCAGTTGATAAGTGAAGAACAGTTACAGCAATTCATCTTACAGCACCGCTTGACAGAAGGTCGTCTGTCTTGCAAAGGGGTTGGAATGGTAGAAGAAACTCGCTGTTGACCTGTTGGCTGATTTAGCTGGTTGGATTCATACGTTTCATTGCTATTCGAGGTGACATCAGTGGAGGATGAGTGGGTGACTTCCTCCTCTTCTGCGTGTACTAATCCAGTTTTCTCAACGGTATTTTATTTATTTATTTAATAACTTTAAAGTGAATGATCCGCAACGAGGCTGCTTTCCTAGCTCAGCTTCCTTCTGCATTATGATGTGAGTGTATCTAGGTGATATCACACATTCTAGAAAAAAGTTGAGTGACTTTTAGCATGGAGATACACAATTTTTAGGGTGTGGCTGCTTTCTGGATATAAAATACAACTTTCAGTCATAAGCATATGAACTCCGAGTTCAAACGGTTCTGTAACATGGGCATGCATCTCCTGTGACTCAGCTTTCAAGTCCTCCTCGCCGGGACGAATTTTCACTTGTATTTTGTGTAGTTGAATTACACTATATACAAACCTGCTGTATTGCTCGGAGCTAAAAAAAGAATAACAAATTTGTCAAGAATGACCGTGCAAACTACAACTGCATTGCACAGATTACTCTGCCAAATAACGATGCAAATCAAGATTAGTTACTTTAACCCGCTGCCTAGGTTGCCAGTGGATTGGCACGGAAAGTTGCCGGAAATTAGAGGATATTCACAGGAATTCCTAGCCGTTGTACTTGTTGAAGCTCCCTATTTACAATCAAAATATTCTAGGTGTTTAAATTGCAATTTTGCAAAAAAAAACATTAATCTGCTGAATTCGATTTTCCAGCACAGTTTACAGGTATGCTGCTTTTAGCAAATGGTCCGTCTAGCTTTTCGAATGCAATTTTGTGGTGAAATTATGTCATTTATTTATTTTTCATTTCATACATCATACTGAAAGGCAATTTAAAACATAACTTATTACGATCCGGTGTATCACTTAGCTTATGCGCAACGAGGGATGGAGACTAATCTTTGAGTTTTGATAAAAGATAATGGAAGAGTGAATTGATTTCCTTAACCTTTTTGTTTTCTGGACCACCAAAATAGAGCTCTCTTGATTTTTTCATATCACTGGAGTTTAACGTTACTTCGTAATCGACCAATGTTTTCTAGCTAACAAGTCCAGTCGAGAAGCAGCATCTCAGCTGCTCATCATATACGAATTCATCATGCTGATAATTTGGTCTTTTAGTTGTATGTTAATTTTCTTCAGATTGTGATGCTCATAGAAAGACGATGGACTCGGCCAAAGTGAAAGCTTTTCAAGTATTCAAGAAGTTAAGTAAAGTGAAGGAGTTTGAGCATCCACACAAATGTTCAACTCAGCTATTGTTGGGATCGATTAAAAATCGATCATATGAAGGATAGATTTGCCTCCTCATGTTAAGACACAATTCAAGTCTTTGGTATGTTTTTGTTAAAATCCCTATGTTTGATGCATTGGCTAACTAATTAGGATTTGCGCGTCTAAGGGATTCAATTAATTTGCTACCAGAATCGATATACGATTCGTTTTGTGCTATAATGGAAGCTGGAACAAACGCGAGATATTTTTAATTACTAGCAATAAAATATATTATCACAATTAAAACACGATAGGCAACTAGGATTGACGACCAATTGGCAACCCCTAATCAATTGGAATCGATTTTACCCATTGGGCTAACATAAATTATGATAGTGGTTTGGTAAGATTTGTTACTTTTCAATTAACATTTTGTCCTGCAAGTGAAGCAAATCCATGCTGAAAGGCCGATAAGCGCTGTACAGTTGTTTCATCTTTAAAGTGACTCACCCAAGGGGGAAATCTCATGAAACTCTAGTAGAGAGTTTCGAAACCGCAAACTTCCACTTGAAGATTAAAGGGTGAGCAGCGCTATATCCTGATTACATGTGAGTTAATCATAGGGCTTATCGACAATTTAGTGGTCGAAAGGTCAAGTATTCAAACTACTGGCCGGGAGGTAATGGGTTATACACTCCCTCTATTATAATGAGGTGGACATCACTGATAGTTCCTAATAAGGATGAAACAATTGTAGGGTGCTTCGCGGATTTTCAGCGTAAATTGGCAGCATTATTTGGACGCATCTAAAACAAAGGGCGCAACGGTTCTCCGAAATAGTCCACTAACGTGTCCTCCAAAATGCGATTTCCAAAAACATTTTACTAGCTGGGACGGAAGGTGAGCAAACAATCATGTTAATTTAACCTGATTTCTCGACTTCGCGCCAGTCACGTTCAGCATGAGCGCCTGCACTCGGTAACTCCTACACCTAGTGTTAACCAATTCATTGTGATTTTCCAATGAACTGTCCACTGTCATGCCCTAATAGTACCTTGGGCTTGATTCCTCTGGGGAACTGAGAACACAATCAACTGCTTGTTCCTATCCCGATTTAGGCCAATAGGTTTTGATGAAAGCAATGCTGTGTCAGATGCCCCGTTCGCAAGGATGTGCTCTCCCATCTCTCTCATATTCATTCGGTTGGATTGAGTCGACACTGGTAGTCTCACTTCAGCAACCGAACCAAATGGAATTTTTGTATAAACCAGCCCATTTTGTATTGGTGCTCAAACGATCAAGTGTCTACACATCACGCTTGACAGTACTAAGAGCTGAGCAGGTTTGCAGATATATATTGTCACCTGTGGACACCAAATGAGTGCCAGTTGGTGTCCATGACAATTGTTTTTTCGAAGTATTCGGCCTAACGGTCGAGGAGTTCTTCTTTATTCGAGATGGTCACTACATTCTGATCCTTGATGTTTTCGCTCACAGACGGATTTCGGGGACCGGGCGCATTGAAATAATCCTCGGGCATTACCGGCTATCTGGGCCTCTTCTATCTCCTCAGAATTCTGTGCTCCCCACATTTCAGGGTCGGCTTGCACACTCACTTTCCATTGTGAGAGCAAGAGCAGCTTTTTGACCTGCTTGCTGTCGACATTGAATGCAGCCAGGCAGACTGGGTGTCGAGGTTTGAAAGCAATTTGGAGATAGCTGAGGACTTCGGCGCCATGTGACTAGCAGATGTTGCACGCACAAGCGATGCAAGACGAACGGATTCATCAACCCTAAGTGCTGGACCTATAAGGGGCGACTTGATAATGGGGTTGAGAGACGGGGGAGGAGGTGTGTGTGAAGGAGGAAGAAGCTAGGCGTTAGCAGTAGCCTGTTTTCCCTTACCCACCTTGCGATATACAGCGAGCAAGGCGACCCGGCTGATGGCACCACGCGACGGTTCATATGGCATGAGTTTATTGGTAGACGTAGGTATTATGGTTGTACGTGGGCTGGGTTATTGTCAGAGCGCCAACAACTAGGCAAGAGGAAGATTAATGTACTTAACCGAAGCCTTTGGCTGAAAAGCCTGACCGCACGACAGCGGTGTTTAGCGTGAAATGCAAAAGCATTACAATTTTTGCTGAACACGTCGTCACGTGTTCCAAACCTGAACTGGAGGACCAGGACACTCTGTGTGTCAGATATCTAACCATTGACCAACCTCATATGAGAGACTCTGTGAGAGTGGCTGGGACATTAGCAAGTATAGTTACATGAGTCGATGCTGGGCACAAACCGTCACATCCCGGTAAAGTCCAGTCTGTCGCCGACGCCACCTAGGATTGATCGGATCCGTAGCAGCAATTAAACTAATCTGCCCGATTCTGGAACAAGTTTGTTTGGGCTTCGTTCCTCGTTATGCTATTTTGTTTCGTACCGTACGGACGTTGTATGGAGTCCGCATAGATTGTCCGCAATTTCGCACAGTTCATACATGAATTCATACGGGCCCCTTCGAAAATGCTGTGGGTCTCGATCATGAATAGCTGAGTTATTCCATTCTAGAAATGCTTGCTAGTTGGGAAAAACTTTTGAGAATGTGCAGAGTTTTGTATGAATTCGGGAACTACGCCGAACAGAGAGTTTCCATTTGTGGTGAATTCATCTGCCTATCTAAAAGATTCTTGCTGTTCACAATGCATCTAAAGCTAAAAGCTCACCGGTTCTCCGGAAACACTTTTACCAGCTGAGTTGACAGGTGAGTAAACAATCATCCTAATTCAACTTGATTGCTTGACTTCGCGCCAGTCACGTTCAGCATGAGCGCCTGCACTCGGTAACTCCTACACCTAGTGTTAACCAATTCATTGTGATTTTCCAATGAACTGTCCACTGTCATGCCCTAATAGTACCTTGGGCTTGATTCCTCTGGGGAACTGAGAACACAATCAACTGCTTGTTCCTATCCCGATTTAGGCCAATAGGTTTTGATGAAAGCAATGCTGTGTCAGATGCCCCGTTCGCAAGGATGTGCTCTCCCATCTCTCTCATATTCATTCGGTTGGATTGAGTCGACACTGGTAGTCTCACTTCAGCAACCGAACCAAACGGAATTTTTGTATAAACCAGCCCATTTTGTATTGGTGCTCAAACGATCAAGTGTCTACACATCACGCTTGACAGTACTAAGAGCTGAGCAGGTTTGCAGATATATATTGTCACCTGTGGACACCAAATGAGTGCCAGTTGGTGTCCATGACAATTGTTTTTTCGAAGTATTCGGCCTAACGGTCGAGGAGTTCTTCTTTATTCGAGATGGTCACTACATTCTGATCCTTGATGTTTTCGCTCACAGACGGATTTCGGGGACCGGGCGCATTGAAATAATCCTCGGGCATTACCGGCTATCTGGGCCTCTTCTATCTCCTCAGAATTCTGTGCTCCCCACATTTCAGGGTCGGCTTGCACACTCACTTTCCATTGTGAGAGCAAGAGCAGCTTTTTGACCTGCTTGCTGTCGACATTGAATGCAGCCAGGCAGACTGGGTGTCGAGGTTTGAAAGCAATTTGGAGATAGCTGAGGACTTCGGCGCCATGTGACTAGCAGATGTTGCACGCACAAGCGATGCAAGACGAACGGATTCATCAACCCTAAGTGCTGGACCTATAAGGGGCGACTTGATAATGGGGTTGAGAGACGGGGGAGGAGGTGTGTGTGAAGGAGGAAGAAGCTAGGCGTTAGCAGTAGCCTGTTTTCCCTTACCCACCTTGCGATATACAGCGAGCAAGGCGACCCGGCTGATGGCACCACGCGACGGTTCATATGGCATGAGTTTATTGGTAGACGTAGGTATTATGGTTGTACGTGGGCTGGGTTATTGTCAGGGCGCCAACAACTAGGCAAGAGGAAGATTAATGTACTTAACCGAAGCCTTTGGCTGAAAAGCCTGACCGCACGACAGCGGTGTTTAGCGTGAAATGCAAAAGCATTACAATTTTTGCTGAACACGTCGTCACGTGTTCCAAACCTGAACTGGAGGACCAGGACACTCTGTGTGTCAGATATCTAACCATTGACCAACCTCATATGAGAGACTCTGTGAGAGTGGCTGGGACATTAGCAAGTATAGTTACATGAGTCGATGCTGGGCACAAACCGTCACATCCCGGTAAAGTCCAGTCTGTCGCCGACGCCACCTAGGATTGATCGGATCCGTAGCAGCAATTAAACTAATCTGCCCGATTCTGGAACAAGTTTGTTTGGGCTTCGTTCCTCGTTATGCTATTTTGTTTCGTACCGTACGGACGTTGTATGGAGTCCGCATAGATTGTCCGCAATTTCGCACAGTTCATACATGAATTCATACGGGCCCCTTCGAAAATGCTGTGGGTCTCGATCATGAATAGCTGAGTTATTCCATTCTAGAAATGCTTGCTAGTTGGGAAAAACTTTTGAGAATGTGCAGAGTTTTGTATGAATTCGGGAACTACGCCGAACAGAGAGTTTCCATTTGTGGTGAATTCATCTGCCTATCTAAAAGATTCTTGCTGTTCACAATGCATCTAAAGCTAAAAGCTCACCGGTTCTCCGGAAACACTTTTACCAGCTGAGTTGACAGGTGAGTAAACAATCATCCTAATTCAACTTGATTGCTTGACTTCGCGCCAGTCACGTTCAGCATGAGCGCCTGCACTCGGTAACTCCTACACCTAGTGTTAACCAATTCATTGTGATTTTCCAATGAACTGTCCACTGTCATGCCCTAATAGTACCTTGGGCTTGATTCCTCTGGGGAACTGAGAACACAATCAACTGCTTGTTCCTATCCCGATTTAGGCCAATAGGTTTTGATGAAAGCAATGCTGTGTCAGATGCCCCGTTCGCAAGGATGTGCTCTCCCATCTCTCTCATATTCATTCGGTTGGATTGAGTCGACACTGGTAGTCTCACTTCAGCAACCGAACCAAACGGAATTTTTGTATAAACCAGCCCATTTTGTATTGGTGCTCAAACGATCAAGTGTCTACACATCACGCTTGACAGTACTAAGAGCTGAGCAGGTTTGCAGATATATATTGTCACCTGTGGACACCAAATGAGTGCCAGTTGGTGTCCATGACAATTGTTTTTTCGAAGTATTCGGCCTAACGGTCGAGGAGTTCTTCTTTATTCGAGATGGTCACTACATTCTGATCCTTGATGTTTTCGCTCACAGACGGATTTCGGGGACCGGGCGCATTGAAATAATCCTCGGGCATTACCGGCTATCTGGGCCTCTTCTATCTCCTCAGAATTCTGTGCTCCCCACATTTCAGGGTCGGCTTGCACACTCACTTTCCATTGTGAGAGCAAGAGCAGCTTTTTGACCTGCTTGCTGTCGACATTGAATGCAGCCAGGCAGACTGGGTGTCGAGGTTTGAAAGCAATTTGGAGATAGCTGAGGACTTCGGCGCCATGTGACTAGCAGATGTTGCACGCACAAGCGATGCAAGACGAACGGATTCATCAACCCTAAGTGCTGGACCTATAAGGGGCGACTTGATAATGGGGTTGAGAGACGGGGGAGGAGGTGTGTGTGAAGGAGGAAGAAGCTAGGCGTTAGCAGTAGCCTGTTTTCCCTTACCCACCTTGCGATATACAGCGAGCAAGGCGACCCGGCTGATGGCACCACGCGACGGTTCATATGGCATGAGTTTATTGGTAGACGTAGGTATTATGGTTGTACGTGGGCTGGGTTATTGTCAGGGCGCCAACAACTAGGCAAGAGGAAGATTAATGTACTTAACCGAAGCCTTTGGCTGAAAAGCCTGACCGCACGACAGCGGTGTTTAGCGTGAAATGCAAAAGCATTACAATTTTTGCTGAACACGTCGTCACGTGTTCCAAACCTGAACTGGAGGACCAGGACACTCTGTGTGTCAGATATCTAACCATTGACCAACCTCATATGAGAGACTCTGTGAGAGTGGCTGGGACATTAGCAAGTATAGTTACATGAGTCGATGCTGGGCACAAACCGTCACATCCCGGTAAAGTCCAGTCTGTCGCCGACGCCACCTAGGATTGATCGGATCCGTAGCAGCAATTAAACTAATCTGCCCGATTCTGGAACAAGTTTGTTTGGGCTTCGTTCCTCGTTATGCTATTTTGTTTCGTACCGTACGGACGTTGTATGGAGTCCGCATAGATTGTCCGCAATTTCGCACAGTTCATACATGAATTCATACGGGCCCCTTCGAAAATGCTGTGGGTCTCGATCATGAATAGCTGAGTTATTCCATTCTAGAAATGCTTGCTAGTTGGGAAAAACTTTTGAGAATGTGCAGAGTTTTGTATGAATTCGGGAACTACGCCGAACAGAGAGTTTCCATTTGTGGTGAATTCATCTGCCTATCTAAAAGATTCTTGCTGTTCACAATGCATCTAAAGCTAAAAGCTCACCGGTTCTCCGGAAACACTTTTACCAGCTGAGTTGACAGGTGAGTAAACAATCATCCTAATTCAACTTTTGTATACAAAGTAACAGTTGAACTAAGCCGCCATTTCCTGGAACCAGCTTTTGTGGGCTTAATTTCTGGTGACGGTGGAGTCTTGGAAACTTTGTGGATCTGGGTGGCCGCCTAGACATTTTGTTTGCGCACCATTTCGATGACCCCAAATCTGAATTCTTAAGGGTGCACTGAATGTTGCTGTTGATTTCCTTTTTGAATTCTGAATTACTGCATTGGTATAATGTGACTGAAAATGAAGCATCGTTGGGAATGGAAATACAGCTCTGCCTAAAAATGAGCATGTCGTCTGTAAGAGAGAGCTTCTCTATGCTGAATTCAGTTCTGTCTGCCACTTAATGCTATTTATTGAAGGTTTCTCCTATCGCCAGTGCTGGAGTAGCTCACTGAAACGCTCAGTGTACCACAGTATTTCTGCATAGTTCATTCCCTACAGCGTTGGTTTTGCAAAGATGCTGTTAGCGCCGTCAAAGACTCCGTTATCTGGGGACTTTAGGACGCGCAGACGGACCTGGCATGTTTACTGCTACAATCGTGGAGCTTTCGCTGACCTCTTACTTTGTTTCCGCTAGTGGTCTGTCAGTCCAGCGCAAAGTCAGGGGCTGCGGATACGGCTGATTCGCTCCCAATGTCCAACAGCGCTGACATAATCCTTGTGCCTTTCACGCTCCAGCTCTGGTTCGAAGTTACTGATCTTGGAGTTGACAAACTCCGGTTCTTATCGCCGCCCACCAATTCAGCCTTTCGTATGCTGGCACATCACACTTCAGGTGAGCAATCTCACCATCTTCTAGATTTTTGAACAAGATATCCAGATATCAAGGCTCTTGTCTACCGAGTTTTCACTGGCCTGTGCAGCTGGTCACATTGACGCTGCTCCGAAACCTCTCTCACATTCACTCGGCACACATGACTGAGCCACCGTAGGAGGTTAGATATTATTGTAGCATCCTCTCCATCAGTACTTGCCCTTTGGTGGACTTCCGTGCCCGGCACTCGTTCGCTCCGGTGGAAACTAAACTTCCGGCTCAGGTAGTGCATTTCAAGGCTGCCCAAGTATGCGAGGTTACGCCAATAGCTTTTCAATGTTTCAGTGCCTCACAAAACGTTCAGCATTTGGACCCATTTCGGAGGCTCCGTTTCCTCAAGAAGATGCAAGAAGATGCATGCACTCTACTCGGGGTAAACCCCTGAAGGAATAAGATCGTGCGGTGAACAGTTTAGGGCTCTTTTGAACCTATCAGTCCACCTGAATGGTGGCCTACGACTATCCAAAAATGAGACCCACGTGGACGGACATTGCTTTGTTGTATAAAAGATGGATGTGATCACAGCGCTTGAACAAAAATCTGTGTCGGAAACAGAAGCATCTTCGGTTTGATCATGCAACGAACGACCAGCAGGTCTGTCTTGGTGTTGGTTAGGAACCGTCGTTTCCATTCGGTTTCGAGTAGTGTCTATTCACTCCTGAATGTGCGCAGTAAGCTCGGTTGGGTGGTTTTGTTCAGCCACCATTTTTCCAGTTCCGAATGTGTTGTAGACAATCGGCGCTGTAGGTCCTCGCTGTTCACTTGAACAACCGTGATTTGGTTAGCAACGATGGCGGCGCTTGTGCGGAGTTGGTTGATTTGCGGCACCAATTCACCGCGCAAACAATCTAGCTCGGATGAAAGCTTGGAGCGCATATTGTGAAGCTGGCCACCTGTCACGGCCCAGTTTTCATGAGCACAGGAAACACTGTGCTTGGATTCGGTCGATCTCAGTCTGTGCATCAATTCGTTATTTTGTTGCTCCAATTGATGTGTGGACTCGTTCGCCTCGTCCACTGCACTGTGCGAGCGAGCCATGTGGTCGGATTTTCCACGTCTGTCGGCAGCCAAGGTCTCGTAGGCAATGTTTGAAATGTCACACACAGGTGACAGATCCTCGTGTGTATCACTCTGACTAGTGCGGTTGGGAAATGTGCTAGTGTGTGACGTCGTTGTGTTTCTTACCGGTTTGTCAAACATCTGTTTTCGGCAGTTATTAGTCTAGGACTTATGGTAAGTAGCTGAGGCGCCGGCGACGGATCCTGCTAAAGGTGGTTTAGTAATCGGGTTCAAAGATCTGAATCTCATGCTTATCGGAGACTAGCCGAAAGTCAGACTGATATGCAGTCGATCTGCCGGGCTTGACTCGTTCACTTTCTAGTTCGCACTTATTGGCATATTATGAAATCTCCAAGATTGTTCCTGTTGACTGTGATGTAGTGACAAACAAATCGGACAATCGAAAAATCCCCTATAACGAGCAATCGATTTAGTCTGCATGTTTCACTATGTGGATGAGATCACAAGTGACCTGATTACTCGTTTTGCCAAACTGATTGTTGGTCGTCTCCCGACTGTCATCATTTCCGTTTTACCGCGTACAGGTTTACCAGCTGCAGGTTGGTTTTCATAAACATTTTAGCCCCACCTCCTGCTCAATTCGACTAGTTATTCCAGATGACCAACTAGAAGGATTTTGTGATATGGCGAACACTTGCTTGAAAGTTGAAGTTTAAAATCAGTGTTGGATTGGTCAGATACATGCTTACGTTTGAACTAATCTGCCCCATTCTCGAACAAGTTTGTTTGGACTTCGTTCCTCGTTATGCTCTTTTGTTTCGTAACGTAAGGACGTGGTCTGCAGTCCGCATAGATTTTCCCACAATTTCGCCTATCTATAAGATTTTTGCCGTCCACAATTCATCTAAAGCCAAAAGCTCACCGGTTCTCTTTTCAAAATGGAATATGTATACAACCATGCATGCGTGCAAGCATACGTGGTGGGCTGGCATTCAGTTCCGAGTTTGCATTACATGTTCAGCTGCGCCAAATCCTCCCGCAAAACACTGTGGATTTCAGTTTGCGCTAAGTGGCATGCGTAACATCGTGGATGTCTCATATTCGGTTTAATCCCGAGGGAATAAAACCGTGGGATGCACAGCTAACGAAAGTCTTCATTCAGGTCACGGACATGATTCAATTTTGTCCTACGGATATCAACACAGATGAACGCAACAAGGCTGGCGCGTTGAGATCCAACAAAGACAAGGTCAAAAACGATAAACACACATATGGATTACTGGTGGTGTGTTTTATTAAGTCTGGTCACACACAGGGAGTCGATTTTTAGTTCCGAAATAACTCCACTGTTATTCAGGCGTTAGTGGCCGATAGGCTTAACATACAAACTGTTGGACCGAGAAGTACCAGTGTTGAAAATTAAAGTCATGCTGTCGACGCTGGCTGGTGCTTGTGTTCAAAGACACGCCAATGTGTGAAATATTTTCCCACATATTTCGACAAGAATACACATGTTAAAACATTAGTACGATTACAGGAAATCCGTCAAAAGCTCACAACCGGATTTCCTCTCCATTTATCCCCAATTGGTGTGAGTGTTTCACGCTAAACCAGGGAACGTGAAACTGCCACTAGATACACGCGGTTCCACCGGGTGTTTGTTTCCACCTAAATGTTTCAATATGTACATGAGATCAAACGTGACCTTGATTACTCGGTCTGTCAAATTTGCAGTATGTCATGCACTTACTGCGCATCATTTCGCTGTTTTCCCGCACAGGTCCACCAGTTGCAGGTTCGTTTTTATGAGTAATTTACCCACTCACCACCTCGCACGTCACCTCTCGTGAACGATCAAACTAATCATGTTACATGTCTAGGTAGAAGTCTGTTGTGATATGGATGACGCGTGCTATGAAGCGAAATGAGAAACGAGGTCAAAATGAGATGGCCATCTTTGTTAGTCCGGAAACCGTTTTCGAATTCCCCGGAGGTTTTTGTATACAAAGTAACAGTTGAACTAAGCCGCCATTTCCTGGAACCAGCTTTTGTGGGCTTAATTTCTGGTGACGGTGGAGTCTTGGAAACTTTGTGGATCTGGGTGGCCGCCTAGACATTTTGTTTGCGCACCATTTCGATGACCCCAAATCTGAATTCTTAAGGGTGCACTGAATGTTGCTGTTGATTTCCTTTTGAATTCTGAATTACTGCATTGGTATAATGTGACTGAAAATGAAGCATCGTTGGGAATGGAAATACAGCTCTGCCTAAAAATGAGCATGTCGTCTGTAAGAGAGAGCTTCTCTATGCTGAATTCAGTTCTGTCTGCCACTTAATGCTATTTATTGAAGGTTTCTCCTATCGCCAGTGCTGGAGTAGCTCACTGAAACGCTCAGTGTACCACAGTATTTCTGCATAGTTCATTCCCTACAGCGTTGGTTTTGCAAAGATGCTGTTAGCGCCGTCAAAGACTCCGTTATCTGGGGACTTTAGGACGCGCAGACGGACCTGGCATGTTTACTGCTACAATCGTGGAGCTTTCGCTGACCTCTTACTTTGTTTCCGCTAGTGGTCTGTCAGTCCAGCGCAAAGTCAGGGGCTGCGGATACGGCTGATTCGCTCCCAATGTCCAACAGCGCTGACATAATCCTTGTGCCTTTCACGCTCCAGCTCTGGTTCGAAGTTACTGATCTTGGAGTTGACAAACTCCGGTTCTTATCGCCGCCCACCAATTCAGCCTTTCGTATGCTGGCACATCACACTTCAGGTGAGCAATCTCACCATCTTCTAGATTTTTGAACAAGATATCCAGATATCAAGGCTCTTGTCTACCGAGTTTTCACTGGCCTGTGCAGCTGGTCACATTGACGCTGCTCCGAAACCTCTCTCACATTCACTCGGCACACATGACTGAGCCACCGTAGGAGGTTAGATATTATTGTAGCATCCTCTCCATCAGTACTTGCCCTTTGGTGGACTTCCGTGCCCGGCACTCGTTCGCTCCGGTGGAAACTAAACTTCCGGCTCAGGTAGTGCATTTCAAGGCTGCCCAAGTATGCGAGGTTACGCCAATAGCTTTTCAATGTTTCAGTGCCTCACAAAACGTTCAGCATTTGGACCCATTTCGGAGGCTCCGTTTCCTCAAGAAGATGCAAGAAGATGCATGCACTACAGTCTATGTTACCTGGTGCTGTTTGTAATGGTACCGGTCTAATCTGTAGTGAAGGTTTGTCCGATGATGGCAGTATGACGGGCTCGTCTTTTTGTAGTTGCGCCATACGCTGCAGATCGATCGTAGGTGCCGAGTGGAGTGAGTCAATTTCCGGACGAGATAAGGTGTCAGCGACGATGTTCAGATATCCTGGTATATGGCGAATGTCATTGGTGAATTGAGAAATATAATCAATTTGACGTATTTCGCAAGGTGAATATTTATCAGGCTTGGCTATTAAGGCTGACGTTAACGGTTTATGATCTGTATAGATGCAAAATTCGCGTCCTGCCAGCAAATGACGGAAATGGCGGATCGATAGGTAGATGGCTAACAGTTCTCTACCAAATGTACTGTAACGTGATTCGGTGGGTGATAGCTTATGGGAGAAAAATGCAAGTGGCTGATGCACATTATTGATAATCTGATGCAAAACTGCGTCTACAGCATGGTTAGAAGCATCAACGTTGAGTGATACAAAGGAACTATGTTGTAAGTGAAATAGTTTGAGGGAATCAGCTAGGGAGGCTTTGGCTTGCTCAAAGGCAGATATGGCTGAATCGGTCAATCGAAAAGCTTTGGGGTTTCCAGATAAAAGTGGTGCTAATAAGGAAGCAGCTTTAGGAATGAACCGTCGGTAGAAGTTAATCATTCCTAAAAAACCGTTTGAGCTGCTTAAATGAGGTAGGTAGAAGAAAATTACGAATAATGATCAAGTTGTCAGTGGCAGGCGATATACCATCTTGAATAATCTTATGACCAAGAAAGTTTAACGAAGATGAACCAAAAATACATTTTTGAGTGTTAATAACAACGCCGCGATCGCGTAATCGAATAAATAAGAGACGTAAATGTTCAATGTGTTGTTCATGGCTGGGACTAGCAATTAAAATGTCATCTGGGTAAGCGAACACAAATGGCAGACCCGATAGCACTTGGTCTATGAAACGCCGAAAAGTTTGGGCTGCATTACGAAGGCCGAAAGGTATGCGTAAAAATTCGAATGGCCCGAATGGGTTGGTAATAGCAGTTTTATGAACGTCGTCTGGATGTATTGGGATGTGGTGGGAAGCGCGGAGGATGTCAATATGGGAAAAACGGGGCATCCGTTTAGAAAAGAAGAAAAATCGTGTAGGTGTGGGATGGGATAACGGTCTGGTATGGTGACATTGTTGAGTGCACGGTAGTCACCGCAAGGAGCCAGTCTGAGGACGTTTTCTTAGGTACCATATGGAGAGGTGAAGTCCACGAGCTTTGAGGAGGTCTGATGATACCTAGTTGGAGCATATGCTGAAATTCGTTCTTGGCTATCTGTAACTTTTCAGCGGCCAAACGACGTGGGCGTGTAAAAACAGGAGGGCCATGTGTATGAATGTGGTGAAATACGGAGTGTTTTGGGTCTGGCTGGTGAAAATTGGGTTTAGTTAATTCTGGAAAATCATTAGGCAATCCGTCATAAGGTGAGTCGCCACTTCTATAAACTGTCACTGGATAAATTGACGGTAAAGGTACAGATCGACCTCTAACAGAGAGTTGGGTGTGAGCGTCGACGAGACGTTGTTTCAGATCGACCAAAATGTTGAAATGTGTGAGAAAATCGGCGCCAATGATAGGGTGATGCACGTCAGCGACGACAAAAATCCAGGCAAACTCACGGCGTAACCCGAGATTAACTCGCAAAACACGCTGCCCGTAAGTCCTCATAGAAGAACCATTGGCGGCAGTTAGGGTGAAAGTAGAAGGTTTGGAGTTGGAATAAGTGGCGCATAGAGGAATAATGCTGATGTCGGCTCCAGTGTTAATAAGAAAACTGAGGCCAGAAGTTTTGTCGAAAACTGTCAGCCGGCGAGTGATATGAGGGGGGCATTGAACCTTACTCGCCTCTAAGGTTCTGCCCATGCGTTTCCCGAAATTGACTGAGGGGGTGCGTGGTTATTTTGGAAGCAACACGGTTGGGAGCACTTGCGGGCACGATGTCCGAAGGTGCTATGCTACCAGCAGTGACCATTTCCCGTGGAGGGAGAATGTGGTCGAGAATGCGAGCGTGGACGCGACAGCGCACGGAGAAACTGGTACGGTCTAGACAAGCAATGGCTTCTACCCGTTAAGTTAAATTGTCAAGACGATCGTAAAAAATTGAGACACACAAACTGGTGTATCTACGGAAGAAACACTAGAAGAGAACGGTTGAATTCCCAGTAACTTATCTGCTATGCTGGAAAGTCCAGAGAGTGGAACAGCGTCTGAACACGGACAGACTAATCTAGCCGAGGATATTGCTCGTTCAGACGCTCAGACCCAAGTGTCCAGCTGCAGCAGCCAAATCTGTCTACCCCACACGTCCGGTCTCATCCTTCAGAATCGTGACTTGGCATGTAGCCATCCCTATCCGAACTGGCCTGTCACATTGACCTATGCCGGTTGATCAGTACAAACACGAAGAATGTTCAGGACTCCCAGTATTTTCAAAATGGAATATGTATACAACCATGCATGCGTGCAAGCATACGTGGTGGGCTGGCATTCAGTTCCGAGTTTGCATTACATGTTCAGCTGCGCCAAATCCTCCCGCAAAACACTGTGGATTTCAGTTTGCGCTAAGTGGCATGCGTAACATCGTGGATGTCTCATATTCGGTTTAATCCCGAGGGAATAAAACCGTGGGATGCACAGCTAACGAAAGTCTTCATTCAGGTCACGGACATGATTCAATTTTGTCCTACGGATATCAACACAGATGAACGCAACAAGGCTGGCGCGTTGAGATCCAACAAAGACAAGGTCAAAAACGATAAACACACATATGGATTACTGGTGGTGTGTTTTATTAAGTCTGGTCACACACAGGGAGTCGATTTTTAGTTCCGAAATAACTCCACTGTTATTCAGGCGTTAGTGGCCGATAGGCTTAACATACAAACTGTTGGACCGAGAAGTACCAGTGTTGAAAATTAAAGTCATGCTGTCGACGCTGGCTGGTGCTTGTGTTCAAAGACACGCCAATGTGTGAAATATTTTCCCACATATTTCGACAAGAATACACATGTTAAAACATTAGTACGATTACAGGAAATCCGTCAAAAGCTCACAACCGGATTTCCTCTCCATTTATCCCCAATTGGTGTGAGTGTTTCACGCTAAACCAGGGAACGTGAAACTGCCACTAGATACACGCGGTTCCACCGGGTGTTTGTTTCCACCTAAATGTTTCAATATGTACATGAGATCAAACGTGACCTTGATTACTCGGTCTGTCAAATTTGCAGTATGTCATGCACTTACTGCGCATCATTTCGCTGTTTTCCCGCACAGGTCCACCAGTTGCAGGTTCGTTTTTATGAGTAATTTACCCACTCACCACCTCGCACGTCACCTCTCGTGAACGATCAAACTAATCATGTTACATGTCTAGGTAGAAGTCTGTTGTGATATGGATGACGCGTGCTATGAAGCGAAATGAGAAACGAGGTCAAAATGAGATGGCAAGCGAGGCACGTGGTCGGATTTTCCACGTCTGCCGGCAGCCAAGACCTCGTAGACAATGTTTGAAATGTCACACTGAGGTGACAGATCCTCGTGTGTTGCGACCGGCGGCAGATCCACTTCAAAGTGTCTTAGCGATTCGTGTAGATTCGACCCGGTTATGTCCTTTGGTAATTCAGCAAGCGACGCGTTTGTTTGAATACAAGCACTTGACCTCCTATATACACAATTACAACATGGTGTGTGCAGCGGAAACCAAATAGGTGGACAACTACATGTGGTCAAAATGACCAAGATAATTATTCCCCTGCTAAATGTACAGATTTTCCTGAAATAGCTGCGGCTCCATAATCCATTTCGCAGTTGTTTTAGTCAAGGAGAAAATGCTGTCATTTTATTCACATTCATGTGTCATGTGAAAGTATTTAGGTCATGTGGTACTCAATCATCAACGGGGAAACGAAACACACTTTTCAATTGAGCCAACTTACCGTTGTGCAAACATGAGCATTTGTATTTACACGAAATGTCCAGCCACTTACCTGATTTGATACCATCGGAAATCAGCTATCTACTTGACTCGCACTCACTGAACCCGCTAAGCTGCCGTTTCAAACTTCGTTGTGCGATGGACACGAAGATTATCTGATGATCCTCGATATTGTCTTCGACCAAAATCGATCGACCCCGTCGATTTTCGGATTACAGGACATAGCCAATGGAATTCGACAAGTTATGTCAGGTGTGGTGGATGTTCCCACGGACCACGGTCAAGTGGAAAACGCTTCCCTTTTCTATCCATTCCCCAGTATTTGGGTAGACAGTTTGCATCTGCTTATCCAACTAAATTATGTAGATATAAACGTCCCATGTTTTCTAAATCATACGTCAATCTTTTTAATCAGCCAAGCCTCGTCAAGGTAAGGCAGAATTTTGTCAGACTCATGTATTTCGCATTATTTCGCATGAGGCGTCACCTTTGCAAGCGAACTTGTATGTGTGTCTCGGTTATTAGTAGTAGTCGAAATTAGACTATTTTACTCTCTTGTGGTTGGAGCGAGCATAGATATATGATGCAACATATGAATGTTGGGAATAATTTTGTAGTTCAGTGCAATAGCAAATCACACAATATGTGACCGAAATACCTGACTAGAACTCAAATTTGGTTGACTCATTGGGAAGTTGTAGGCCAAATAGACCAAATTAGAGGAGGTTTGTCGTCGCGGTACATCGGTCTTGGAACGTGCAAGCAACAGTTTGAGTGAGCAGATCGGCTGTCATTTTCCGAACATAAAGTGCATCAGGCTATGATGCAGACTGTGAGCATGTCACGTGTCGGAATTACGAACGCACTCGCCGGGTTCGGTTTCTGACCGAATCCTGGCGACTGATGCTGAAAACACTCGTGTTACATGTTTGTTCGCGATAGTCAGGAAACAGTGCTGACCGTATTGGAGGAGTCGACACTCCTTCAAGCGATCAAGTGCCAGTTTCAACGACTTTAAATGCTCCTCCATGGTACACCCAGTTATCAGGATATCGTCTAGATAGACGAACGTTTTAGGTATCCCTGCAATAACGTTTTCAATCGTGCGTTGAAATATGGATGGAGCGGAGTGGATTCCAAAAGGAAGGCGATTAAACATAAACAGACCTCTATGAGTACTGATGGTTGTAACGGGTTTCGCTTCCTCCGTTAATTCCAGTTGCTCGTAAGCATGAGCTAAATCTAGTTTTGAAAAATATTTGCTCTTGCCAATTTGTGCGTAGACGCGGTTTCCCCGCGTGGGTTCGAATCCCATCCCCGTCGCCAGTATTGTAGTTCACAGTAAGTCAGAAAAACACGTAAGTAAGGACACGGGTGTATTGTGTACACGCGGCCAACTTGGTCCGCTTTCGTGGCGGGCCAGCAAACAACTGAGTACATATCAAGTCAACCCACAGCGCTCACACGAGCCAATCAATCGGACACGCACCCAATCAGCCACTCAAGTCACACGCCAGATCGATGGTGGAACGACGAACGGACACGTACACGCGCAAACTCTCTGACACACCGAAACAGCTACTACAATGATGAATACTATAGTTAGGTGTACTTGATAAAAATAGATACAATGCGAAAAGTGGAACAAGCCTAAAAGTGATTTGTCGTTTCAGGGCACTTGTTGAGAGTTCCGGAGTGAAGTTCCGGACGCGGGACGTGGCTTCTCCGCAGCATGGCTGCTACACGTGTTCCGTAGTTGGCCGTGGAGTCTTGCGGAGCTCTGTTGACTTCTTGTCCTGTGCGCGCGAGTGTGTGTTAAGCCTAGTTGTAAGCCTATTTATTGTGTGCAGTGTGAAGAGAGGAGTGTCCCTTCGTGTTTTGGTGCTTGCACGAACATGAAAAAACTTGACCTGATGTGTTAAAGTTCATAAGCCTGGCGCGTTACGCAAGTGGTAGCCGCGTAAACAAAAATGAATGAGAACTTGTAGTGTGCACGTGCTCGGTTGAGGTTGCAAGTGGGACAGGAATTGTCACGTGGTTTGTGTGTTTGTGACACGTGATCTGATGAGTGACCTCTACAAATGCTCTCCCCCTAGCGAAGGAGACAAGTAGATGCTGATGAAATGGTGGGTGATGCTAACCTGCGACGAAACGGTCTGGCCAGTGGACATGTCTGCCCGAACGAGTAATGCGTGTGCTAGTAGTCGGAGTGATTTGGGCTGACGACGAGGTCGGTGTTGATTCCGCTGAGTCGGATTTGAGCTTGCAGTTCGGTAGGTCTGTTACTTTTGAGGGTGGATAAATACAATCGGTATAAGCCGGTTTCAGGCAATCAATACTAACGGTATCAGTTGCATCACGTAACGGAATGGTGAACTATCTGGTATGACGACTTATGACAGTGAATGGACCCTCTTAAGGAGGTTGTAACGGGTGTTTGACGCGGTCACAGCGGATGAAAACTTGCGCACAAGTGGAGAGATCAGGAGAGAGATCAGGACGGTTTGTTAGCCATTGGTGGAGAATGATAGCGTAGACGCGACATATGCGTTTTCAGTTGGGTGACGTATGTTAATGAATCACAGGGAAAACTAGTTTCTGAAAAGAAGAACTGTCCTGGGAATCGTAGTGAGGTACGGAGGACTAACTTGTCTGGTGTACATTGTAGTGTGGAAAGAAACATAGTGCGTAAATGAAGCAGTATAAGGGGACCAGGTCACTCCAGTTGTTAGGTTGCTGATGAGCTTTGATGGCCGTTTTTAAGTGTATGTGAAAACGTTCAACTAAGCCATTAGCTTGTTGATGATACGCGGTGGTGCGGATGCGTTTGCAACCTAGAAGGTCACTTAATTGTTGGAAGAGTTGAGATTCGAACTGCGAACCACGGTCTGTTGCGATGTAAGAAGGAATACCGAATATAGAGATCCATCTGGTGACAAAAGCACGAGCAATCGTCGCCGCAGAAATATCAGGAATTGGGATGGTTTCCGGCCACCTTGTAAACCTATCGACGCAAGTAAGAAGATACGAATTGCCGTTGGATGGGGGAAGTGGGCCAACAATGTCCAAGTGAGCCTGGTCGAATCGGCAGTCCGGTTGGGAGAAGGTGCCAACGGGTGCGTGAGTATGCCGAATGACTTTAGAACGTCGACAAGCCAGACAAGTTTTCGCCCATGAAAGGATGTCGTTGTTCATATTCGGCGAGTTTGCTGGTTGCACGTATTCCTGGGTGTGTTAAGTTATGTAGCGCGTCGAAAACGAGGTGACGCATTACGCATGGAACTAGGGGTCTTGGAACGGATGTAGAGAAATCACAGTCTATGTTACCTGGTGCTGCACCAGTCAACCCAAATTTACAATCTTGCCATTCTAATCCGAGTTGATTAATCCACAGTGAGTAGAGTCTACAGGGTTCGAATTCTGAAGGGTCACTAGAGCCACGTGTGTAGGATTTTACTACTTCGAAAGAGGTAGCATATCATCTGTACAGCTTTCAAGGATGGTTCCCACCAAAAGTATACAGAATTGGCAACGGAGATCTACGCACCAGATGATTCCATGCGGGTTCAAATATCACATTTGCATTTTGTCTGGAAACGCCTTCTGAGTCGATTTGTGGACGTTTATGGGCTTGTACCGATATGAAGGATATGTCTGCTCGATTGTAGCTGGTTTAGCCTCCAGGCTAACCCTCAGATTCCATCTGAAATAGAAACTGCCAATAACTGCTTTGTCGAAGATGTCCTAAGGACACAGTCCAGATCCCAGAGTGGTGGTTTGAAGAGACCTGCTCGAGTACAGTTGCATCTGGCTTCTCCGAGACTGCTCATCCAATATCTCAAATGCTTGCCATCATGCTCCATGCCGGTTCCGGTGGAGAGGGCCCAGACTCTACTGTTCATTTTATTGCAAATCAAAGGGGATTTTGTAATTTGGCTAATTTAAAAGACTATCAGTGTCCGCAAAGGCTTGTGCGGACATGTGGGCTTAGTTCGACCCAAAGCTATACCGGGTTCGTGACATAGTTTTACTGTGACATAATCAGTTTGATTCGGTGAACGCTTGATCCCTGTACCCCATCCGAGCCTTGCCATAGGAATGCGAAGGGAGATTTCATTCATCGATGCAAGTAGTATTAGTGCGGCTGACGGAAATCCGCCAACAGCTCACAACCGGTTTCGTTCTGCCAGAATCTCTACCATGTGTGAATGTCTCACGCTTAACCAGAGGACATGGAACTGCCACTAGATACACGCGGTTCCACCGGGTGTTTGTTTCCACCTAAATGTTTCAATATGTACATGAGATCAAACGTGACCTTGATTACTCGGTCTGTCAAATTTGCAGTATGTCATGCACTTACTGCGCATCATTTCGCTGTTTTCCCGCACAGGTCCACCAGTTGCAGGTTCGTTTTTATGAGTAATTTACCCACTCACCACCTCGCACGTCACCTCTCGTGAACGATCAAACTAATCATGTTACATGTCTAGGTAGAAGTCTGTTGTGATATGGATGACGCGTGCTATGAAGCGAAATGAGAAACGAGGTCAAAATGAGATGGCCATCTTTGTTAGTCCGGAAACCGTTTTCGAATTCCCCGGAGGTTTATGTATACAAAGTAATAGTTGAACTAAGCCGCCAGTTCCTGGAACCAGTTCTTTGGGTGTGTGTCTGCTTGGGTATTGTTGTTTCCACCATGTCTACGAAACCAGTATATTTCCTTTGTTTTTTGGATACATAGGTAATTTTCGCACTTCCAGTTTTTGTGTAATCTCGTGCTTATTTGGGAGGCATTTTTGTCATTTTCATCTGGGTTTTGTTTACGTCGTAGCTCACCGATTTCATGTGGTTTTGTCGCACTTTAAGCTCTGCGAAATGCTTTTTGTTTCCTCATTCGGACGCTGGTGTCCAGCATCACCTTTTGGTCCTGCTCAATTCTGATGTCCGTCAGGATGTGGGCTCACGTTCCGGACTCCCGGCGCGATTGTTAGAATTTTGCAGCTGCCGTGTCGTCACAACAGTGCAAATTTCAATTTCCGTAGGGAACATCGCTGGCGCGAACCGAAATGCGTTTTTTCAGGAGATTTCTATCTTGGGAAATCTCTCGGGAGAATCTTATCCATAAGAAACATCGATGTTGGAATTATCCAGGAAATTTAGTTGTGAGTGTTGTGCGTCTTATGTAGTTGATTTGTTTCATTACGACCTTCATCAGTCTGGGGACTTGTGATCTGTCATGATCTAAAAGCCTGCCATAAACTACTCGGTGGTCTGAATCAAGCCTGGTGCTCGACGCACTGCGTTTTCCTCCCATGGATGTATAGCTTATCTAATCCACATGACGTTCCCTCGTGTTAGGATCGTTTTTTGTCCACGGAATCAAAAATACCAAACAGATTACTAAGATACTTTTTTCTCAAACCGGCTTATTTGCACTTGATTCCTGCTTACAGCCGAGGCTTATGAACTCGCTATATCTGGTTGGACAACTGGATAGAATCGTTTCTCACCCTTCATATCCCATGTTCCTACCTTATAATGCTACGATTTCCTTCGCTGCCCGACCCAGTGGATATAAGCTGTTTGGATAATTGCACAAAACGAAACACTTTTGAAAAACCAAACTGATTTTTTGCGTGAATTCTGGATGAATACGTAGTCCGATAATAACAGGTTATTTATGCTGAACAATTTTCTAGATTCTTGTTTGTCGACTGATCTAGATCTTCGTCACTTAGATAGATATTAAAGATCCGCTAAACCCATTCCAATGTGCGCTTTGTATTTTCAAGTCCTTCGAGGTAGAATGAGATAACCGTTTTTGCCATCATCTCTGTGGAGCCTGCAAGTATCGATTGCGGTAAGATCCATGCAATGACAGCTGTGACGAGGAAAATCCGAATAACCAGTCCGGCAGCAGAAACTCTGGGTGGCATGAGCCAGATTCCAGATCTTCGGCCATAGGTAGAAATATTTTCTGTTTGAAGACCTTTTTGACCAGCAGATTATGATGTCTTTTAAAGCAAGCAGAAACATTGTTGATTTGTTGTACATACCGTAGATTGCCACCGAGTATCACTGCTCTCAAATTTTGACAGTATGGACACTCTGAATGCTTAGATGATGGTTTTGCGGTGCTTCAGTTGTGGCAATGCAGGACTGCTTTGTCTTCATGACATCATGTAACACGTTCAGTGAGGGATGTTTATTTGGACGTTTGAAGGAAATTTTGTCAAGCTGTAAAATGTTGGGCGACGTCCGTAGTTGAAAGATGACTGACGCTTCAACCTACCTGAGCGTGAGATGGCGGCACTGCTGATTGACCACTCGGGAAAACCGTCTTGGTCTTCAACCACCAGAGGGGCGGTTCTGGGTTCGATTGTCTGTAGGGATTCGTGAGACGCCAACCACTGATGATTTTCAATGATAAGGGAACAGCTGTACAATGCTTGTCGGATTTTCGATACGGAATGAATCCCCTCAACTGACGAAACCTTATTTGAAATACCAAGCTGTTGGTTCACTTATTTACTAACCTAAAGCATTGTTTATCCCACTGCAAGTAGCAAATGGTCACATAAACCGATTTCGATAATTCGTATACAAGAACTGGACTGTCATAACCTACCCATATAAGGCAGTCAGATTTGTGCTGCACAATCTGATAGACTATCAACAGTCTTTTGACAATCTGTTGACCTTTTGTGACAGTCAGATGTAGCGGCGTATTCCACATGAATAACTGAAGCCTCAAACGTCAGTAAGAGTAGTGCACGTTATTCCATGCGCTCTCGACCACTTCGTTCCCAAAACAAGATTCCTTCGCATTCATTACTACAGCTGTCTCTGACTGCAGACAGCTTGACCAAATAGATGCTGACCTCGAGGCTGACAAGCCTACCTACCCTACCTCCTATTTCTGGATGCAATATACATGCAGTTCCGTTTACTTCCACAACGTATTTGCACAACCAAAACGGGCGAAGTGGGTGCTGCCCACCTTGTGATAGAGGGTTGGCAAGGAGATTTCACTTTAAAGTTCACTGATTCAGAATACCAGAGATTGGCACCGTAAAGCGAACATCCGCATTTATGAAATGACAAGTAACCTGAACTTCAGTACGTTTTCCCTTGCTCCCCAGATGCCATAATATGTCTAACCGTTTCGGACGTTTTCTCTCTAAAGGGTATCTATTCAAAGGTACGTCTTCATTATCTGAGACGAGGCATGCAAATTAGACCAGCGATTGGAACTCAATCACCAAGCCTTGGAAACACCAGAGACTTGATTTGACTATTTTTTTAACCAAAAATGATGATGTTTGCGGTTCATTCAGGTTTTTGGGAGGACGTTGTTTGACGCCAAATATGACTACAGTTAGAGAAAACAACGGACTAAAAAAATTGTCAAACTTACCCGAGTAGATTAGAGGTATACTTGGCAAGTGATGGCTATTTAGTAGTCTTCCAGTAATCGGATGATGTTATTTGGCCTACTGAGTTTATAGATTACACCGGGTGTAATGCCAGACGGGATAGTAGAGCACAATTCTGTGCACTTGAGTGACAGCTGAAAAAGGTCCGGCTCAATTTCATTTGCGCCAACTCTCTCTGAAACCGATTGTGTCATTGACGAAGAATATGCCCTCCAGTCATATAGTAGGTACTTCCCGATATACCAAGACTGCTGCGATTCCGGCCATTATAAATCTCAAGATGGATCGAAATTCAATGCCGAGACTTGCAAACCCGAGGCTGTCTGAAACATGAACGACCACCGAATTTGATTAGGCCTCCATACGAATTCATTCCACAAGCCATTCTGATAGTGATATGGCTCATTTTACCATGTGGTCGACTGAATCATGTACCTATCACATTTTTTGCCGTGCACGTGAATTCGGCAAGTGGCACCTAAGTACGTTGTTAATCAGCTGATAAGAAAAGTCAAAAAGACGATTTCTGCAGTGACCTCCTTGTTGTCACGAGTAGCACAAGCATTCCACCCACCACATGCTACATGAGTTGACCCTGTAATGGGCTTTTGTGAAACGATGCTGAAAACTCTTCGATAGCCCTTTCTTGTGGCCCATCAGGTAAGCACAGTCCGTCAATCCTGAGTTCTAGTTGAGTGGTCCTAAGCTTCAAAGTTTGAAACAAAAACACCAGAAGATTTAGTCTGCTTGTGGTGCACAATCAAACCTTTTACGAGACGAGGCAGTAGTACAGTGACTGTACACACCGAATGACCATTGGAAAGCTAGATGACGATCCCGTTCACAATGCTCTTGTGATTGTAGATTTTTACCTTCAGAGTGTAGTGTAGAATATTCTGGGCATTGACTAAATTGGTTCCAAAATGTTTTCTTTCACTTCGCGGTAGTTCCACACTTGAGCATCTAAGCACTCTGTGCATCCACAGTCCCTGGAACACATATTATGCTCTCATATTCCAATATATATATATATATATATATATATATATATATAACCTTTAGTTGATTACCAGTACGCCTTCGGCTCGTGTTAGCTATTATCATACGAACATTTGCATTGCTTTGAATTAGTTAAATTATATACAGGATGGGTTTGTGTGACCAACAATCTCAAGAACAACACTTTAGGCCACTTTGGCTATTTTGTTAACACAGCAGTCACATTTCATAGCTTACTTGGAGAAAAATACATATACATGCTTTGTGTTTACACCCTGGGACCTAACATATTCGACCTTGAGAACAAATACAATACCACTTTCTCGCGCTTATTATTTTTACTTTCTAGTCGTGTTTGTTTCGGTACTCGAAAGCCGTGTGCCGATTGGCTCTTAAACATGGCCTAGCAATAAGTAACATTGTGATTCCGGTCACAAAGTACCACTCATTACGAAATAGTAAAGCGATCTTATTAGGGAGAATTTGCAAAGGCGCATTGATCCATTTAGCTGAATATACTAATCTGAACAACCCGCATCCCCCACAGGCCGCTCAGATAAGTGAAGATGTTAAGTAGACTAAGCTTTGTACACAAATAGGTGTTACTATCCTACCTTCTGGATTGACCAGGCCTACAAGAAGACTGGGTTCTATCCAGGCCAGCTAGACAAGCCAACAGTTACCTGAACATTAGCAACTAAACGCACCCGAACAGCCACTATTGTAAAATCTCCATCGCATATTACCCTGATTGGCCGTAAAATGAAAGCTAATAACTACGACAAAAGGCCGCCGGTGTCAATAACAAGAGGTCTTTTTAAACTACCCACAATATTCTACCGAAGATTTTCTGACATCCTGATTTTCTGGACGGTGGATGAAACACAATATTAACCTGTGCCAAAACGGTAGCAGTCAGTCTGACCCAGCTAACCTGCGTCCGACTAGCCTATGTTCGGTGCCCACAAATGTAGTGGGATCTATCTGACCAGACCTCTTTGATGATTCCTAAGCCAGTCCGGTACGCTTTCAGTAAAACAAAAAAAGGCTTAGGCATACCGGACCATCAGGATCATCATCAAAGACAGCGATTTTGACACCGATGTTTCATTGCCGTACTATTACAAACTTAGCAGATTATATTTAGAGTTTTAGAGTGAAAATAAGAGAGAAGAGCTGATGAGAGAAGGGACCTGTTGCTGGTCTATCGCAGCAATTCTGAAGCACCTACACCATAATGTGCGCAATCAGACATTCTAGAGTGAAACTGACGGCTGAAAGCCACCAATATCGCTTAGCCGCTATTTTCTTGCAATAACTCCCACCAAGCGCCCAGGGTTTGCCATTTGACCCCATCTTAAAAGGCGGACTGTGCCAAAAATATCTGATCTCTTCGTTGTCTCTTTCAAACCCCTCTGCCAAGTCTTACGTTGTACACCCCACGGTTTGCGCCATTTTGAAGGAGAAATGGAGAAAGACACTAGTTCCGGTAGACGTTGTTTCGGCAGACGTGGCACATGGCCAATTCACAATGGTTGATGGTACTGCGGCTTTCCGCGACTGAAATACCTGTCCTAAATTGAGGTGGTGTCGTCAGTGTGTGGTTGGGCGTGTATTTCCTCCAAAGCTTGTTGCGTTTATATACTATGAAAAGAAGCGGATATTTCTTCGTCTGATTGGCTGACTGTTGGCTGTCTCACAGTTTCATTGGACCCTTCGTCCGTTGTCTTGGGTTGTAGTCTGTTTTCCCTAAATTAGATACTTTTCCGTAAAGCTATTCTGATTATCTGTTCACAAAGCAAAGCTCGGCAAACACATCGACAGCCACCAGCTTAACAACCAGTGTTAGCCTCTGTTCTAGTCCCGTTGGAACCCATCTTAGAAGCAGCATAGGTGTGGGACATTTTCCATATATGGTATTATTCTTGGAAAGTGCATCCAACAGTCAGAAAGTGAAACCCTCTGTGATCAGTCACTTTCATTTTGAAAAGGGTCATTCCCCCGCAGGGTCCACTACAGAGTTCCTGGACAGCTACGAGCCAGTGTGCAGTTTCCACGCACAAGGAGAAACCAAAGTTCTTCTTTCTCTGTAGTGGTCTCTCCAAGGTGAACAATCTGTGTGAAGGTATATAGTCCGTGTATGAATTTGTGTTCCCTTAAATATCTGTAAACACATCTTTCTCCCATTCGGTGAGGTCATCCAGATTTTGTGCTAAGTCTGGCGGATTTTCTGGTCACAAACATTCAGAAGAGCTGCAGTCCATGACAAATGGGTAATCTAGCTACCGTGATATTTTGGCTCCTGTCTCAGATTACCACTTGTTCTGATTTTAATCAGGCAGTGCAAAAGGCGTCTGTCAAGGAAGCCGTTTCTGCATGGATACTACCTGGTCGGCCGCCTTGCAGCCGTGCCGCTTACTTCGTGGAGGCCTTGTTCTAAGCCATGATTTTGAGTTGATCGTTGCTTGTATGCCAAAGTGACACTGAAGCTATGCAAGTATTTGACAAATCCAGTTACAGATTATAAGGTGAAATGGATTTTCTGAAGCATTTCCTGTGGTCACAAAGAGACTATAGTTCTTTTTAGATATAAAACTGCTCAAAATTTCACATCAGAAATATCTTTCAGTGTAGCTTCCATACAGCCTCTGTTTGTTCTTAGGCTAATCAGTTTGTACACGTGAGATATGGGGAATGGTGAACCATGAGGCAGCCGTTTAATTAACAAACTAGTTTCGTGATTAGGATCACTCCCCTATGCACAATATAATTTCTGTTCGAGATCCTGAAGTTCATCATATCTGAGTACACTTGTGATCGCTAATTCAAACATCCTAGAGGTAGTAAGATTTCTTATGGGGTTTGTCGTATGGATTATAGCGGGCAAGTCCTTTTGCTCACCATCTTAATTTGCGCACGTATTAGTAAATTCTTTATCTGATCTGTTGCTCCCGATTTCTTACGTGACAGTTCCTTCTGGCAGATGGAACTAAGAGTGCGAGTCTTGCATTATGAAGCAAACATTTGCAAGGGAGATTTCATGGATTGTGAGAGTTCAGCGCCCAGATCTTTTAGATTCAGAGTAGGGTGAGCTTGGCAAGTGAACTGATTTAAGATTGTGTTCATTATGAGTGTACGGTCGTACAGCACAAAAAACAGTATTCTTGCTGTAAAACTACCCATTGTGGTGTAATCCATTGTATAAACTACCCAGACGCAACTCACCAATGATGCAGCAAGAGGCCTACCAAGTTAGACATCTGCATTTTCAAATGGGAGAACGTGACTCTCCGTAACAAAGTAAACTTTAATGAAAATGCTAGTACAATAAAGATAATTTTTCACGTATTCTGAGGAATTCCGAAGTAACGGAATGGTTTGTCAACAAAGTCGTACGTTCCTGTCTATCACGAAAACCCAAAACAAAGATATCTTCCAGGCGAAACACGCGCGTAAGGTTGTTGAAATCTCTCTTATAAGTTTCAACAGAGCGAAGTTCTAGGGATTAGTCACATAACGCAGTAAGGATATAGACGTACATATTGTGAATTGCCGACCCAATGGCCATTATAAAGAGGAGCGGTGACACGAAACAACTGACGTCCGTGTTTTCCGGGACTGGGTAATCTGAAGAGACAATCTATGAACAAAGTATAACTGGCACATTTGTCGTGGCTGTATATAACATAATGTTACTGACTGTGGACTGAATAAAAATCGCAGCTTGCCTTGTCTAGGAATATTTCGTAGTTTAGGCCCACTTTCCTTGGAGAAAGGTCCAATTTTAAGTATCCACTTTTGCATTCATAAATAGGTCCGGAGAAAAATGCGGTAAGCCCTTTGCTACGCAGGAGTTTTGTCATTTAATGGTAGTAGCTTCCCGAATTTCAACCTGATCGCAACGGGCCAAACCGGGGGTGTTATATGCTGCGTGGTTTGGCGTTATATTGAACATCCTGGTCTTTCCGGACTAGTTTTTGTACTGTTGGGGTGGTAGTACCAGACCCAGTCCTTTAGCTGTCCGCTATTTTGTCATCACTGCAATCTGGTCGGTTAAACACTGTCTTCCATGTGGTCCACTCCCACCGTAGTGATCAAATCTGGCTAATTCAGTTTACCACAGCAAACCTTGACATGGAATACCTGCACAGGTTGGCTTCTGGTCACGTTCTTGCTGGCACTGGGTATCCCTGAAACGGCAGCGCATCCTATCTGGCGCAATCATCCTCAGAGGATACTGAGTCTTAATTTTCTGTCACTCTGGTTTGACTACTTTTCCATACCGTTTATCTCAATAGCTGTTTACCTCGGAACTCGTGAGTTCGACAGAATACAACACTGCATGTACAACACTCGGGTTATTGAACAAAAACTGTTTGAGTGCATCTAATGTTTCATTTAATAATAACAGTTCACTCGCGTTCGATAGTTAACTCTTTTAAATTCCGTTCCGACCGAAATATCAATTCTATAAAATGTCAGACAAGTGGAACTTCCAGTTGGAAGTTCCAAGCAGAACTTGGAAAACTCACACGCGGCACTCACACTACACTGCACTCGTTGCATTGCGTGGAAAACAGCACCCAACTTTCGTTTCTTGAAACGCACATGAATGAGTAAGCGACCCTGAACTCAAGTGGAATTAAGACCGCTAAGGTCGGTTGTGGATATGAAGGGGAACATACTAGATGTTATTCAGTCGAAATGTTACAGGTTCGTACTAGCCTCCTATGTGTGCTTTCCGGGGTAGTGTCGTTAGCTCACGATGGAAGGGTGGTCACTGATTCCCATAATGGCAGGCAGGCCCAAAAGCAGTTGGACGAAGTGGACGGTTAGAGGTGCTGGATCTGAACGCGATCGATCGGTATTGACATCAAGCATGCACTTCCAACAGCAGGGTAGATTCATCACTTGTGAATGGCTAAGCTCCTTTATTTCCCATGGGTGCCGATGCATGCTTGGATTTAGCAGTGAGGAACAAAAGTTGTTGGATTGTGTACTTGCTTTTAACTCACTACATCTTACTCAGTCATCCAGTAATTTGGAGTGCAGCACATTCCACCACCCAGTCTAGTTACGGATATTCACAAGTAGGATCGATTAGGTCAGATTCTCAGGAATGAGACCAATCAAGCAAAATATCGATCACTCATCACTTCGAGGTGTTACCTCTTTAATTAGGTGGATCATCAGTTTACTAGAATGTCAAGTTGCTTCTGCAATTTGCTATAAGCGATATTTCACCAAGTTGTCTATATCGCGTTTGTCTAACGTGTTAATGACGGGAATTTCTTCTCAGCTGTTTAAAGTGCGAAAGACATGACGCTTCAATATTCTGAGTGGCAGTAATTGCTCCGAAGGTAGTATCAGCCATCTGAAGGAAACATCCGTGAACTAATCCCACTTACCAATAATTATGCACTCAGTACTCATTTTTACTCTATCTTTTTCTCGACAAACAGGCCACAAGACTCAAGGTGAGTTTCCTACGTATAAATGCGACACTGTTTTCTCTATTCATCTTGTGAACAGTGGTGTTTTAGGCAAGACCTTTAGAACGTTCGGTGAATACACAAAAAGACACATTATTACTAATGCCTAAAAAGTATCTAGACATGCCCAAAATGTCTGCACAACTCTTTGCTGTTCAGTTTAAATGTGTGTCTGCAATCATCAGAGGTGATTTCCGTACACACATCCCATTACATGTAAATGCACAAAGAAGCATGTTCCCTGCATTTTCTGACGTGGTTTTTCCGTCAAACCCACGGGTAGAACAGGATCAAAAGTCATGCGCACACTTCCAGAGTGACATAAATCTATTCTCCGGTAAATATTGCAATTTTAAAGTAGGCCACCAAGCCGCAATGTAATCTACAACCAGTTGTGACCAGGGTGACACATGAAACACGGAGAGTCTTCGAGCTGTAGTCATAAAAATCCACGCATGTCCTTTCCTTCTTTCCGACGTCTTTAAGTAACCTAAGTCCATCACAAGCTCTGACTTCTGGGATATTTGCTATCAGACACAGTGCAGTAATACAGTCTGGTTACGGCTTTGACAGTTTCGCTCCTACTGGTGAATAATACCGTTCTTCAGGTGACACGATAGTCTCCTGACTGGCCATTTGTGCAATCTGCATCTATGCGCGTCTTCGCTTTACTGGTGGCTGATCAGATGAATACTGATGTGTTCGCCGAGCTTGGAAATTGGCTCACAAACGTTTCGTTCCCAGTTGGGGAGACATGGTCAGTACGCAGCGACCTACTCAACTGCTCACTGACGATGTCTTCTTGACTGGAGAAGAAACATTTGCAAGCTAACTTCCAAGATAGGTGGACAGATTACCGACCACCTGATCAACCGCTAACAAGCGCTCCCGGTTTACCAATATTTCAACACACTGCTTCTGTCCCCTAGCTCCTAACATCGTGAAATTCAAGTTTGCAAATAAAGGGAATATGGATAGCTCAGGTTGCAATGTCGGTCGGTCGCGTCTTCACCAACCTATCTGATATCATCAGTACATTATGAGTGGACGTCCGTTTGACAGTTGGATCGCATCCCATTTCGGACCAAAAAGAGAGTCCCTACTACAATTGTAGTTGGCATTTTTAAAGTGGAGGCTTCGCAACGCAATCTTCTCATCTATTATCATGGTTGAGGTTTTCAAGGACAATACAGATGGTCTGTAAGGAGAGCGTTTGGTGTGCTCCATTTGTCATGAAAAGTTGTAACTGTATTTTATCAAACTTTGAGGTTCTTACGTTATTATTTCCTCACACGGTCAGTATAGAATGTCCTTCCCACAAAAGAGATTGTCACCCTCACATCAGCTGGACCGCTGCTCATGAGTGTTCTTTGTTTGGGGGAATCCACATGGTCAGCATCGTTGCAGCTCAGCTTTTCGATTTCATTTGGGTTCATGTTCTTACCAGCCACTAGCTGTTATCCCGCCTCAGCATCAAACTCACAACAATTTGGAACAATCCAAGTATTGTAACTCTTTTACGCTTTGAGTAAGAATGAATTGCTTGTTACTTCTCTATCTTTTTCTCCCTACAAGCAACGCACTGTTAGTTTCACTGTGTGCTATCATTTGTCGATTTTCAACAGTAACTAAACGAATAGATAATTTCTAAAGGCAGTTAGAGAAATTGAATGTAGGAAAATACGATGGTTTCTTGAACTATTCAGGATGTGACGTAAGCTGTTGGGGAATTGCCGACATCCCAACGTGTCCAAGAAACAGAAACAGCTTAGTGAGTAACCCTTAGTAAAGGCGACTTGGTGGCCTTCACCACAGGTAACAAGATACAGATGTCGTACTAATAGGTTACTTTAACGTCAGTATGGACACATGCCTAGATACATGCCTCTTTCTGATAAACGTAGAATTCAGCTACTTTTCAACTGAAAAAATACTTGATAAGATGACTTCTTTAACAACTTTATTCAGGAGTATTGTTCAACGCACAAGGAAATCAGCTTTCGTATCCGAAAATTTTACCTATCTTACCGGGTCCGGGTCATTCACTGTTTCACCGTTCGTCTTATCGTTTAGGTTACTGATATTTTATCCAACCGACAAATTTCACTCTATTTCAACGAACACATGAACAGAAGTAACTGCTTATGTGTGATTGTGGACGAGACGATAGTTTTCGGACTAAGTAATAAGGCGATTAACAACTCACCGAGGTTATCTGCCACACAGTACTCGTTCCTATTACGCGATTAAAGCAACGACGTTTGCCGGACAGACCGACCCCACATAATAATCAGAGGAACCGTGGTCACGATAGTTTTGTAGTACGATGCTAATTAGATGATTCAAACAACATTTCAAGAACTTAGTATGGAGGATGAATGGGGCAGTTGCCAGAATCACTAGGCAACTTTGGTAGGTCATAACAGATATTGCATTGAGTAGAAACTGCTATAGAGGCTGAAACTCCCACGGCAGTCAAGGCCGGAACATTGGTTTCTGAAATCAATGTTCGCAATGAGTAAAATGGGTGTTCAGGGTTGGAACACGAGTATGGCTTCAGGTGGTAAGTTCTTCGCAGTAGGTTGGGTTGTGCAACCATCATCCTACTCCGAAGATTTTCATTGCGCTTGCGCCATGAGCCTGGCGATGATTCTCACAGAGGTTTTAATGTGGTTCGTCAATAGTCGCTTGATGCGCAGGTTTCTGTGATTGATGAATGAGCGGCACTATGTCCTGCCCAAGTGAGCGGTAACTTGAAGAGCCTGCCAATAGCTGACTACGTGGTTGCTACATCCTATCTAAGGGAAAGCTAATCACACTGCTGTTCGGTCACTCGTGGCCGTACGGTTGTGTTCACATATCACTCAGAAGATCCAGCTCTTTTAGATTCTCTGAGTTCCGTGAGATGCCCATGGATGATGGTTCCCAATAGGATGAGAGAGCTGTACAGTTTTCTTTCGACTTTACAGCTTAGACTGGCTTCAGTGATCAGACAAAATCTAAGTGGAAAATGTCATGAGGAGATTTTTACTTGTGGAAAACTGGCAAAACCAAATTACGGAGTTTCCATCCGGTGGTAGTGCTTGTCAGAGCTTCCAATGACCCAGACTCACTCTGTGACATTCTACAAGGACTCAGTGATGACATTTTTTTCGTTTTGATATGTTACCCCTGTACATTCTACAAGGACATTTTTTCGTTTTGATATGTTACCCCTGTATGACCAGCATCACAAAAGGATAATAAGACGGCCTGACAAGAAAAGATATTGTAATCGGTCTTGCAGCGAACCGGTTGAGGCCTTAGTATGCACTACAGAATGTGACATAATCGAAAAGGTCGTATTGTGTGGTAAAGTGATATCGGACTGCGAATGCCGTTATTCGGCTGGATATTGTTTCAGTTTCATATGTAAACGTTATATCGAATCTCCTGCGAGTTTCATTGCTTAAAGGTTCATATGCTCTTCCCACGAATACATAATGAGCATTTTTGGTGTATATCGCACTGTGTCTGTGAGCTAGGCTATTCACAGTAATCTGAAATCAACGTTCGTCACCTACTCCATTGCATCTGTTGTCAATATAATACTGAACGGCAGTTTATGTGCATACATAAACACCATGGAACACTGCTCTGTGCAAGATAGTCGTCTGACCTTTTTCTCTAAAATTGTGCCTCATCCAAAATTGACCCTAACTAAACAGACACTCTGTAGATGGAATGCAGCTTTAAGGGTTCGCTTTCTCACTTCATGCAGCATACTGAGTCGTCCTAAGCTCAAAATTCATGAAAAACTTTCATTCCTTCTTATCCTTTGTAAGTCCAGAGAAAAATTCATGTGACGCTCGCAATAATCTTGTCTTAGTCCGACTGCTTTCTCATCTATAACTACTCCCGTTGCCTAGCTGCCTGCTGCGATAATGTCAGGTTGCCCAAGCCTTGGCTGAGCAGTCAAGAGGCCACAATTGGGTTCGAACCATGACCCTTCTGGTAAGCTAGCTACCTCGAGCTTTGTCAATGGATTGCACTGGACAGAATCTAGCCCAAAGCAGGCTACCTCTGGGCCACATTACCGTTATCTCACGCTTAAAATAAAGCAACCCAACATTTGACCTTCGACAGACGAGGATAAACACTATCTTAATAACGGTATCAGAATTTACTCAAGTTGATCTACAGGTTGATCTACACACATGACCCAATACCTGGATAGAAATCTTTAGTGAAGGCTTTTCTAATCATTATATTTTATAACCTGCAGGTGGCAAATCCGAACGCTGATTAGACATCAATATATTGCCGTCGTTCAGATGAACGCTTGCAACATTTTGCTGTGCCTTGATTTGTACTTGCTTATTAAAATATATATCCAGTTTTGTCCTGCAAGGTAGCGTCTTTTTCGCTCAATGTGCATAAATAAAAAAGTGCTTTTTCATTACGATGCAGGTGATCTGCCTGTATAATAGAATACCACCACAACAGCCTCTGAAACGCTGGTACACCTGGATGTCCGGGCAAGTGCCAGGTAACAGATTTTACCACATCAAACCATTGCTTGGAAGCACGAATGCACGGAACCTCAAGTAAGAACAAATAGTAGCTGATATTACTCGATGTTTGAAGAGTTATCGATTTGGGAAAACACAAGACGAGCGCAAAAGTGTGGTTTGCAATTACAATCCAACCAGCATTCAACCACACATTCGTTTCGCAGATAATGGATATGGCGATCACAAACACGTGAGCCCGAATTGTTCGAGGACAACGTTCGCTTGTAATTGGCTGTAGGCTCTATACATTTCGCACCCACACCACTCCCATTTGAACCGTTCTCTTTCCGGACTAAAGCGACCATTCCGGTTAAGCCTGATGAGGCCAAGAGAAATCACTGATGATACGCTCTAACAGAGGGGAACTTAAACTGGTTTCCCAGTACTTTTGTGTGAAATACCTGGAAGTATTGTGCTTGACCAGGAGCAGAATTGTCAAAGATAAAGCTGTACTGGCGGCAATTCCACACACCTTGCAAACCACCTTCACATCTGATCGCACCAAGCAGTGAGAACAAGACGGTTGTAGAATTACTTCATTGTGTATACAATCTTCCACCTCGAAACGTGTGGATTAGCACAAGATACATGATACAATGCAGCATACAACATTCAGGTAATTCTAAAACAACCTCATCGATTCATAAATCCGGGACAGTCCCAAATTGACTCCTGGACATTTCTGAGCACAGAGGACAGGCTTGAAACGGCTAATCATATGAACGAAAGGAACTAGAATCTCTGTGGCCATTTGCTTCGTGATAAGATCTGATAAGAACACTGAGTTGGGTTCAGCGCTATGACCTGAGTTGATAAGAGGCCCAGGGATCGACGATTTGACCCTGGATTCGATCAGCTTTGGATCAGTGTCAGCTGACATGATACAGAGTTTTTGACGCGCGCTCCTCAACGAGTATATCTGATGAGCAGATCTGTATAGTTCCACAGAATAAAGTAAGCACCAGTGCACGTTGGCACGTAACGGGCAGAAGCTCGTAAAATGTGCATAAAGTTTATTCCATGTAGGCTTTTGACATACGGAATCAAATACATTACCGTCGGTTTTCCTGGTGATCAAAACGTCAAAAATAGGAAGGTTGTTGCCTTGTCCAAATTCACAGGTGAATAAAATGCGCTTGTTAAGGGAACTAAAAACAGAGAGCAAACGTTCAACCTATCTCTCACTTGTGGTGATGAGCAAAATACCCTCTAAATATCTTTTATATAAGCGCGTTTGTTGCATAATTCCATAATTCTTCTTCATATAGAGTTTTGTTAGCTGACATGATACAGAGTTTTTAGGCGGGTGCTCCTTTGCTGGCTTTTCAAGCCTCAAGTGATTTCATTCCATAAACTTATCACCGCAACAAGGTGAACTGACATATTCAATGAAATGTGGATAAACTAAAGTCTGCATCATGACTGGTGTCAATGTAAAAATCTATCTATAGGACTTCGCGATCAATTGTCATACACTGTGGATCCTTAGCGGCTGTATGTTCAATGCCCGTTTAAATAGACCTCACCAGCGTGAGGAATATAAATATGAATGTTTTTTCTGAGTAATGCAGGTGAATATTTCGATTTACCACTTGGAGAGAGGTGGCTTCTGATGAAGCGGTAAGGCTATCCACTGTACCCGTTTGCCAGATCTTAGCTATGAATAGTAGATCCTATCTTCACCTGGCTAGTTTGCTGGTAGATATTCTTGGACCTGCCAGAACAAGTTTAATAAAACTCTATATGAAGAAGAATTATGGAATTATGCAACAAACGCGCTTATATAAAAGATATTTAGAGGGTATTTTGCTCATCACCACAAGTGAGAGATAGGTTGAACGTTTGCTCTCTGTTTTTAGTTCCCTTAACAAGCGCATTTTATTCACCTGTGAATTTGGACAAGGCAACAACCTTCCTATTTTTGACGTTTTGATCACCAGGAAAACCGACGGTAATGTATTTGATTCCGTATGTCAAAAGCCTACATGGAATAAACTTTATGCACATTTTACGAGCTTCTGCCCGTTACGTGCCAACGTGCACTGGTGCTTACTTTATTCTGTGGAACTATACAGATCTGCTCATCAGATATACTCGTTGAGGAGCGCGCGTCAAAAACTCTGTATCATGTCAGCTGACACTGATCCAAAGCTGATCGAATCCAGGGTCAAATCGTCGATCCCTGGGCCTCTTATCAACTCAGGTCATAGCGCTGAACCCAACTCAGTGTTCTTATCAGATCTTATCACGAAGCAAATGGCCACAGAGATTCTAGTTCCTTTCGTTCATATGATTAGCCGTTTCAAGCCTGTCCTCTGTGCTCAGAAATGTCCAGGAGTCAATTTGGGACTGTCCCGGATTTATGAATCGATGAGGTTGTTTTAGAATTACCTGAATGTTGTATGCTGCATTGTATCATGTATCTTTTGCTGTTTTACACGTTTTGCGGGAGAAGATTTTGTATGAAACGTATTCATCCTGCAGCCTTGTTATTCACGCTGCACTGTTCACAGTGATAGTGAAATCACAGTGGTTTACTTGGAAAGCTTCTAGTTGGTTTCGGTTTTCGTTCGTGTCACCTGTTTTGGAGGCTCTGACAGGTGGATCCATAGATCGACTTATAAAGTGTCGTTACTGGGTTATCCTTAGAGCCTTTGGACTAGCCAATCAAATGTTGGAACAATTCTGGCATTCACACAGCTGGTGAAAATACTATATTATATGTCAATTCCAGAGACTCTGTTCTCCATTAGTGGGGATATGGAATTTGTACTCCGATTTCATTTTATTCTTTGGCATAGATGCAAATGCATTTGTATCTGAACAACCAGCGTAGACACAGCTTCTGGAAATTCCCTTACAGGATGTTGTTTTCCACAAGGCTACTTTCCAACATGATGACGAATTCGAACCCTAGGCTAAAGCAATGAACAAATCTTAAACGTGTAGTCTGCTCTTCGCTTTCCGCTCCCGTCCATCTACAACCTTCCGCTTACCGTGATAAATAACATATTGGTACGAATATAAACAAAGCACACGTGAGCGTGAAGTCTGAAAGTCTTCGCCAGCTCTGCCTAGTCTGAAATTCTAACTGAATTATAGGGTGAATTTTCAGGCTAGTCGGGTGTCCTAAATCAGTGACTAAATCTGCCGCAGCTATTCAACCTACGCTGGCTCGTTAACGAATGAGGTTGAATTGAGAAAATCATCAAAGTTGGACAATTCAAAGTTACTAATCTTTGTCGTGGGAAGATGGAGTCTTTTGCAAGAGATTTTTGCACGAATGTGAAGGCCCTATCTGATGAGCAAAATTCGCAAGGGAATATACTCAAAAGTAGTGGGGTTACAGCGATACTCTCACCTCAGGATTAGTAGGAACACCGAATGAAGCTTGACTATCTTGTCCTAGGGAGGACCCAACAGTTTTCCTGAGTCGAAATCTGGTTAGTAAATTACCATCGTTGTGAAGGTTATGCAGAGAACTTGTATTTGTAGTTCCCAATGCTGCGCAGCTTCTCGATGCTGCATGGTACAGTAAGAAACGAAGGAACATGGGTACATTGTCGGCCAGAGACAACTGGCGTGCAGTTGGATGCCTTTAGCTCCCGCGTACTCATGCGGGCAGAATGCCAACATTTTGAGGTCTGATTTCGATTTTTTGAGCAATACTATTTGCAGCACGATAAGTCGTTAGGGAGCAGATGGGGTTGTGCTTCTAACTGACCTCGGGCAAAGAACATCTGCGTTGAACTGGCTGAGTTCATGAGTAATGGAGTACTTGAGCATTTCATCAATGGAAAAGTTGTGCACTTCGAGAAAGCGTCAGAAGTACTGGGAGCATAATTCAGATTGGGAATAAATATTATCGATAAGTCCAGGCTACATAAGATCCGCAAAACAGCAATTTGGTTGCATTTTTCGCCACAAAAACGCAAACAGAGGAATAACCCAAATACACTCATTTGCAAACAAAGTTGGTTTTGTGGGATACTCACCTGGAACCCAGCCAAAATTCTCGTTTGTGATGCTTCCAGGGGATTTCGCCTACCTGATGAGCCCAAAAAAACGCGAAACCGGTCGTGGGCTGTCGATGAATTTCCAGCAACCTTATGAGCAGTGCATTGCGTATATATCAAATAGAGAAACTTCATTTACTATGCATTTGGAATTTTGAGCCACAGCCTTCTAGTTCGCTTATCCTGGAAATTTACTTCTTGCACTCATGTGTCTTCAAATACCACGACACCCGGTATCAGCAAGCAGATATCCTGCCATGACATGTCAGACGCGCTTGGGAGAGACTTGCTTGACAGCCACCTGATAACGATGGTCCAGTGCAAATTGTGCAGTCAAGGAGCAATCGAAGTATAGAAAAGAGGCATATTTGTCAGAGGGGTTTATAACCAGATGGATTCCGATTCAGCTGAAGTAAAATCTCCTCAAGCGGAGCTGAGCCTTTGGGTCTACTGTATCGAGAAAGATTGCTGCGGGTGTCGAATAGTGATTAACATTTTCATTCTGAAGATTCCAACCATTTGCAAACGCTTCCGTGATTGCTGCGTTTTGAGGTGCACTTATCGAATTGAAATCGAAGTGACGCCGATGTAAAAACTGCAATTTTGCATACTGTCCCTTTGTAGGCTTGGATCCATCCAGGTTACATTTACAAGTGTCTTTCCTGAAGTGTCTACAAGTCATGTGATCATCTTCGATTCCAGATATCCGGTCAATGAAAGGATGCCTTTCTCTGCACACTAGAAACAAACCTCACAAGCAGCACATTATGGTCTTGGTTTTTCGGCGTGTTCTGCACGGCCCACGTGCACCAAAGGACCGCAGTACTCAATATTCGACACCGGGTGCACAGATCACAAGAGACTGTAACCTGACGAAAGCCAACTCAAGAAATGCTTGTTCGATGAGACCCAAAGGCCATAATCCAAAAAACTAAGTCCTCTCCAGCAAACAGCTAGAAAAGACGCGTACGGCAGGCATCGTCATGATCTACTCCAAGGTTTGACCACGTGGTGTGCGAAGGACCAGTACAAAATATCACGCGTGCTTCTCTTCTCTTTCAGCATCGTTCCATATCATCTCAACCATCTGTTACCCCTCAGTTCACATATGTTTCCCCCTGGGAACGTCTTTGCCCCATCGAGCGTTTTATTAACCTTGATCAGGTCGGCCCTTAGGCGCCGGTGGTCCAGGCTACATAGTTTTAGACATTTTATTTTTCATAGAGAGGAGTACCTGCAGTTGATATGTCCATTCAGTGGCCATTCAGTGCACTTGTCTTGAAAAGCAGCACCCCTTTCGAGGTAAGGCGAACAAGATTAAAAGTCACATTTCGGGAACGATCCTCCGAATATAAAGTGTAAAGTGATCCATACAACCGAGTGTTGGCTGGTCCCAGCTCCTGCGAGCTGGGAGCTCTGCTGCTTCTGCGGTGAGCAGCAGCCGCACGTTGCGTCTCGGATTTAGAATTTTAGTCTACACTAAAATTCTGATCTTTGATTGCGTAGTTTCAGGCAACGCACACACACATACACACCAAGTGTGAAAGATAACCCGCCCTGCTCCTCTTTGGGCCTCTCGGTAGTTCCACTTGGAAGTCCCGTAAACTGGACCACGGCTCAATTTTCATTAAGGTATCCTGGAGCTGCTCTCTTTGGCCAAGTGGTTCAGTAAATTTCACTTCATCAGCTATCCATTCTAACGCACAAGCCATTGACATAAACGACGGAAAGCCAGGGCTTTGGCGCGGTTCTCTGTCGCGGTTGCCGGACTGGCAGTGTTGGAGAAGTTATCCATCATAAATCCCTCAATCCGGCCACGAAGATCAGTTCCTATAGGTGTATAGACTGCACAGCGAAGTATTTTCCAAAGTCCAATTGCCGCGTATGATCAACAATCGACCAACAACCTCCGTAGTCTCATCTACGACTAGGAGTCGGTTAGTGAACCACGATTGACTTTTGACAAAGCCATGTTGAGCAGGATCTAACATATCCTGTTTTACCACGTCTTGGAATATTTCCATTATCACAGCCTGTTCTGTTATTTTTACTGGTAAGCTTGTCAGACAAGCAGGTTGGTAGTTATTCATGAGACCAGTTTCTTGACCCTTGCGCATAGGCACGACTGTCTAAGCCTCCCAGTCAGGAAGAACATCGTCCTCTGGTAAGGAATGGTCAACCAGTGACTCGAAGCAAAGCTAGGTGCAAGTTATGCGAAACCGAAGACTGTTGATTTTAATAGCTTTAAGTTCGTTGTACATCTCCTCCAAAGTTGTACCTCTTTCCTGCATCCCTTCAGATGGTTGTGGGTACTTTGGAAGAGAGAAAAAAGTTGTATAAGTTCTCAAGAGATGGTCATAAAACCCAACGCGTTACTTCGGCGCCAAGCGGATCGCCACATCATCCTACTGTTATTCTTACCTGTTTCCTCAGCCATGCTTGCAACTGGAGAATGTGCTTAAAATTTTGGTCGTGTTTGCATCCCAATCGTGTCCCACATCAACTGCTTACTTGCCGCACTAAAGTGACACATTTGCTCCTGATTCCCTTCTACCTTGAGAAGAGTTTAAAGCTCGGACAACATGTGCAGTTGCTCCAGACACTATCTTTTTTCCTTGAATTGTGAGGCTCAACCTTGGCATGCAAGATTTCCCCTCTAAACCGATACGCGATCCAGTCTCAGCTGACTGATGTTATCTTTTCTGCTGATCAGTTTGTTTTAATTGTTTCATCTCACCAGTTCACTGTCAGCGCGTGCCCCTAGACCTCATGAATATGCGTTCCACGACACAAACGGATCAACTCATCGAGAGACGTGTCTTATCTAGTCATAACCTCTGCTTTTATGGCAACCTAATTGCATTTGCCGATCGCCTATGCTGATTCAGCTGGTACGAGTCTCATATGGTCTCATATCACAAGGTTTAACATAGATGGTCCAGGTCCTTGCATGTCTCCTTACTCCTGACGCAACATGCGATCCAGCAAATCTAGAAGAAGCGTCACGATCGCCTCTGAGTTTCATCAACACATTGAATGCCGTCATCAGGTCCTAATACTCCACACACTTGATCGAATTCCACTTGAACACACCAAAACTGTCTTGTTGACTGCATGTGGCATCCTTCGCACCATCTGCACAGCTCGACGGCTCCGGAAGTTGAAACCATCCATATGTTGCTCAGTAATAAGGCGAAAAGCGACGCTGTGCGTTTACTGGCAACATAGGCCCTTTTCTCCTGTACCGAAAAATGAAACTCACAGAAGTTCCATCACAAATAATCGGCCATCTTATCCCCCCGTAACCACAGTCCCATATGCTGTCGTACCAAAACGCTGCGCCATCAACCGCGAATACTTACGTGGAACCTCCCATAGCACCCTTCTACTCTCAGCGCTTTGAGCTTGCTCCCAGCACTGGACCCACACCAAGCTATTCAGTAGCTTCTAGCTTCATATCGTTACAAGACCGTGAGCCCTCCATCGCTCTTGCAAATGGACTTTTTGCTTCACCATGCATGAAAACTGCCATCAGCCCCAGTAGAACCCTCTCGAGGTCCTGAAATGATCAATACGGCACGTCTAACCATACCAGTGACTAGGCCATTCGTTGACAGCACTTGTTCTCCTCGCAGACCTTCTGACCTGCTGTCTCTTCGCGTTCCACCTCCTCCAAAATACGCCTACGAACCCAGGCTTTTCTTGTCAAGGTTTCGATACTTAACGTCCCCCCCTCCGAGAATCTGTCCCTTGCTCTTCACAAGGTAATCTGACTTAGCTCCGGCCTCCCCATGATTATATGACAGGTGCATCAAAGCACACCTACTGCCGCAACTCCGTATATCTTTAAAAATTGCCTCCCATCTTTAATGACTGCCTTCCCAGTTAACAATTCGAATGGACCGCCCTTTTTGGTTTGGTGTAATTGAACCCTATTTCAGTTTGACAAGACATTTATATTTACCGTTTTCCTTACCGCGCAACTCGTTTTTACCGCTTCTGTTATACTATTTTTGTACCAAAACCTTGGTCAGCGATAAATTTGTTTGAATGCACGAGTTTGCGACCCGGTTTCGATCACGCGTTGACTGCTGATCCATATCGGCTTTGCTTGCTTTTGGAGTACCTCGCCGTTTGTCGAAAACCGTTGAGGTTTGTAATTTTGTATTCCGTGTAACTACTTTCATTTTTATAGTACAGCACATTTGCGTAGCCATTCGTTCGGAGATTTGCCGGTTTGGTTGCTAACCTTGGTGCTCGTTGCTCAAGAAATCAAAACGGTCGTTACACCTACCACGTGCTTGGTGAAACCTTTCATCCGCAAATACCGGCGGTCTACTTATACCCTTATGTACTCCCACTATCCAGCTCACCCGAATCCGGGTCCCCTCTGGACCATTTTCGGCTGCCACCAACCCTCCCACACCCACCGCCTCTTTCTGTACCATAACCTTCTCCACACTTCCTGACGATGTGAATGACTTCACTTCCAAAAACCCTCCTTCCAACCGCACGCCTCGCTTTAAGAAACATTCGCTCCCTCATAATGAACCGCATATTTTACCTCGTGCCTTGGATTCTAACCTAATTCGCCCACTATTCACCCTCCTACTACCAGTGCTGAATACACTTCGGTCAACTCCGAACACACACCTAGTCGACTTTACCTAATGCAACCCTACCTCCTGCATCCATTCCCCCTTAGTACCGAACTCCACCGTAAGCGAGGTTAGTATATTCTCATTTGGTACGGTTTGCTCACCAATGGACCTACCGTTGATGCTGTTTAATGCTCGCTCATTGCTGACAAAAGTACATAATCTCCTAGCCACTATCGCCACTGCGCGAACAGGTCTGATTTATGTGATAGAAACACGGCTCTCAGTTGAAACCCTAGGCACGACAGTCTCAACTCCTTGTTATAGTATCCACCTCTCTGACAGGAGAAATTTCGGTGGTGGAGAGTGGGCCATGTATTCCAAATCGGAATTTCGAGCAACAGCCAATAATGCTTCTAGCATAGAAGGGATTGCGGAGGCCATCTGGATCTCGGCAGAACAAACCAAACGACCTGCACCACCGGCCATCTCTCTCGCCCCAATTGTCCGTATTATCTTGTATCTCTTGTCCCGTATTATCTCCACTGCGTATATCCTTCCTCAGTCGTCTAAATTTGTGCTGGGTGATTTCAATCCGCCGGATATTTCCTGGTCTTCCGCTCTGGGTCCTACATGGTATGCGTCGCTGCTTACCTAATTTAGTGCAGAGGGCTGGGCCCAGATTGTACATAGCCCCACTCACGTCCCACATACCCTAGACCTAACATTCTCAAATGCGGGTCATCTGGCTATGACCGCAGTTAATCCAGGCTTCCCAGGAATTGATCACTGTGTGGCTTCGTGCGAAGCAATCATTTATGGCGCAAATACACCTCCGAGTCCTTCTCTCTTTCGCCTCCTGTCTCCAGATTTTTACTAGTTCTTTCGTCCTTACTGGCCTCTTGGGACTGGAGCAACTTCTTTCTCTCAACAAACACCACGCAGTTGAGACATCTACCCAAACTAAATTACCTCCCCCTACCTTGCTTCTCCCATTGAAAGCTTTCATCACGATATCTGTCACCATGATAAGTTACTAGAACGCTTGGCTATTAAAATACACCGAGCTGGCAGAGAATACCGGAAATCCCTGGATTTCTTATTATTATTCCTCATCAGCAAGTTCTAAACCGACCGAGAGTCCTTGCGGGTATCCCTCGAATGCCGTGAAGAGAGCACCACTCTCGGGCCCCCATCTCACTGTAAATTACTCAGCCGCCTATTCCTTGGGAGTCGTACCCCCAAAAAGTCACTTGGTAAATCGTCTGCGTTTAACTGAAGGTAGTTCTTTCATCGCCTGAACTCTTATTTTGCCAGATTCTACTTGTCCCATCCTCCCAAAATCAAACCCACAATCCCTGCCGCATATTCCACATCTCCACGACAGAGGAACCGCCCGTCTCTTAGTACCGTAACCATCTCCCTAGCTGGTTTATCAGCCCTTCTTCAAATCATTAACCACTCCATCGCGCCGGGGGGTGGACGGCATACCATCACGTGCTATGGACATGGCGGCCAAGATGTCAAAATCCTTGTCATAAATGTCTTTCCTCACTCAATCAAATCTAGAATCGAACTTTCCCAGTGGAAGCAATCTGTTGTCCGCCCCCATTTCAAATATGAATCTGGGCAAACTACGTCCAACTACAGAGGGATCCATCGTACCCCTCCTTTAATGCGAACCGTTGAACGTCTGGTCAAAGGCCCCTTAATCACGTTTCTCCTAGCCACAAATGCAATAGATTACCTGCAGTACGGATTCTTGTTTCAGAAATCCATTAATGCCTGTCAGCCTTACTGTTTTGAAACCGTCACAGCAGTCCACGATGTCCGGTAATCCATCGTAAGCCTATTTGGATATCCAAAATGTCTTTGACGAGGCCTCTGACGCATCCCTGCCGAAGAAAATTAGCTCTGTTAGCATCACCAACTCCTTATTTCAGTGGTCACATCCGACCCATTCGATAGGGCACAGAAAACACAAACTGGTGAAAAAAGTCATCCCCACCATCCATCACCAGTGGAGTTATTCCAGAGAGTGCGCTAGGCCCCATCCTCTTCCTACTGTATAGCAAAGTCTTGGGCGCCCTAATCCATGGTAAAATCCCTTCTTTTTTGCGGAGGATAAAAGATCGCCTGCACATTTCCTCCCTCTGCCAACACGTTTGCCTTTCACCGGATCCAAAGAAACTTAGACTGCCTTATTCTCTAGTATATTGGCTACAGCTTAAGCTTCTATCCATCAAAGTCCCCTATCACTTCCTGTAAATGCTGAGTCCCGGCTGATAAGTTCACCGTTAATGGGGAAACTGTCACTTATCCCACAAAGATCAAAGACCTTCAAATAACATACTCCTGTATCTTTAGGTATTCTCACAAAATCCACTTCCACGTCGCCCGACCACATACGCTCCGCTGTCTGATATTATGCTCCATTCATCATCGGGACATAAAGGTCGCTATTTTCAAGCTAGGCGTGTGGCTAACTACGGACTTATTTCCTGTTTTCTCTTCCTTCTATGCTCAGAGTTGCACGCTAAGACTTGAGATAATCCAACGCTCAATCACCAAAAATGTATTCCCACATTCCATTCCTCTCCCCTGCTCCCGTTGCATACTCGTGGTCTTTGAGCCACTATGGCTCAGACGGTTCAAGCTAAATCTAACTCTCACGCACCGTTGTTATACCGAAGTGGCACAGCCGAGGCTAGGCCAAGCGTAAAGTCATATACTCGCTATAAATTCAGTATATCCGGCAACCTCTTGGTGCGCCCCGCAGCGCGTGCAAACCTTCGCCATGACTCCTTTCCAGCTTACTACACTCGCATCCGAAACAGTATCCCCGATCGGCTTCGAAATATCACACACCAGCGTACGTTTTTGCGATCTGTAGATAACTTTCTTTCGTGTAAAACCGCGGCCGCCCTACTTAACACCTAACTACCCCATGACCTAGTTTACGGATCGGGCACAAATCCCCTGTGAGTTTGACAAGGGTACAGTCAGTGGACGAAAAAAGAAAAAAATAACTTAAAAAATAATTAGAAATAAAACAACCCACTTATTATACCTTGCTACTTCTTTGAGTTGCTTGAAGCAACAGTTACCCACAGTGCATGCTGGAGCAGAGTGTGCTCTATTACTGGCCCGGCTTCTTCCCCAAGCAACTTATACCAGGTTTCTTCCAACTAAAACCCTGCCCTGGACTACTCTATCCTCTTTGTTTCATGCTTCGCCGTACCTAGTCCTAACCAGCATTAACCAAACCAAACAAACCAAACGAACACAAACCAAATCAAAACAAAACCTTTCTCATACCTGAGAACGTATTGTACACAAAATTCACTTGGCACACGCATATATAAAATTTCCCTACGTCTCTGACCAATCGTCTGTTAAAGAATTCATCGAAAAAACAGAGATGGAATAGTCTGAAGATATTTGCGATACCCACGGCTTACATAAGCGTGCAGAGACCTGGCTTTCCTCATCATAACTGGGTTCGCACTGCACCAAAACCCACTTCGTCAACCGAACAAAACACACGCACCTACTTACTGCTCCCAGGATTGGACAAATCCAATGAGAAACACATATAAGATGAGGTTCCTAACCCTCTGCTGCTAGCATACAAGACTAGTGTCCAAAGGCCTTTTTCGCCGAGCACTACTTATTAGCTGAAGCTGATAGCAGTGCTTCGGGAACTCGTGACCATTTCTTTAACACTAACTTCCTCTTCTTGCTTACGGTACTGTCCAAGTCGCGCAATGAATTCCAGGTAAAATAATCCACCACCGCGGAAGTCCACTCCCGTCAGTATTTATACGCTTGAGTTCCCTAAATCCACTACCCCTCTGCGTGTTCATAAAGGTTGGCCATGATCTCTTGTAATATAATAACATACATTAGAAAAATCATCCCCGGCATGATCGTCAGTCTACTAAGTACGTGTCTAGCCCTATCCCGTCTCATTTAATCATTTGTTGTCACCGCCCTAATTGCGGTAAACGTTAGGATTTTTCTCTCTATTGATGCACATTACCCTATCTGCTGTCTCCTCAAACTCCCCAGGCTTTACTGATCCTATCCCGCCCCCTCGTGTTCCCTAGCTTTGACTTTCGGGAATACCTGGTTTGGACGCTCTGTTTGGCTGAACAAGGTATAATAAGTGGGTTGTTTTATTTCTAATTATTTTTTAAGTTATTTTTTTCTTTTTTCGTCCACTGACTGTACCCTTGTCAAACTCACAGGGGATTTGTGCCCGATCCGTAAACTAGGTCATGGGGTAGTTAGGTGTTAAGTAGGGCGGCCGCGGTTTTACACGAAAGAAAGTTATCTACAGATCGCAAAAACGTACGCTGGTGTGTGATATTTCGAAGCCGATCGGGGATACTGTTTCGGATGCGAGTGTAGTAAGCTGGAAAGGAGTCATGGCGAAGGTTTGCACGCGCTGCGGGGCGCACCAAGAGGTTGCCGGATATACTGAATTTATAGCGAGTATATGACTTTACGCTTGGCCTAGCCTCGGCTGTGCCACTTCGGTATAACAACGGTGCGTGAGAGTTAGATTGAACTTGAACCGTCTGAGCCATAGTGGCTCAAAGACCACGAGTATGCAACGGGAGCAGGGGAGAGGAATGGAATGTGGGAATACATTTTTGGTGATTGAGCGTTGGATTATCTCAAGTCTTAGCGTGCAACTCTGAGCATAGAGGGAAGAGAAAGCAGAACAGATGTCTATGATTAATCGCAACTGTCGGGAAGAGAAAGCAGAACAGATGTCTATGATTAATCGCAACTGTCTTCCAAGGTGCATGTAGAAGTAGAAGGCCAATGACTTGCTCACCTAAACTAGTTCGTATAATTAAGTTACAGGTTAGCGTGTACAGAGTCGGATGAACTGCGCGAGCCACTTTGGGAACGAATACGTGGGTTGGCAAATTGCGCACAGCGTTCAAAAACAAGCACAAAATGAAATTTTGTTGTATGTGCATCTCTACTTGCGCAGTGACTGAAAACGATTAGATAGAAATGAAATGGCTCCTAAGGGAGAACGGATAGTGTAGCTGTGTCTTGGGTAGTAGCATTGCAGGAGAAGCTTCATCGTGTAGACTTTGGGAAGTTTTGTGCGTATGTACCGGGTGGAGGATCCGGGGCTTGTATGACAAATCAGTAACTACCAATGAAAACATGGCTTGCTTTGATTGGGTCCTGTATCCATCGTGACATGTGAAATGGGAAGAACCATTTAGTTGCATGTTGTGATGGATGATTAAAAAGCAAATTCTTGTTAACTTCAAGAAGGCTATGCTGAATAGGTTCTATACAGGAGACTACTGTGAGATGGTTGCTCAGAAGTTCAGGATGTGCGACGCAACTGAATTAGTTTATTGACACTGAAAGTCTCCATACAGGATTTCGACATTACGCGAGCTGGATAAGCAGCGATAGGTAACAGTGTCCCAGAAACGGTCTCCATGGCACAGTTTTGGCCATCAGCGCAGCGAATATCAGTAGAAATTGGGGAAACTGTTGGCAGGCATGATGAATGGCGTATGACTAGCGACCCATCGGTCCAGCTGGAACGAGGTGATGTGTTGCACTGTAAGCATTTTGGTGATCACATATTCTGTCAGGAATGTGTGGCCCTTTATGGGGCGTGTGTTGTTCATGATGTAATTAAGTCCCTGAAGCGGAGAGAAAAGAGGGAAAGTCCAGAGAATTAGGGTGATTGACTCGCAATGCGTGTAAGCATTACTCCTTACCCCAGTAAGTAGAAAGCCGACAACCAGAGCAGGTAGAAACGGAACGGAAACATTTATGATTGGGCACCATACTCGTAATTACCGAGAATCCTCGACCACCGATGACCAGTTTCGCCCTCTTGAGACCGAGCAGGAAGCAAGGCCAGCAGTTTCCGTCAAATGCAAGTGATACTTGAACATTTTTTTGATTATTATTATAAAATATACGAAGCCCCGGAAGCCTACTCATGTACAAGACAGTTTTTCACCGTTCGCCCGAAGGATAGTCTAAATCATCGATTCAACTGTGATTCAGATAAATCTTTGCCAAAGCCGAAAAAGTGTGCAGACACGTCTGTTGTGCCGGTCTGTGGATGAGTTTTCCTACTGCACAGGCGAGAAAGGCTCCTGAATACCAAGAAAGTGAAAACTTGGGGCTCACACCACCTGATTGACGGAATGCCTGCAATTATCAGCATAAGTGTCAACCGTCTGAGAGCAATGCGGTATCTGAAACCGAAACCGAAACTCAGTTAACACGGAATCATCTGTCCTTGATCGTGCAGCGCAGTTCTTTGGCAGCCCTGACCGGTCATGGCAAGGGGTACCTCAAAACATGGCAAGATTCACACAGTGTCATTCATCAGCTCACATTTAGCAAATAGACTTCGCTCTCTGAGATTCCTCCCGGCTAGTAGAGCGATAAAAATAAAGCCTATTTTGTGACAATGTCCGGACTAGTGTGCGGCAGCTGATTATGTTTTTGCGGGAGGTGGATTCATGGTCGGTCCCTTGGGAGACCCTGATCGCCAAGTGCGAAAAACTCTTGCCAGTGACTTACATGATGTGGATAAGTTGAAGGACATTTAAATGCTCGGTGGCTGGGGTATTTGTAATGATAAACTGACAGGCCTTACACTAAGACTTCCTTAAGGAAGTGAATACTAAAAAAAACAAGCCGATGATGAATAGCTGGGGATGTGGAAAGAGGAGGCCTAATATTTTTGCACCGGCATAAACGGACACAATCCTAATGCCAGGACCCTGAATCGAAAGTGTCTTCCCCTTGTTGGTTTTATAGGCCTTTACACGTAGGGGGTATCTGACAGAATTGAACTTAAGTGTCCGCGCGTTACATTGCATGTAGAAATTACGCGCGGTTTTTAATCCACCGCTTTCTCCATGGCATTTCCGCATTCTGCTCGTCTACGTTTATGATTGGTTGGTTTTCAAATGGAGGGACTGCCCTAAAAGTTGGTCTGTCCGAAGAACGTTGGAATTGGGAGTACCTGTTCATTTCACTGTTCTAGTGGAGAGCTGGTGTGAGCGATACACAGGCACCTAGTTATGATGTGAAGCACCAAAAACTGCAATTCATGCGATGCTTTTCTTGGGACGCGGTTATTCTAATGGAGTTTATTATCGTCCCGATCCAAAAAAATAAATAGGTGCTAATGGAGGGAGAGTGCTAGTTTCCAAGTTGCCTGCTGGGTTGTGTGAGATATTGGCCTCACATCTTAAATGCACTATTTTCAAATTTCCACCCAACTCTCAGATATCGTTGACATTCAAATTGTAATATTCGCATTTTAAATCATGTTTTGCTTCTAAAATTCTGATGTCGAGTTTCGGACCTGCTGTTATGACGCTCTCAGACGCGCTTCCGGAACGCCATTTTACATGTGGAGGGCACGTTGGTCTATTTTTGTCCAGAACTCTTGACCAATCAAGTGACAGCTAATTCGTCGCCCTACTGCGGTGTGCAGCGCCACTTGCCCTTCCCCTGCCTCTGTCTCTGTTGTGTGGTATGGATTCGGGACAATTGAAATTGCTTAAGGGGTTCGTTGACCTGTTGAAGAAGAAGCCCGATATTCTTCATTTGCCGGAACTTGCGTTCTTCCGAGATTGGCTACACAGGTTTGTCCACACTTTTCCAATAATAATTTGTGTAGCCTGGGCGCCACAATACCCCAGCCGACGACCGGCGAGACATCCCATAGCCCGTCCCCGAAAGCACGTTCACCCGAAGTGGACTCAGGAGCTGAAGAATCAACAGATGAATCTGAAATCGGTTAGTCAATCTCATATCTCCTGCTGTTTACCCCGTGTATGATGGCAACGTAACGTGTAAGGATGTAGCACGGAACTTTAAGTTCTCAACGCTGGGCTGTAAGGTTGCCAGCGTGAGGACCCACATAAAAGAGCGTAAAGGTGCTTTGAAATGGGTACTAAATGCAGCGTCGGAGGAAGTCCATTCCTGGCATCAACTTCACGAAATGCAAAAAAATTGTTGCCTAATAATTATTAGGCAACAATTTTTTGCAGCTTGCTGAACACGCTCAATGAGGGTCATGTCCTTGAGTCGTGGTTAAGCAACTTGATGTACCGAATCGTTCATAGAACGGTGAATGCCTCTGAACCGACTTTTAATGATGCAGTAAGCAGAGCAAGTTTGAAGAGAGCCAGATACCTAAGTCCTTTTTGGTATCTATCCTCATAATGCCTTCTGGTCCATGCTCACCACGCACGACAAGGACCTTCGCTTAGTCTACTCCGAATGATAGATGAACACTTCGTCATTCAGAGAAGAGTGCCAGTCCAGTGACCACTGCTTTGCGGCGTCGACATCTATTCGGAGGGCGCTGGCGTTGGGACTCCAGGATTTCGAGCCGTCCGCAAAAAGTAAATATGGACATGAAAGCGCATCTGGAAGGTCAATAACGTGGATCGGAAACAGGAATGGTCCCGAAACGGGGCTTTGAGGAACTCCAATGGAGACCTAAGAACAGTAGGTCGGGCCTAGTTTCAATCGGAATGTTCTGTTTGTTAGGACCGCCTTAATCCACCGTATAATTTTCCCTTGAATCCCGTAAGACTCGAGCTTGTGGATCAACGAAACATGTAGGACATGATCGCATGCTTTTGAGAAGTCGCACAATATGGCATCCGATATTAGTCCCTCGTCCTTAACTTTGGATTAACCTGTCCATAAATACGAGCATGTTCGTCACGCAAGAACGGTTTGGGAGGAAATCGTGTTGCGCTGGGGATATCGAGTTTGTAGTAAGGCGATTTAAGATGTGTGTGTTATGTCACCTTGCATGGTACGCTAGTGAGGCTAACGGGCCTGCAGCTGCGGGGCCATTGTCGGTCACCAGTTTTGTGAATTGGCCTGACTTTTGCAACACTCGGTATTCATCTGCCTCCTTGAATCTTAACGGCATGAGTGTTGTTCTCCAAACCGCCTTCAGTATGACAAACTGCGATGTTGACACTTGGACTTGGCAGAAAGGCGTGGAAAAGATGATGAGTTTAGGTGTTGTTGGTGCGGCCCGCCTTCCAGGATAGGATCTCCGTGACCCCCTGTTGCAGGTTAGAGGGTGCAAGAAGTGGTGGCTAGTCGACGTCAATGGCGTTCGTGCTGTCAATTTCCCAATTGTCTGATTGAGTGATTGGAGTTTTAGGTGCCTCAGAATGCTTGCTATAGGCCAGTTACAGGTCACCTCCCTCACCCGCTCTTTTTCGTTCTCACTTTAAGGCTTGAAATATAAGTAGCAAACTTTGGTTGTATGACAGTGAAGCATCATTGTCAATACTGATCATAATGATCCGTCGTTCATCCAGCTTTGAGGCTGAGAATATTTGACTCCAGCTGACTTTCCGGGCAAAGCAAAGTCTGTGGTTCGAATCCAACCTCAGCATCTCGACGGTTCCTCTTTAGGCTTGGGCTCGGGTGTGTTATTCCTCGTTGTTCCTTCGAGTGGCGTGACAGCTAGGTACCGAAAGGGTGTCACGGTCGTATGATTACTGTCCTCATCATTATTGTGGTCGAAATCCAGCAAAGGCATCGCCTGTCGCCCCCCCCATCAAACGTTTCCTAAAGTGTGCTGAATCACCTCAAGTAGTGCTAGCGTAACGAGTCACGTGAAGCAGACCCATTGAATAAATTGGTCTCGGACATTGAAGCCCCCTAATACCAACGCATTCGATCTTGAGAACTTCCAGGAGATACTTGTTGTCTGAGAGCATCGAGGCCAGGCAGCGATATTGAACGATACTGTCTTTTTTCTTTAACTTGCTTATCGAACACTGCTTGAATATTTGGTAACTCTATCGCAGCCTGTGTGTGCCGCTCCATATGATCATCTAACCTCGTGCTTCCCCATTTTCCTATACATGGTTTCCCCACTCGCTTGTTTTGCGTACGATGCAAGTGCGTGTTGTATTTGGTGGCCCTCAATCAGCGACCAGTAGAATTCACCCGTACTTTCTGTTGCAATCGGACTATACAACTGGTCTAAAGGCTTGGGCTTTTGTACAGTAGTACAGTACTGCAGTACAATATTTCTTTGAAATATTAAATCTTTAGATTTTATGTTCATCTCATTATCGGCACTTGACTCTGATCTCGTCCTGATGCCTGTAACCTGTGTTCCCCTGGTTAGCATTGCTGCGATAACTGCTATTGATATGGCTATCCATGGCACGTTTGCCAACTGCACACGTGCAGTCCAACCCGTCATAGTTAGTGTGACAAACGTTACTCTGGATACCTCTCGTAGTGCCCCAGGGTTACCGCAGGGCTATACCATCTGTTGCTATTATACCTGTAGATACGTGTTTCAGCTTTTCTTAAGACCGGAGAGTCTCCGAATGAAATAACTCCGGAAATAACGTTAATGGAGACGAGATGACTCAGTGGTTAGAGCGCGAAAGGTTCGAAAGGTCCGTGGTTCGAACGACCTCGGCATCTCCACTTCTGTCTTGGCTTAGGCAACCTGGCAATATCCCAGCCATCGTGCTTCCTTCGGGTGGAATGCCTGCTAGGCACCTAAAAGGTGTTACAGCTGGACGATTATTTAACGTTAGTGGAAGATTCCAGACCAACGAAGATCTAGAAGTATTGGAGGGAAGTTTATTCTTTTGCAGTCACAGCTGCATGTGATCTCTGGAGCTCACGGGACAAGAGACTCCATGTTCCTTTGCGTTATTGGCCGTATGTGTACTGTCCTATAAACTTGTTAACCCTACTGTGGCTCTTTCAACTATGGTCACCCCTGATTCTCTCCACCCGTTCGCTCCAGGTTGAAGTTACATTTGATTCATTTCCTGTGTTCCGTATTTTAGACTTTCCGGGTGAGGAAATTGTAGCTGCCGACAATGATCCGGAGCAAGAAATGGGTGATGACAGCCTTGAGGTGACAGAGGAAATGATTGATGCCGCTAATGATAAGCGGTCAGAAGCTCAGGCGAAAATGTCTTCCGGTATGTTTCACTGTTTTCTAAAAGTAATCGAATTTTTTTAGGAGATTTGGAGGCAGCCGTTGCTTTATTCACAGAGGCAATCAAACTCAACCCGACTTCCGCACTCTTGTACGCTCGCAGAGCAAGGTATGTGTAGACTGATCTGTTTCAATATGGGCATCTAAGTTGTTTTATTAAGCTGAAGAAACCATGCGCGGCCTTAAAGGATTGTGAAAAGGCTCTGCACCTCAACCCTGATTCTGCTGCACCCTACAAGTGGCGGGGATTCGCACATAAGTCAGTTTATGCAGTTTTTTAAGCATAAAACTTCAGGATGCTTGGTCATTGGGAGGAAGCTTTCAACGATTTCCAAACATCCTTGAAGTTGGACTACTCTGAAGATGCATACGAAGCAATGAAGGATGTGGAACCAAAGGTTCGTTTCTTCTAATTAGTTATCTCGCCTTTCCAATTGTGGACACCGATGACATTCACTCTCGCACTAATACAATTGGCCCTGTTAATGTACAATCCTGACACTCACAGTTAACAATAGTTTCATGCCACATCGGCCGTCGCGTGATGTCACCTGCCGGGTTGCCTTACTTGTTGCATACAGCAAGGCGGGTAAGCGAGACAGGCTCCCGCTGACGCCTCCCTTAAACTTTCACTCATATCCCATTCAAACCAACCCTTTCCCGATTCGAATGCTCTCCGCAAATCCCAGCACTAGGACGGACCGCTTTGTTCGCCACGCATCACGCTCAGCTGCAGCTTCTGTGTGTCCGATTTCAGTAACAAACCTAAACACTTCGAAGCCTGTTTTCAACTTGCGACAGCCATTAATGTTCGCTGCCGATAATGTCTTGACACAGAAGCAAGCATGACGACAAGCGGCTATTGCTCGTTCTCTGGATTCTTCCTGCCGGAAACGGGGATACAGGACTCAAGTAGTGTAATCGAACTGACTGCTTCCTCGCTCTCCTCCAAGTTCCGGCTGCGCATCTCTGATGATGCAGGAGCCGCTGTAGCTGCATGTGCTGGGGTGGATATTGTACTGAGCGACCAAACAGAAGCTCCCTACTTGATTGGATACCCATTGGTAGTCGCCTCTACGTGGTTCGTCTGGCAACGTCTCTGAACGGATCTCGACAAATTTCATCGCACTCTGTGTATCCTATCTGCTCACGCCCCAAATGACTATCTCTGAATGTGTCAAGGACAGTGTCTGTGACGCTCTAGGTGCTTTTTTACAACAGGCTTAAAGCTCAGACATCTTTGTGGTTGCTGGTGATGTGAACGTTCAGGTAGGTAGGTTAAGCGTGGCCGAGGCCCGATTGGGTGATCGTCTTGGGTGGACACGAGACGCACGGGCCACGGGAATCGTCTATTCAGATGTGTTCCGATCACACACTAATCCTTTGCAGTACGAATTTCTGGAACAGCGGAATTCGCTTGACAGCGTGATGCCCACCAACGAACCAACTCCGAATCCAAATAGACCACACTACCAGTTACCGGTCGCGAAGGTCGATCACTGCCTGCCGTTCCTTCTGGAACACTTCGACCATGTACTTGTGCGCTGCTTTTCATTGCGCTTGTCAGGTCTTCGAAAAACGCGCACACCTCGCTTGGCCATTGAGAAGCTATTGGACCCAGAAATCGAATGAAACTTTCAGAACCGGCTTCTCGAACAGCCACTGGGAACTGATATTGCTACACAGAACCGGAGCTTACTTTTGCGGCACAGTCCAGCCAACCTCATCCAGACATAAACCTCTGATAGGACCGTGGCTTTGCTGAAGGCTTGGCATCAGATTCTTCCTGGCCGCAACCACAATTCAACCTGATGCATGATCCGGCGCCAGGTGGAACTGAATGACCATGCAGACCGAAAAGCTTGGTGGACTAGAAAGGCCAAAGAAATGGAAGATGCGAAAACTGCTAGAAACGTCCGCAGGCTGTTCCACTTGATTCGTTCGACTGGTCTAGACTATCAGGGACCAGAATGATATCCAGCAAAGCAGAAGGTTTGGGCACAATATTTCAACAATTCAGTAGATCACCTGCTATCTCTAATACGGAATGCCAGTCTTCAACAGAAGAGGGGGCTGTGAATATGGAATAACCTTCTACCTCAAAAGTTTATATCCACTCAGGAGTCATGGTGCTGATTCTGACGATCCTCCATCTGCTCTATCCAAGTATTTGGTAGTGCAGCAGGTACTTCAGTAGCCGGGAACATCTAGCTCAATCAACTACGGTGGCTCGGCCATATTCTATGGATGCCAAAACAACCTACACTGCGACGAGTATTGTTCTCTGTGCCTCATTCGGATTGACGGAAACAGCGAGGTAGACAACGTATGGCTTCGCAGAAGGGTGTGAAAGACTATGAAGAGCTTGGGTGTTGGCGCGGTATCCGCCTTCTAGAATGGGGTAAACGTGACCTCTTGCGCTTGGCTGGGGACATTGCAAGAAATGGCGGCTAAACGATGTTAGTAGCGTTCGTGGTTTCAGTTTCTGTTGTATCTAACTACTGTTCTCACTGCAGTGCCTGGTGTCAGAAAGAACTCACCGACAGAGGTACACAAAAGCTTTATTCCAAACAAGCGAGTGCGTTTGAGTGCAAAAGTTACAACGGCCCCGTACACTTCTGACATTGATCCAGACTGTCTGGAACATCCATCAACATCGATCGTGCTTCTATGAAACGCCTGAACGCTGATCCTATTCGGTCGTGCTTCTGAGGCTTGTCTGAACACTCATCGGCTTTTGCTGAGTTGATTGAATGATTGACTAGCCTAGATGCGTGCCGGCTTTCCTGTTGAGATTTTGGTGGAGTTTTAGGGTCTCAGTAGATTTCGGGCATCCTCGGGTTACTTTCAGGGAGCGAGGTGGCCCAAGTGGTTGGAGCGCGAATTTACTGACCGGAAGGTCCGTGTTTCGAACCTGACCTCTGCCTCTCGACTTCCCTTGTCTAGGTTTGGGCAACCTGACAGTATCCCAGCCCTCGTGCCTCCTTCAAGTGGCATGGCACTTAGGCCACGAAAGGATTCTATAGCTGGACGTTTTTATTATGCAGGTCTACAAAGAGACGACTGTCAAACTTGAGGATGGAGAGGAGGAATGCCGGCATGAAAGTGAAAGTAATCGCCTTCAGTATCGCATTTCAAATTGCTTTGAGAGTATAGTAAGGTGACTCGGCTGAGAGCGCTGTCTGACGTTTAATGTGGCTTGAGGTTACTCGTGATTGTGGAATTTACGGTTTTGCGCTGACCGGAGGGGAGAGGGGGCAGTGGGCCCATACTCAATCAGGAGAACGATTAAAACCGTTGGCTGAAGTTTGGTAGTGAAGCAACAATGGGCGGCCTAAGCCCACCGCAGTTCAGCTTTTAAGGGACAAATATTTCAATCCCCGATCTGGGGGTTTAAGAGACTGCATTTCTCAGAGGGTTGCCCGTCGACCGACTTAGTCTGGGGGACCGTTATAGCGTAGCGTGTTACAGAGACGCGCCCGCAAACCACGATACGGTCCAGTCTGTGTGTGATGGCGGATGACCGTCAGATGTCAGTGACATATTCCATTGGAGCTGACTATTTGGTCGCTGAAGCATGTGAATATGACTTCACTGTGCTTACGTTTATGATGTTCATATGGCTGTAGGGCGGTTCTGGAGGGGTGGCTCGGATCGCTTCCATGCCGAAACTTCGGCTTCGTCATTGGGATGAATGAAACACTAACCCATAAATACTATCTCAACCCAGCTAAAAATCAACAAGACCTGGGTCCTAAACACCATCCAGACGAAATGTCTCATCGGAATCCAATGGAACGTCGATATGGGTAAAGGAGCAACTATGACCACCACTTAGGTAATGACGAGTTGTTTCTTCCACTTTTCTGTCTAATATGTTATGTCTTCGCTGATGGATGTACCGCTGATAGGAGTATCCGGAACACAAAAGCTCTTCTTAACATTGCTGTTTGTAAAGTGGTCACATTTATTCGCGAGCTCGCTGAGAGGAACAAATATAATCATACTAAAAATACGCAGAAAAGGTTCATTGAGTTGTAGCAAATTGAATGAGCTATTATGAACACAATCATATAAAATAAGGCGAAGCAACGATTGTCTTTATAAAGAGGGGATGGCTTTACTTACAGGTTGTGGGTTGTTGCGCACCAAGTGCTTCAACCGTGAAGTGCTGTGGCATGCTAGTTCACCATCCAAGAGACAGGTTCTCCCTCTCTTCTATCGAATAGTAGCAACTTCGAGGTGACATAGAAAAACGAGATTTAGGAAGCTTGGTCGCAGTATAGGTCCGTCCTTGAAGACGGAGTCCCTTTGGGCTTGTCCGCGTTCGCTGGATATGTTGCAAGAAATAATGACAAAAAGTTCAGTCGCGTTTGTTCTACCAGTCTATATCCGGATTTTCTGGTTGAGCGTTCGGATATATAGGTAGCTCAAAACGACTGTGATACGTTACCACTGGGTCCCTTTTCAATCTTTCTACCGTGGAGCTTCGTAAAATAAACTTTTCATGGCTGTACAATAGCGGAGCATCATTGTCAAGACAGGTTGCTATCTATCACGGTGATAACCATGGCGTCTGTTCTTGCCCACTCAGAGTATTCGTGATGGATGCGGGCGTTATGGGTCTAAATCTCACGTGTCGCTGGACTGACATGTATACTAAATTTCGATCATCAGTGTCGTTTGTGACATGAAGCAACCTAAACTAAGCGGGAACTCTTTGAGAGTGACGGTAAAATTCGTACTCAATGTATGTTTTCCTAATTTGCACCGATCGGTTTGAGCGGTCTTTTTGTTCGAACTGCCGTTCACTGGTAGTCGTCCAGCTGTAACACCCTTTCGGCCTAAGATGCCACCCAAAGGAAGCACAAGGGCTGAGATACAGCCAGATTACCCAAGCCTAGGCAGGAGCAGTCGAGATACAGTGGTTGGGGTCGAACCACGAACCCTGCGGTCAGTAAATTCACGCTTTAACCACTGAGCCATCTCGATATTGGTACCAGTCTGCCAGTAGGGTATTGGATGTGACAAACTGTCACGATTATTCCCCTAAGATTCTGGCTTCATTCCGAACCCTTAACCTGACAGTATTAAGCGAGTTCCTGCAGACGCCAAATAACAAACACCACCACAGATATAAGCTGTCCACCGGCCTAATCTTCTTTAAATTTGAGGCGCATTCAGTTCCGCTCGTCGGTCCGTCAACAGTCTGTTTATATATGCGAGCTCGTGGGAGCGCAAGATTCTGGCGAAAACCATCAAAAGCTTTATTGTGGGTAGTTATGTTTATAGGAAAGATATCCGCCGTCTTTTCCCGTTTTCGGTTTCTTGTCGACATCATAATGACGCGTTAGAGGGTTTTGCCAACCCTGGTCTTCAGGTTACTGCTGGGTGTATTACTTTTTCATGGTGAATCTCGCTATAGTTATTACATCCAGCATGCGCTCTGAACCTGCACAATTTGAAGTAAAAGATTTTCTGAATTGGTCTTGTAATTCAGGGGAAAGTACAAGCTCAGAGATCGTTTTCCACATCCTGGGGGCTCAGGCTCCGTCGGCAATATGATAGCATCGCCTCTGGAATTTGAGAGGTGTGGATCGATTTGTTGATTGGTACCACTTGTGATTTCAAGAGTATATTCAAGGATCCCGAAAGTTGACATAATTGGATAACGAGATTTGTCTCCACAAATGGGTGATTGGGTATTTCTTGAACTCTGACAATCGGTGTCTCAGGACCGTAGCTCGTATAGGTTAGTGACATTGGATTTTCATCCAAGTGATTGGAAGTATAGTTTTAGTCAGTGGTTAGAGCACGAATTTACTGACCGGAACGTCCGCGGTTCCAGCCCGACCTATGCGTCTCGACTTCCCCTGTCTAGGCTTGGGCAACCTGGCATTATCCCAGCCCTCGTGCTTCCTTTGGGTGGCATGGCAGCTAGGCACCGAAAGGAAGTTACAGCTAAACGATTATCTTGATTCGGGTGCTAGCCTGCTTAGTTATACCGGTGTCACCTGTTTTAGAGATTGCGAATACTATTCCGATATAAATACACAAGGTAGGACCCGAGAAGTACGTCCTATTTTGCAGGCTCCATATCCCCCCTAGATCTGAGTGGTAGCATGGTAGTGAACAAGTCTACTTTTGCACACCGGCCGCAGCAGCATTGGTTGATTGTTTTGTTCCACCGATCTGTGCATCTTTTGCTGAACTTGGTTCAGTGGGTTTGTTTGAATTTGCTTGAAACAGGATAACCCAGCTGACCAGCTCTGTTTTGTTAGTAATTTGATTGTGTTTTCTGTCTTGCCAGCCACTTATCTTGCTCTTCTTTCTATATTTCAGCATAAGCGTATCTATGAGCACAACATGAAATACAAACGCAAGCGGGAGGAGAGACTAGACCGGGAACGCCGGGAACGAATTCGCAAAGCACAAGAAAGTCGTGAGCGAGCGAAACAGGTACACCACAGTGCATATTTCCTCTGTGTTGACTGGTTTTCTACTGATCATTTATAATGCTTCCATATAATGGAACGTGATTCACACCATTTATGCCTTTAGCCCGACTACCCTATGTGGTTTGTTCTCCTTGAATTCCCGGTTGTGGTGGTGTGATCACGTAAATGTAATCCTCTCATGTGAGGAGCGGTTTTTTAATGTCTTCACGTGTTCGCTTGTCGCACCCACAGATATGTCTAGAATTGAGGTTTCAACCTCCCAATCGATTGACCCTCACAAGAATAAGAAAAACATTTCAATGCCTGGAAGCTTCAGCCTTTCATCAGTTCATTCAAAACCAACCCCAAGACCTTTCCGAGATGAGTTATAGCTATGCTAACCGCTACTGTCATTGAAGAAATGTGGTGTAAATCGATGCGTAACTGTATAGGGAAAACCAGAGTGGTCTCGAATTTGACATAAGCTTGTCTCTCTGGGATTGTGTTTGCAATGTTTTCTTCATGTGCTCCCCTGTCATGTTACACAAATGACGATCGGCTTGTATGCGAGCATGTATGTATCACACTTCATGCAAGGGTTAGGAAGTGGTTTTTCGTCGTTTGGCCAATCCATCACCATGGATGCTTTCGGATTAGAGAATTTCTTCATGGTTGACATTCATCCTTCTCCCTACCTTTTCGAAAACGAGAAAGAACATTTTCTCCGTCAGTTTACGAGAAAACTGGAAAACATGGTGCCCATCCAGTGGCTTTGGTGTATGTTTACAGTCTGGAGACTCACCTAGAAGTGATCCGAAGAATGACGCGTACTCATCGACTTGTGTTATTTCTCTAGCTTATGATTGTTGTATTCCAAACACAGTTCATATGGTGGATGCTTTGAGGTAGGTCACTCATCTGTCAGTCAATTTGTTCATGTTCGGGTAAGTTCACGAAAACGGATGACTATCCGCTTCACATGATTGGTTGGTTTTCCTATAGACTGATGTCGCATCCTCGTACCCCCAGGCCTGTTGGTCCCCTCTGGTGTGTTGTGATTCCGCGTTAATGACCTTTCAGTAGTAGAGGTCATAACAAAAAGCATTCCCGCAAACAATTTATTGTATTCGCACGTCATGTATGTTGGCTATCGCATCTAACGTGCGAGTGTCCTCGAGTGCTTTCGTTACCGCTGAAAAGAATGCAGCCAGAACTGCAGATAATGAAGCCAATGATGAACAAGGTTAGCTCCATTCGGTAACAAGATCGTCGGTTTGATCGCATATGGTAAGCCAATAATTGGGACTTTTCCAGATATTCTACACCAAAGCACGCAGTTAGATCTTGCCTGAACCGCATCCGATTTTGTATTCGAACGACGTCCAGGCCGTCGCTGTAATCAGTGACATTGTTTCGTTTAGTTAGTCGTTAGATCTATTGTGGTACTCGAAAGGTGACAGATCCGTGTCTCGAATCGATCGGTTGGCACCTGCTGCCCGCTTTACGTATCCCGTTTCACCAAACGATTGTTATCTCTACTTTTCGTGTCGGCGTGAATTTGTGCGGTTCGTTGCACCGAGGTTGTTGCTGGCTGACTTAGGTGCATTTTTCCGTGCTGAACTACTTTAGTATGTCATGATAACCACATCGTGATCTATCCGGTTTTCGGCTATTCTGTTGGTCTTGATGACCACCTTGCTCCTTTTTCGGCCGTTTCTTTTCTCGTCCAAGGAATCCCCTTTTAATGGAGCGTCTCATGGTGCAGATAACATGGGTGACACTTTCTCACAACTGTTCAATGATCCGGAGTTGATTGCAGCCATCCAGGTCAGTCAGTCAGCCGCCTTGATAACATTTTGATAACATTCTTCCGCTCGTAGAAGAGCTGTTCACAGCTAGCTATAGATGTATGTGTTGGGTATATCTTTTGTGTAATGCAACCCAACTTCCAGGCATTTAAACTCACTTGACAGTAATGAACCATCCATTCAACATTCCTATTGGTTTCCAGAACAAGCCTTCTGGTCAAAAATAGACTGCATGTGACTGTTCATGAACCACCCGTTGAGCTGTACTGGGGAGTGTACGTGTAAAACTCACGAGGCCTCGTATCAGGCTGGTCAGTTGGTAGGGGTCCGACTAACACGGTCTCCTGGTACTTCACATTGAAGTTTGGAAGATGTATGGTGAGTTGCTCCTCTCGCGGTTTTACGCGGACTACCGCTGGCTTATGATTAACCTTTCGAGCCAAAGACTGATTGAGGATTTCAGTCGTCCTCCTCTAGTCGCCCTGGAGGTACCCCCAGCCCACTTACAACCATGGTTTGCGCAATTACGAAAAACTGGTCTTCGTCCCTCGGAGACCTTGGTCGTGAGTCCACCAGTGTAGTTCGACATGACGGGATGCCATCACACTGTTTGAATCCATAGTGCTGGTCTTTATCTAGTATCTTTGAGAAGGACATGTTTAATTCCTCCAAAGTGATCTGTGCAGTAGTCGAGGTCATGCGCAATACCTGTGTGTGACAGCGGGCTTTTGTTTGCGGTGATGGTGTAGAGTAAGTACTCTTTGGTCAGGACCCCTCTAGAAGCGGATACTAATAGGGGATACTGGTTCCATTTTTTCCCGTTTTTTCTACTTTTGAATCTCCCTCAAAGGGAACTATGGACTACACTTTACCTTATAAAAATACTTCATACTGCTGTTTATCTACGAGGTGGCTTGTTGGTTAGGGCGCGAATGTGCTGACCGGCCTCTGCATCTCGACTTCTGTGTCGGTTTGGGCAACCTCGCAGTATCCCATCCTTCGTGCTTCTTTCGGGTGGCATGGCAGCTGGGCACTGAAAAGGTGTTACAGCTGAACGATTATGTATAATTATATCTGCACACAGTAGTTTCCAAATGGTTCTCCTTTCTTGGCGCAATTATTCTGTTTTTTTCCACTTTAGATAGGTTGAACTCTGGACTACTGATGTTGTTTAACGAGCGGTCTTTCAATATACGTTGCATTCCGCGGAAAGCGACTCATCCTGCGCTTGTCACCCTTGTCAGCTTACTCTCGCTAGCTCATATGCTGTATCTTCCGGCGAACCATTTACCACGCGAATTAGTTTCTGGTCGTTTGTTACGTGGGAGCTATAATTGAGTAATATTTAAGCACTGAAGCATCAGTATCCCTGTCCTGCTAACGCCGTGACGTCGGGAACTATTATCTTGCCTAACTTATGACTTGGATGAGTATGCCACTGACCCGACACTTCCAAAGGGTCGCTGGTACTTCCGGTACTCCATCACTTAGCAGCCAACTGTTCAATAGATGGATAGGCCATCTTCAATGTGACAGTATTCATATCTGCTACTGTCTCTTCAAACGTGTGGCTGTTCTCTCTCTTTGTCCACTGGTGAGGCCGTAGGTAAAAGAGATTAGTATCCAAATAAGTCTGTTAGGAATGCGGTTCCTCAGTTGGCGCTTTCTATCGGATCTGTCGACTACCTTTCAGTGCTCATGCTTTCGTTTCATTTCCTTTTCTTTATAGGATCCCGAAGTGATGAAAGCCTTCGGAGAAGTATCTTCCAATCCAGCTGCAATGCACAAATACAAGGACAATCCAAAAGTTAAAAAGGTTTTGGAGAAAATGCAAGACAAATTTGGTGGGCTTGGTGGCGGAATGGGAGGCGAGTTTTTTATTGACAGCAGTCAGGGATTTCAGTTCTTTAGATTAGGTGAAGCTTTTAAGGTATTAGTTACGGGGTACTTCCCCGATGCTTGCCTGTACACACTCAAGGCCTGCAAGGTTACGGAAAGAATTTAAGGACCGTTGGACAGACTTGCTGTTTGTAGAACCCAGAGGTTCTTAACTAATTAGTTCAGCAGATTTTGGTGACTTTTCTCAGCATTTAGTGTTTTCCACAGTGTTTGTCAATAAAAATACTTGTTTACGGATCTTAGGATACTCAATACTACCGACTACCACGGTCTCCAGACTGTTTCCAGTTTCATTTTGTGCACAACAAGTGTTTGCTTAAGCTTGCCATGTCTGGTAATGTGCGGCGAAGCAGTTTTCTTGTGCTCACGTTCAAAAACTTGGTATACCTGACGGTCTTTTGACAGGCGGACTACGGTGTTTTTAAATAACTTTTTAGCTAAGAGTTTCTGCTTTTTAATCGGTGCCGTAGTGACATCCGTTCCGTTGTCATCTTGATTCGATTTCTAGGTAAGGAGACTTAGGGGGCGTTTCGTTGTCCGCAGGTCGGACAGCCGCTCCCCCTTTTTAAAAACAGCGCGTCGTACTGCGTTGTACTGTGTTTATGGGGCAGCATTCGCGGCACAGACAGGTAAAATGCATTCTGGAGGTTGAACGCATCACGTGGATTGCGTATTTTGCCGCAAACCTACCACATCGAAGTACCGGTTCCACTCAGTCTTGTATTGGAGGGACCATCTGAAGGTGTCGGGGCCATATCAGCGACACACAAATGTCTCCCTATAGCGTTAGCTGCCATTCACCTGGACGTGTGCCTCGGGACGGAGAGCATTTTGGTTTATAAGCGGAACTGATTTGGCCAATGGCGATCTTCAATAAGTAACGTTCTTCAATAAGTAGCTCAGACAGTTGACGTTTTCACCCTTTCCTCGTGGTGTCGCATTATCTCAGTCCTCGTGCTTTTTTCGGGTAGCATGGCAGCTAGGCACCAAAAGGGTGTTACAACTGAACGATTGTAATGATAATTGTGTACTATTAACTATTCCGTTGTATTGCTTCAATTAGCTGTTGTCTTCCTTAACTTGATTCCAGCTAGTTGATCCTCCCTTTTACTATTTAGGCGGAATGCCTTTCGGGACGGGAGCGGACTTCACAATGCCCGACCAGTCTACTCCAGGTAAGCTATACACTTTCTTTGGCACTCACCTATTGTTTTTTTCCAGATCTCGACTAGTGCGCTTTAACATCGTCCTCGCCAACACCGCCTGTGTGTGTGTCTACCTACTTTCCGGTTCAAGCTTTGCCATCGGCTTTGTATTTTTTTCCTCACAGTTGATTGTGTTCACAAGTACCACACCAAACCTGTTGATTCACCATCGTCTTGTTAGTTCTATTCACTCGGGTTGTGTACTGACAATGTCCCGGTACTAGTCTATATCACGCACCTGAACGTTTTTGAATAAATAAATAAGTTGTTTCGAACCACTCTTCAAGGTTCACTCGGAAGGATATCGGAGACTAATCTAAGATTGACATTTGGTTAGTGTGTCCAATTACTATCTGGCCACACTCAGTCAGATAGTTTTTTGAGCTGTCGTAAGTCAACAGTTATTGGATACATATTTCCTTCAACAAAATAAAGTCTAGTTCAGGGATACTGCTTGTGTCTAAGTCATGGAATTGCTCTTGAGATAGCTGAGGGATGCCTGCCGGTCAGTCATTTCCCACGTAAAATTTTCATTTATGGTAGGTAGACTGACAACAGCCTTGGAAAGACGATCAGATGTCAAATCCATGCGGAGGGGCACATTGTGTATCAGCAACCTCTGCGTATGTAATGATGGTTTCGGAGCACTGCAGCTCGCATGAGTTTGTTGTTCGTTGATCTGTTGGATAAGCGTCCACCTATTCAGCAGACTTCAGTGCTAGCTTGTTTACGGCGTTTCCGACGTTATAAGGTTACTTTGAACACAGCTAGAATCAACCGAGTGACCTGTGGCTATCAGTTGCTTAGCTATCGGTGAAGCCGGTTGACCATCGCTGCACATGTTAGTTTTGTGCCTGACACTTCTCAGATACGTTGGTTTGTTCGATCACTCACTGTGCTAAACTTGACTCACCTACGTGTTTCCGTACATTGGTTTGTTCGATCTTTCACCGTGCTAAACTTGACTCACCTACGTGTTTCCGTACCTTCAAGTGAAACGGTAGAGCAATCGGATAAGCAAAATGAGACTTCGCTGAGTGGAAGCAGTCATCTAGAACTGAGCAGCTAGTTGGCTTCTGGATGTGGCTGGTGTTATTTTCCATTTAGGATTGTTGAAAAGCTAAGGCAGCTGTAAATTGACACTCCTATCTATGAACCGGACTAGCTTCTAAAAAGAAACTACTCATAAGGTGGCTGAAAACTCCTCGACAGCCCAAAACTGCTTTCGTCCTCCTTGGTACTCATCAGATAAACGCAGTACCTAGCTCTCGTCAACATTATGTTCTACTTCAAATTGTACGGAACCCGCGAAGTGGACCCATTTCGCACGCCAATTTGGTTTTCACGGGAGGCTCAGCTGAATCTTTCGGTTATGGTATTCTTCAACTGAATGTACTTCACAAAGAGCGCCTCACTTTCCGGTTGGTACGATAGTGGAGATATCGCTGTATATTTTCTTGGACAAACACTACTCATAGGGTCACTGAAAACTTTTCGACAACCAACGGACATAAGGTTGACGGAAACTCGGAGACTGCGCGAACCTGTTGAGCCCCAAGAATGGGGAAACCGATGTCGAATTGTTTTCAGCAATCTTAGGAATGGTGTGTTTCGTCAAAAAAGCACACCGTGATATCACCCAGTGAAAGACCAGGCGGCTTTGCGCAGCATATTTAGCTGAAGAATATCATAAACAAGAGATCCAGCTTGAATTCAATTGAGTCTTCCGTCAAAACCAAGTCGGTTTGCAAGTGAACCACTCTGGATAACAGTTAGCCTGCAACGTACCCTTCAGAAATCTTTCTTTAGATATTGTCAGATGTACGCGGTAGAATAAACTCGTTTATAGGGCATCGCCCGGTCCATGTACGATTTCGGGAAACCGTATGCATTGTAGTCCCGCCCTAGTACACTTGAAAACGTAGGTTTGTCATTTGATAATTTGTCTGAAGACTCAGAAAGGCTGGGAGCTTACTGTACTGATCAGTAAGTAGATAGGAAGTGATCAGAAATGGACGTCAAAATGACATTTATAAAAACTTGAACGTCAAGTTTCATCTTGCAGCTGTCTTTCTATCACTGCAATAAAAATGTTAGCCGGTGTAGTGCCCAAGTACCGCCCATGGCAACGCCATCGATTTGTTTGTGCGCAGAAACTTCGAAGCCAGGCCAAATGTTTTTAGTGCGTAAGGCGTCGAATAATGTCGGAACACAGCTGTTAGAGTACACTTTAATTTTATGACTGGTAATAAACTCAGGAGATCAGCCGTCTAACGAAGCAGTAGCTTGGTAAACAGTATTGCCATCAATTGAGAACGTTTATAGCGGGCTCATTGAACTTGTGTTTGGTGGTATGACAAAGGTCACAGTAGCCAAGCGATCGATGGGGGGTTAGACTTCTCCGGGTCGATAGGACCAGGTCAGTCGGCGGTGGTAGAGAAATCGGTCTCGAGGCTACTTCACTTTTGTCAAGACTCACCGAAGGTGTCTTTCATATTAGCCGTTTGTTTCATCTACGTTCTCTACTGTAATACACTCACGCAGCGGCAGTAAGTAGAGGTTTCCAGTGACCATCAAGATGTTTCCTAAATGCTGCCTCGTAAGTTTGCGGGAACAATACTCCTTCCGTGTTGTGTATCTGTTTAACGGCTTGAGATGGTGGTTGGTGGTTACACGGCGTTGTCGATGTTTGGTTTGTTAAGTCAACCAGTTTCTTGAAAAACCGAGCAGCATTTTAATCGTCAGTCCGTGGCAGCTTTTTTAATCGACTGTGCAGCCAGATGTTTGCTCGGGGTAGTGGAAGTGCAACACATGGCAGGCTGCTGTGGAGACAATCCCATAGTCGATAGTTTCTTTTTTTGACAAAGCCTTTGTGCTTTATGAAGCGTAGCAATATCACCACAATAAGAGCAGATTCAAACCGATGTCGAGCCTTGCTGGAAGCTTCAGCATGTGTTTTTGTCATTTTGGTATAGTTTCCAGTGGCCTCCATTGATTTTTGCTCCGACGGTGGTTCGTTGAATCAAATTGGGTTACGACCTGCACAAGTGAACTTTCAAAGCCTGATTCACGAACTTTCAACGATCGTCTTACAGCGTAACGGCAGCGATAGGTCTGACACTCGACAGGCTGAAGCTGAAGGTCTTAGAATCCTGAGTTCTGTTGATTTATCTCGTATATGCACATTAGTTGCAATCTGGCACAACAACAATGACAGAAACACGCAGCTATAAAGCCCATGGTCTACTGAAGGCGTATATGAACTGGACAATACAAATACCCTTGGCTTTTCCCCGGTAGCCTGTCACTGAGGATTAATTAGCACCGCGTTCTATTACGCAACGAGTATGTGTACGGCGGACACGTTACCTGAAGATGTGGGTTTCCTGAAGACAACTGCAATCTGTTCCTGTGAGCTTCGAAATTTATCTTTTTAGAGATAACATTGCAGCTCCAAAGATCAACCTAGGAGGATCTCCATTCTCAGTGAAGTCCAAGGTGCAGTAATTCTTATTTTGGGTTCTCTGTTAAGGCGCCAAAGAAGCACATGATCAGTCGCAATCAGTTTGGTTTCCGAACATGATTTAGGAACTACCATCTGCGGGTCCGTTGATGGAAACGAACCCAAATATGTTCAGTGCTTTGAATGACAATGCAGTATCGCGTTTGTTGATTTTAAGCTATCTGCGATCGTGAACCAGACGGACGAAACATCTGCCAACTTGACGTTCACCGTAAGTGAAACCAACAGGAAAAATCCACCTCCAAAAGGACCCATCTGTTCGTCATAATTTAAAGTGTAAGAGCTTGGAAATTAAAAACCATCTTGTTGAAATCTACCACCTTTATAGGTGCGGATTTTTTAAAATCTCTGGTCGCTTACCGCGAATGTAGCTGCAGGCTCTAATGCGGTCAAAAAGCCGAGACCAAATCGCATTGCTGTATCTTGGTAAAGGAAGCGGAGTTGTTCTAATAATAAAATCGGATTTCGTGGGCAAACTGAGTGCTCCCTCGTCGGGCGAAACTAATCTTACCATCACGACGACTGAGCCTCGAGATGCGGTCTATCAGAACCCAATTAATGAGCTGCCTGGAAAGGCTGGAGAAGGTTCAGAATAGCGAGACCGGCGTTCACATAAGGACTGGAATCTCAGTCCTACAACTTAGATATGGGTAACTTATGCGTAGCGGATTTTCACATGCCGATACTGAGGCAACTATTCAGTTTTGGCCTGGATGATACTTCTAAACATTACTTTCAGCTGAACTCACATATGTAGCATTATTAGGAACGATTGACTCCGTTTGTCCTCACCTGTAAAATTACCGTAGTTAGTGATATTTTACTGTCGGATCTAAAGGAACTGTTAGTGGGACGCATAATAAATGAACATGGTCGGTTCAGCAATACACTATGTGGATGGGAAGAAAGAATACCAATGGCTTCGTCACGCGATTCCTTTTTGTCAAGTGCTTTTATGACTAAACTCGGCCAGCTGGCACTAAAAATAACTGTTAACCGAACGCGCCTGTGTCGACGTTGTACAGGTGATATATCTCTTACTTTGGATTAATGAATCAAAAACACTGGGAATTTTTAACCAGTCCTATCCCGCAATTAGTTTCACCTACAATGAGTTTCCCCGATATCGATCTGCATAGGAAACCTGGCGGTGGAGTCAGCGAATTTTAGGGTTTTCTTTATTGGTGTTCGGGTGCTAAAGCTTAGTCCGAGGGACAGACCGCCAGTCCTCGACTCATTCCTGATCACCGACTCAGTCACTTGTGATTCTGGTGCAATGTGTTTTGGTCGCAGAACTCGACTATAGTCTCAGTGGTTTAAGGATTAAGAGGCACTGCTGAAATTCACCCAAATAAGCCACGAAGAATGCCGCTCGTATCCCGATGGGTCAGTTGAGCAAATCAAGCACGTCGTCTGAGAGTGTCCGCCGTTTTCCTGCACTCAATCCAAGAACGTGCGACAGTGTATACCTGTCACAGACGAGACTGTCGGTATCAAACTCCCTCAAGCTACACGTTGTCTACCAAAGAACCATGATCGAACACTTGGATTTCATTGGTTTAGACAGCCGCCCCTCTTCCAACAGTCTGACTGAAACCAAGGTTAAAATGCTTTTGGGTTCTTACTCATACGTCTACCAGAGAGTTAAAACAGACAAATACAGTGCAGACTCTAATGTCCAGCAGAATTCCGACTTATCACTTTAATTCGTGTCATATTTTATGCTCGTATGAACCCCCTGATAGCATTCGTTTGCCACCTTTGTCTATATATATATATATATATTGGTGTTAGTAATACAATTAGTTAGACAATTAGTTACAATACAATTAGTTAGACATTGGTGTTAGTAACAACCTCGTCGGCGTTCTGATTCCCATGCTAGCAGTAGAGAACTGCCTCCATGTCATATATATATATATATATGACATGGAGGCAATGTCGAAGAAACTCCGAATTCCTTGGCATTCTACGAACTCGTGTTCAGCTAGGTCCCTCAAAAGGTTCCTTATAAGAAACTAATTAGTATCAAACTTTGCTAGTTATTGGAAGTCGGCCTTTTCACTAGTAAGGTTTCCGTCTCCTGTATCACATGGTGAGTTTGATAGAAGATTACGGTAAAAGCAGGAGACTAGGTCGGCTAACGGTGGTCTTATAACGAGCACGCAGTGTTAGTGCGACTGTTGTTGCTCTTACCTTAAGCGTATCTTGATGATGCTACCGTCCCACAACAACATAAAATTTAAACACACTGGGTGGACACGCCGCAAACATGATTGGTGAAGCCCAGCAGCTATCAGCGAATGGGATGGAATTCACCCACCAAAAACATTAAATATAAAAGGCCCGGAATGAACTCTAACGAATGCATGGATGAACAATACAGATTATAAAATAGGAGATTTGCCTGTTGCTGCCCAAAAATGGAGGACCTAAAGCATCCTGAAAAGTATTAATTTTTAAACTTTATTAGAGTTGGCACCATTATCATTTCACATTCTCTCAACAGACGAGAAGATTTTCTAGGGAGTTCTTTGTGTACCAGATCAAGCTAGAAACTAGAATCACGAAAAAAACGTTTTGTTACTATAGGGTTCCGCACGAGATAGCTGCTAGGTGTACGCGAGGTATGGCTATTACAATCTACTTGTACTATCGGCTGAGAATAACCGCCATGGTCACGTGTCTCTGTTGACATACGACAGATAACTGTTTGTGGAAAATGACGTGAACTCATGGATTAATTACGCGAGGTCACGTTACTTCATGACCTCTTGTTCAACTGCTTACTGTCACGTGTGGCAGTACGTATGTAGACAGGACAGAACGTCAGCGCATAGGTTCTTTCACAACAGCTTTTTATGTTAGCTAACAAAACTGTCAAGGCGTCCGTTACAGGGCATATTTTTACCATGTGCTGGTTAGGTAGAACAGACTAACTCCAGACAACGCGTCGTCAGAACACCAACTGACTCCTAAGCTGTGGTGATTAAACATGTGAAATGAAACCGCTGTGTATGCAGGAGGAAATTGTTTCATTATTGGCCCTATTCCGTTAGGGTTCATGTTAACGGATAATAGATCCATTTACCCGTCGTTTTAAAGATTTTCCCGTTTTGCGCTTATTCCCGCCACTGTTTGATGTGACCCCTGTTGGTTATTCTCTAACTCTTACAACTACACATCACTCTCGTATGAGCAGTCCTTATCGTGTCCAGGCGCAATTATTCTTTTAAGAGCCTACCAAAGCGGGAAAGCACTGGACTCGAGTTTCGCTCTTATTAAAGCTCATCAACGGTGTATACCTTTGGCCATTCCCGGGTTCGAACTCCGGACCTCTCTGGATTTCGTTCATAGTGTGTGTAGTTATCCACTCCTATCTCACCATATCATCGGTGACCAAAACTCTGGCAGCTATAGCCACTCTACAACGTGTGCGCGATTTTCAAAGCTGTCAACGGTGGTGATGACGATAATGACGAGGTGAAGTGGCACAGGGGTTGAAGGATGTTGAAGAATTGGCGCAGGTACACAAGCATAAACTGGCACAAATGGGGACAATCCCAACTTCAAATTTAGATTGAAAAAAGTAGGAATGCAGAATGTCACGGAAGGTTTAGTATTGATTTCTCACCTACCTTACATCCGGTATCACGCTGATTGTCCACTACAATGATAGTTTTATCTATTTCATACCCGTTTAAATAAAAAGTCATGACACTACGCCGGCCCACGTTACTTTATCGGAATGGGTTTTGTTCTTCGCGCATGTTTTGATTGCGCTTCTGAGAATTGGTGTTTCTAAATGATTGCACAACGATGGATCGCCTTGGAATGTTTGATGTTCAAGTCGGCTGTGCATCTGTGCAGTTAGCAGCGACAAATGCACGACTTATAGTTCAGTAACCATTGTGGCAGGTTCACACACGGTCCATACATAGCACACAGCAGGTTCGCCTAAATCGGCATTAGATCAGTATTTGCTGGAGTGAGATGACGTTTTCCAACGAGAGTAAGAATTTGGTTTGCACTTATGGGCCGTTTGGTCATCATCGAAGCAATGTGGTATTCCATCTTGTTTTGGGTCACAAAAGTGCTGGACATCGGAAGGCGAGTGGTTATCAAGAGGATCATTGGAGAGAGACAGAGTGGGATTATCTTACCACCCCAAAAGCAATGTTTGATAGGGCACTTCAAGCCAGTCCGAAAAATCCAGCATCCATTTTTCGAAGATCCGGGTTGTTAGAAGATTGTTAGTAAAAATTTAATGGTTCGTAATTATTAGACCATCTCTTTAAAGTCTGAAGAACAGCTTTGCTTTCTTACGAATGGTTTACATATATATTCAGGTAGCGCTCCAGTCTGAAGAGTGCGCATCCTCTGGACCGGCCAAAATCACGCTGTTCCTGGAAGCGCAATCTCTGGCGTGGAACACAATCTTAATCTTATAGTTATGAAAATTTCTCCGCATAGAGTCCCTGTGAAATGAGGTACTGATTACAACGGCACAAAGGAGGAATCCAAGGGTTTTCCAATAAGGGCCTAGCATTGGCAGTTGGATAATCTTTGTCTCAGGCGGCGCGATTGATGAATGTGAAGGTGAAAAAGGCCACCTGCAACCGTGTCTGTTTAAAAGGATGTTTAGACGGAGAAGCCAAGTTTCCAACCCACAGTACATCAGTGGTGATATGCTCGTACGTTTGTAAATGTCCCACAAACGTTGTGGTCGTATTGTCTCCGGAGGCCAGCCACCCTTAACAACCGAACAGCGCATCAACTGGACGGATGTGTCACAAAGTAGCCGACTCAGCAGCCGCATCGATGCCTGTGGTCGAGCTGAGAAGCCTAACATTTAACTTTGGCCCGGAATTCGCCTACGGATCCGAAAAATGAGGAGGCGCGCGATGTAAATTTCCCCATCAGTCCAGCTCCATTGACGCCAACAAAAGACTGAATTCTTAGGAGGTGGCTCATTTTCAGTACTACTCGGCTTTCCTTCGTAGGCTGACGGAGAACTAAGGAGTTCTTTCTGACTAATTTGCGAGTGTTCTACTTAGTTATGATATCCCTGAGAAGAAAAAGACCATTGAAAGGCTGTTTTGTATACAAATTACGTTCTTCCAACTTCAATAGATGGAGTGCTACAGCAAGATGGTCTAACGTGGTGAACACTTCATAATGTCAATTTCAAAAGCTTACACGTGGATGTGGGTAGCAAAGTTAATGTTGTAGAATGATAGAATGATAATAAACTGTTGCCTTGGTTGGCACTATGGGCATGCATGTTCAATAAAGTGTTCATTTAAATGACCTCGTGTCAGCACACAACCAGTCTCACTCTTCTTCCGGTTCATCACCTGGGCACAGTACTCGAGTTTCCGTTGACCTTATGTTCGACTAGAACCCAACTTGGGCGGAATTCACCAAACACCTCCATAAAAGGAAGATTCAGGTGTGATTTAGGTGAGCCGCCCGTGAAAACACTAATGACTTGTAAATGACTGTATTTGGCCAAAAGCACACGAGTTTGGTTCAGGTAGAACAACTTGACGGAAATTCGGAGACTGACCCGACCTGATGAAAAACGGGAAAACGGTCGTAGGCCGTAGAAGGCTTTTCAGCAAACTTATGAGTAGCGTGTTCCCACCAGGTTGACTTCTCTTTGTTGAATACTGCGTAAGACTCTGTGTCTCCTCCTCTCTAACAGAAGCAGAAACGCCACTGAATCGTTTAGAAACAGTAGCGATCAAACTGGAAGACTAAGTTAGTCTGTCTAGCAGTAAAACCAGACAGGTAGAATATCCGGTGACTGCGACTAAGTTGCCAGTGAGTTTAATAAGAGAATGAAATCCGTGTATGAAACAGGTCTAGTCGGGTGCCTGAACAAGAGATTGTGCATGTTGGAACTTGCACTGCGACGTGTCACACATACGTTAAATGTCAATTCGGCCTGCAATTAGAAGTCGGCATGGGCAGTACGTTTATGCAAGGCGTGTCTCAGTGGAATGCAAACGAATAAGAAAGGAAATGAAATGAATGAAGGGTAAACAGTTGACGAGATACATTCGTTCGCGAATTCCATTAATGTTAACGAGAGGCTACTCTGACTCGCTTATTCATCATGTACTTCGACTGCAAAATGGCCTGCTAACATTTCAGATAGTGCGATGGTCAAGCCATCAAAGTACGTGTTCACGACAAATCACACAACCTATGAGGTTGTTGAAAACTCCACGACAACCCCAGACCTCCATGGGGCTCACCAAATGAGGAGCTCCTGTAAAACATGTTCATTTATAAAGAAATCAATCTATTTGAACCTCTCGATAACATTAAGGTAACTTGCAAGTAAGTATACGTCGCCACTTGTGTACGATTTGCTAGGCAAACAGAACGAAAATGATCATGATGAAAACTGGGGGGCTACGCCTACCCGATAGGTCTCAAAAGAAGGTCAAAACAGACAATGGGCAGTCGAATAGCTTTCAGCAGCCTAATAATCAGTTCATTGTCACGACGACGGCAAACGAAAACATAAAAAACTCACTTGTGCTCCCGTCTATCTTGCGGCTCTCTATTCCGGTCATTTGATTTCGGACACGTAAAACCATGTAAAACCTCGTGAAACTTCACCAAACCCACCAAAAGTACGGTATACCAAGTGTACCGTATACACAAACGAGAGATTAACTTGAGTCTCACGTTGAAACCAAATTGACTCGCAAATGAGTGTATTTGTCGAAAACAGTCCAATTTGGTTTCAAGTAGAACATAACGTTGACGGGAACTCGGGGGCTGCGCCTATTTGATGTGTTCCAAGAAGGGCGAAACCGGTCGTGGGCTGACGAAGAGTTTTCAGCAACCTTGTGAGTAGTTTCCAAGAATCTCGTTACGACTGGAATCAACCTGATCCCTCACTGATTACCACGCTCCCTACGAATCTATTTTTTTTAAACGGACACTAACGCCGACTTCCTCCACTTGTCTGGGATAGTCTGTACTTCGTCAATGCAGGCAAACTGATCAGACAAGCTTTTTGAACAGAGGAATCATCCGGTCCAGGAGCTCAGTGGTGCTTGAGAGAACATATGCAGCCGTAGAGAGTTCCAGGTTCTACTTCAGCTTTAGGCTCCAGATGAGTGGCAGCTGGTAGCCACGAGAACTATTGCTCAAAGTATTCGGTTTATTGGTCGAAGATGTTCGGTCCGCTCTGATCTTCGATGGCCTACCTTACGAGTTGTTTCTGGGGGCCTGCCACACGTATCAGCTGAAATAATCGTCGGGCTTTCTCGGCTTTTTAGGTCTCTTCCATTTCCTCAGCCCTCGTAACCCACCAGGCGAGCACAATCATTTTCAACTGACGTCTGATAATTCGTCGGACCAAATTATGTTCGGAATCGGCGGGAACATTTATCCGGTATTCAAACAGCGCCATTGTTCCGAGCGTGCCCGGTTACGCGATATCACAAGTAAAACTCTCGGTTCCAGTATGTTTTCACATCTGATGACGGTGCATTTGGAAAAAAAACTCCAGAGGACGATTGTGTTAAATTTGTCTGACATCCGGATCTGCCAGCCATTCAGTTGCCAAGCCATTTGTCCGCAGTTACGCGATCATGGAAAACGAAAGTAGAAGCGGCTCCGGACGAACGTGTGATCGGAATCCACAAATGTGTTTCAAAACGAGTGGCAGTCAGTTAATGATCCGCGCCATCGGTAGCCAATAACGATGTGATCGATTTGAGTTCGTAGCCGGCAAGTTGTTGGAGAACACCAAGTGGCCAGACGACCTCGGCTATTTCGGAAGTTCTACTACTCAAAGACAGCAGCCATTCGTCATTGTCCTTAATTAACGAGTCCCATCCATGTCGACCACCAAATTGAGCCTCAGACGCGCTAAGCCTGCGCACTTGTGAATTCTAGTCTCCGGCAACCACAGCGATATCTGAGCTTTTAGCTCGCCGCAACAGGGCATTCATGGCGTCATAAAACCTGCCTTCGATGGTGACAGATGCAGTCAGTTGGGGTATAAGCAGACACGACAAACAGGCAGCGATCAAACTCTCGCTTATGAGACTGCCTCATAGACGTTACCAGACGAACCGCACAGAGGCGACTATCAATGGGTATCCAGTCAAGGAAGAATCCTTCCGCCCGGTGACTTAGGACGATACCAACCCTTGCACATCTTGCCGCAGTGGGTCGCCGGAAGCGAGCATACAGTAATGAGGTAATTAACTCAAACGCTGAGTGCTTATCCAAGAATACGCGGACTATTCCAAGAATATTCGCGGACTATTGTGCGATGACACAATAAGTTGAACCGCGGACATCAACTATGGGAGACTGGATGGTGCATTTCAGAAGCAACTGCCAAATACAGATGAGTTCTATTTCATTTCAACCCAGAAAGAATTGCGTTTGGTTGATATACCTTTTCGTGCTTGACTCTTGTAATTTCGATCTGACTGAGTCTGTTGCTCTCAGTCGGAAGAAGTGTCATCTTTCTGACTTAATCGTCTCCGCTTAATTTTGCATGCTATATTTGCCATCATCCTAAACGTATGTCTTTTTCGCGTACGCAAGACAGTCAACCAAATCCTAAGAGAGTAAACTGATGGGACCATGAGGGGTCCATTTTTGGTGCATTTCTGTGTGATATCTTCATGGCAGCACTGGGAAGATTTGAATTCAGCAACAATACGATTTTTGCTATTCATCGGGAGAACGATGGCCTTGCACCATTATGCAACACGGTATACTCAAGGCGTCCATCACTACTTTGTACAAACAAGTGTCTTGTTCACATTTAATGAAATATGCTCATTTGCACACCGATTTGGTTTTCACGCGATGGCCTACCGAATCTCTTGTTTATTATCTTCTTCCTAAACGAAGGATTCCGCTGGGTCTCCCGTGAGAGGCAAATTGGTCCACAGGTGAGTGTTTTTTGTTTATTCCTTGTAATTTTGTGCTCAAGTAGAACATAACCTTAATGGAAACTTGGAGACTTAGTCTACCCGATGAGCCCCAGGAAGGGAGAAACCGGTTGTGGGCTGCCGAAGAGTTTTCAGCGGCCTTACGAGTAGTGTGCTAAGTTTTGTTCATATTTGTTTAACAAGATCATGCACTGAATTAGCAGTCGATGGAGAACTATCAGAGATAGTACAAATCTCTTCAAAGGGGATCCAGTATCGATCTCACCAACCAAGATGTCCCGCCATGATGAATTTTTGAGAGCTGCGCTTCATGTGTGTCCTACTTTAACCGGTCATTAAGACGTATTTACAAGATAGCGTTGCATGGAAAGGACTCTGGGAACAGGTAAACAATTTGTGAGCTGCATGATTACCCCCGTAGTTTGCGGCAGGTAAAAAATCGATGTTTATGAGAGCCAATTTATTTGGAACTGGCGCCATAGAAATTTGTTTCCAGAGCCTTCATGGTTTACACGATAATATTGGTCTATAGGTTGTGGACTAACATTTTTCAGGTTCAGGAATATGGCAATCATGCAGTTTGGTGTTTCAAAAAGTTCAGTTATGTTACCGAAACCCTGGGAAGCGTTGATAGATTCTTCGTGGAACAATACAATAGTCTGGCTTGTCTATGTCGATTCGACCAACCGAATTTCGCACCCCATGTGTGTTGACTCTAAATTGGCCATTGATCGCCCGTTCTTCGACCGTTTCTTCCTGACTTTCAGGTGAGGTGCAAATCTGTTGTTGTAAACCTGGGCAAGAAACATGCTGGACAATACTGCTTTGATCGAAAAACAAGCCACCGGATGTCGCAAAAAACTGTGGGAATTTGTCGTCAAACATTTTGCAGCATTTGCGTAACGCGTCGGCGTTCGGTGCAATGACGCTGACCAGGCGCTGGGCGAATCCTTTCGGACTGCGCCTAATCTGCGTGGTCAACCGAATCCGACAATCAGATAGTCGTCCTATTGATTCGATTCGGCGGTCTCGTGGATTATGGAAAACTCTTTCAACACACGGCCCGGAACGAATCCAAAATTGGTAACTATAAATTTGTAGTTGTGTGGCATTTGGAAGTGAATTGCAAGTCTTGGACGATGGGGAGCGGCTAAAGTTAGATGGTTGAGTAAATCGCTTCGTTGTTTTCCTGGGATTTGTCATATTACCTCCAATGAAATTGTCTGCCTTTCTCCGCGTACTTGACCTTAAAAAGAAAATCAAGTAATCATCAGTTGGTTAGGTCCAATCATCAGCAGAGCTAATAAACAGGATGGATGTCTTATTTCAAGGGGATGGGGGAAGAAATCAATGGTAAGAAAACTACTCGTACATCAATAACGGTTAGCTCCTTCGATTTCGTGGCATTACAGTGTATATTTCTGGAAGACACATTCCATTAAAAAAAATTCACGAGTAACGAGCTGGTCAGCTTCATTGTGCTTCAATACCAGCCTTCCACAAGTTTTTCACTTGTCCTCTTGTTGAATGACTTAGTGAAAATAACCTATGAAATTTAATTATTTTTTTCACGGAAATTAAAACAGAGTTTTAAACAACCCCATTCGTACCAGCTCAGTTGTTCTGTCAAGCCAAATATACAGAATTACTTTCAGACAGTTCACGTTCTGATGGAGAATTTTGGTGACAGGACAAAGTGTGCGGTTATCGGCTGGTAGTTTTCAAGGTCTTATGCTGTCTGCACAGACGGCTGCCGTACTGTACCCAGTCTTAGTCCGTATTCTGTCAAGCTTTAAAGACCAGTTCGTTTCCGCGTTTTTCTCCCGCCTAAAGACGTTTTTTGTGGTCTTCAAGCTTTTATAACACTCAGATTTTTAAGGTTCCGTTAAAGAAATCACGGAAGCTATCACATTTTTGTTTTTGGGACCTTAGGGCAGTAAAACAAAGCGGAACCCATTTAGGAGCTGCTCACGGACTTTTAACCGAAATGGTCGTCATGTTACGCTTCCGATCTTGAAAGACCTCAGGGAAGTCATTTTTTCCACTTATATACATCATCAACTTCACTGTGAGCTAGGAACAGGCTGCTCACCAGATTCATTGTAACCTTCCTCTCCACGGTTTCTGCTATCCCGTTTTTGTGGGCTTCGGTGTGTTTAAGCAGGATGAACACTGACATATGTGAATAGAAATTTGCCTGAAAACTTTTTCTGTTTGATATCAAACCGGTAAAGAAAAATCCGGTTTGTTGTGTTTTGATGTTTCGTTTAAATTCCCTTTAAATGAGCTGGAATTCAGAGCTCAAAAATGTTTCTTGCTGTGTATAGAGACGAATGCACCTTTAAGCTTGGGTGGGCCACTATGACGAAAGTGCAATGGAAGAGATAAAACTTCATCTGTGCACACCAGCTACACCAAGTTCTGGAGCATCGTCTCCATGGCACCTGGGGAATAGTCAGCAGCGGTTTCCACAACAAGTTCCTAGATAGTGTAGCATGCATTCCCATGTTAACCCGTTCTTTATTTCTCAAATCAAGGGGGTGCTGGAACAGTAGGGATCTGAGCGCGGTTGTCAACTCACTAGTGGAAATACCGGTCGAAAGTGACGGGTTTCGCTCCTTTCTCTAACTATTCTCTTCAGGGGGAGTACGACTACTCTCAACAGTTTCTGTCTTATCGGGGCCTGTCGTCTTCTCTTGCTGCAGAGAACACGAGGTCCCGACAGAGAATAAGCTGACAGAGGAGAAAATTAGTTACTAGGGTCAATCTTTTATTTCATATGGTGATGATACTTTGGTGCTTTCAGTTCTGTTGCTTCTCCAGGTAAATTTCTGCCAATTTGCCTACCACAATATCGCTTGTGAGTGGCGTTTACAGAGGGCATGATTTTGTGGAACACCCGACTTCTTCCGTCCCAGAAATCATTGAGGTTCGTAGCTGTTTCACGATATGTTCCAATTTATTCGACCCCGGATTACAAACATAGTTAGAGAGTCCTTTTTGCATCCAGAAAACTGGTAAGATCAGTTCAGTAAACAACCCGAGACATTTACCATTTCTTCGGGTGATAAATACGCCACACAAATCGAGTTTATTCTGTTCGGTACAGTCATACCCAAATTAGAATGCACCATGACCGCAGAATGAACATCATCATCAAATGCTCAGCTGGTATTTAGTAATGAGAATTTACAGAGGCGTGACAGAACAAATGTTCTCACGTCGAATTTGGAAGCATCTAACAACGTCCATCCACACTTGAAGATTACTTGTGGACACACCTCTTAAGACTCGGTGGTGTACCTTTTTTGCTTACATTACCTGTAGCTAGCTGTTTCGTTGGAGCTAACGAGAATTACAGGTTAAATTGAGCGTTTCGTCTATTGGCGAAACCCAGGAAAATAAAAAAATTGTGATCATTTGTAAATTTCAAGGCGGCAAATCTTCCGGTGGATACTAAAAAGAACTAAAAATTCAAGAAACAGCAAAGTTTTAGAAACAGACCATGAAACCAACCTGGTAAGCCTATTCAGGATAAATTCTACGGTCTCTAGAAATCGACCGAGCAGGTTATGTCTTCGATTCTCAGTATAACTGGATAGATTGTAATCAGGCCGGAGTACCTTACTTCCATTCGTCCGCATCTGATCACTCAATTGTTCGAAGATAGATCAGCTAGGAAAGGTCATTACAGTCAAATCCCTTGATTATATTTAAGCCTAATGCCGCATCAGTCCGTTTACTCTTGTGATCTTGTAGCCGCAAAAGTCAATGAAGGAAGTGTCCATCAGATTTCAGACTGCCGAAGGCACCACCCGATCGGAACTTCCTGATAGGGAGGTCAATCAGTGGGCACAACCAGGATAATTATTTGGTCGTAGTTCGAGCCGTCCGGCAGCACAAATGTATCGCCCAAGAGAGAACACGTTCACCTGCTCAGACGTGAAACTTCAGGTGTATACTGTGTACTGGTGGAGTAGTGGTACCACCCTTCCTAACGTATCAGGTCCGGCGTGCAGACCTCGACACGGCCAGTGATATGACCCACTGACCAGCTGTAATAATAGCGAAACTGGAGGCCAATTTCCCCCGAATGAATGAACATGAATGAATGTAGAAAATAACGGTTCACCGCTTCATACAGGAAAGTTTACGGTCATGCGGAGTTGTATGAAAGATCACCTTAGCGTACATAATTTTATAGTGAAAATACGGAAGGTTGTACAATGAAGAAATTTATTGAAACCAAAATTGGACAGTTTCACACAACGCATGCACTCTAAGATTCTCTTTAAGAGCCACTATGACACAACTATCATGCTCTCTCACCCCATTCAAACTCATGCCAACTCATGCTAACCGCATATACTGTAACCGTTAGACGTTGGGACTCTATGGATTCATGATAATGTAAGGAGATCTGGTAAGATTCAATAGACATTTCATTCTGTTAGTGAAGCCAGTCTATGCTGAAAAGCCAAGAAGCACTGAACAGCTGTTTCCTCCTTGATGGGATTCATGAACAAAGCGAATCTCGCGAAAATTAACGATTCGAACCCTCGAACCCAATGTTTGAACATCTAACCTTAGGCCATGAGCGAATGATCAGCAGTGTGATTAGTTCTCATTTAAACAGGAGACAGTGCCACTAATCCTTAAACCCGGGGGAACTGCATCATGCGGGCACGGAATGACTGGTCCCTCGAGTGGTGACTTCTTAGAGAGGAGTTATCCCTCCTCTGAGCTGCTTATTGATTCATGGGCTATCAGAATAGAAGATGGAATAAATTTGGTTGAAGTCTTTGGTTGCGGAGACGGACGACACGATGCGTCCATTTGGTCACTCGTCACTTCGACGTTATTTCGAGACCACTGTTACTCTGGTGGCTGAGGTGGCATGAAACACACCCTTGGGGATTTTGGCTCCATAGAACATTGCAAATGGTAGAACGATGTCAGCAGTTGCCAAATTGCAGATGCTTAAATTCACAAGGCTCACAACTGTAAGACATCTTCTGAAGTTAAGGCGGTAAACGCGTAGGACTATTTCAGTTTTCAACCTCAGAATCATTGTTGATGGATAGGAACCAATTATCATTCTTTGTGCGTGGATCAAACCTACTCATGTGCTACCCGATGTAAAAAGATTGTCAGAAACCAAGCTTTTAGCCCGTTCTAGGCAGACAGTAGTTTGCTAGGCTAAAAACTAAGGATAACTTCTGCGGTTCACACAAATCCTGTTTAAAATAGAGATCGGAGAGTGTGACGTAACTGTTCATCCACCTGTAGTTCAGTCGTCGTGTGACTAAGGTTACTGCATTGTTACGGTTGAGACGCTAGAATGAAATGCTCTCTCGCCACTCACTGCACCATGTGTTGTGTCTGCGACAAGACACACCAAATGCATTTCTACCTACTCCTAAGTATCGTCTGACAAAGCCAACCTGCGTACACCGTACCTTGTTTACTAAAATTTTGAACAGGCATTTATGCGACCATCTCGGTCAAGGTCTGTCTTGGTGAGTTTGCGACCAAGTTTGTTATGCGAAGACACTGCTAGGCATGTGACTGTCTATTTCGCAGTTGCTAGAGTGTGGGTATCATATGAAGGGAATACCACAGTCTCAGCGAGTCGGCACACGTCACTATTTTCTTGCAGATGCATGCTCTCTCTTAAAAGGCTGATTCTCAGCAGAGTGGGTAGCAAATTCCCTATCAGTTAAGACTACGCAACGTTTCGTTTGACGTTGGTTGAGTTGTTCCTGACATGCAACAAATCGCACCAAGAGCGTCTGCTTTTCACATCTCAGTACGGTGAATGAAGAAACAGTGACAGGAGAAACAAGCACTTGCCGAAAGCCTTGTTGGTTGCTGAGGCACCTGTCGATAAAGCGAAGGTGGATGAATACGGTGAATCATTTACATCCATTTTCAAGAAGTTCGTTCGGATTCATTTTGCTTCTTACAAATATTTCGTTTCAAGCTTCACGATCTTCGGACTAGACTGTTTCACATATGATACCAATGAATCTGCAACCGGTTGAACAAAAAGCTTCTGGAAGAATGCATCCTGTCAAACCCTTGTCGAATCAACCACCAGCGGGAAGAGCGTTAGTGTTCAAACCATACTGTGAAGATTTTGGCAGATTTGTCGTAAGAGCACACAAAAGACTGGGGAAAGCTCGGGTTGTTGTATGCACAACATATCTAGCCGTGAACCGGTGTTCTCTATTATTCCAGGCTTCTATTTAGGTTGTTTTACAACATTCCGATTGTAGATTTCACTGAATCCATGCCCTAAACTTACGTCGCTTTTGAGGTTGTCATTCTTTCTAACGTAGGACTTACTAGAAATGACGTGTCATATTTATGACGTACCCAAAACACCAGATCTCGGCAGTACTGTTGACGTCGTGATTGCGGTAAGTTAATGCTAGTAACGATAAAGCTATTGATGAGGATTATGATGATGAAGAGCACTGATAGCAACACCAGTATTGAAATTCACGCTTCGTTCCATCGGCCAAATAAAGTCCCCATAATGAAACGATGGACGAAATGCTTGACGAAGATCGCCTACTGCTAGCCTAGTCAGTTGCCCCTAACAAACACACATAGGAGGCATTTCATTTGTTATTTCTAGTCCAAGGGAAGCAAAAAGTAAATTTGCTGCTCCATAACTTGCATATAAAAACTGCATCAATGGAATAATATCCCACCTGTCGGACTGATTCCCATTCGTAACCAATGCTTCGTATGTTCTCACCCCAAGCACTATCCAAGTGTAAGGATACCCAAAGTGTGTCTCTATCAGCGCGTAGTCAGAGCTTTTCAAACATATACCAATACATGCCTAGTGAGCTAAGCTGATAAGTTCAGGCCCTTTTTAATTTCGTTGGATCTTGCTGGGATGGTCGAGGTGCAGTAGCAATGACGTTTGCGTCGATAGAATGGATTGGACTTATGAACAGTCACCGAAGAAGCTACCAAGGGCCATGGAGTACATCAACCAAACCTTGACTTTGGTGGTGCAAAACTCGGGGCTTCTGTTCACTTCACAGACTACCGATAGGTATCTTAGCGATCAGAATCCGAGACTCTCGGCTTTTTGAGGTGATACTGATTAAAGTTTAAAAACAAAAATTGTGCTCAAAAAGGCAGTCAAGTCAGGCTGTTCGACTCAAACTACCCGATCCTCCATTTGTCACCCTACGTTGAATTGTTTTTGGATCCCGATGGGGTAACATATCTGTCTTCTGGCTGTTCTCCTTGACTATTCTGCGAAATGTTAGTGAGTAGCTCGGAATCCTTTGGATCAACAAGTGAGTCGTCTTTTTGTGTGTATGAAGTGATTGTGTCATGCTGCTTCAGCACTATCAGTAAAACGCTTTGCCAACCAATTAGCGTTTTCTTGAAAACCCTAGAAGAAATCTACAGCTGCTTCACCCTTATTGGGAATCATCAGCGGCGTTGATATGAGAAAAATTTAGCGAACCAGCGACCTTCTTGCCAGTAGTTGAGGGCTTAACCGTTTGGCCGGGGACGGCTCACCAGTAGTTTGATTGTCTCTCACTCATCTTTCAATAATGGAAACCACATCTTGTGGGTACGTAATAACAGTCTGGTCGAGAGACAACGTCTCACATGAAAGTTTTCTAATTTTGCATTTGTTCAACCCTGAGCTACTAATCGATTGATGCTGTGTGAAGAGTTAGTAATTATCAATTACGATTTCTTCACGTAAAGTTTCGCCAGGTTTATTGGGTATAATTTTCTTATGTCTCCAGATTTCACTGCACCTAATAAATCGGCTTACAGAGAGAAGGGGAATTCATGTTTTTTCTCCGGTAATCACGCACAAGGGTGTCACAGGATACCAAATGACGATAAGGCAGAGAAGTATCCTTGTGTGGTCTTTCGAACAAGCATATGTCGACTGAATACCTAAATTTGTGGCCTAAATGAACTGATGTGCTTTTATTTGACCAGAATACATTCAAAGGTGGATGAAAAAAATCAACTTCAAGCACTACGAAGTTGGGATACCTGAGGGAGTTAATAGAAGGCTATGCACGAAAGCCTCAAGCATTTCTGTGTGGACCCACTTGTGATGACATAATGGTTGGGGGCGAACACGTGAGAGATGATGGGCGTAGTCTATTGATTTCAGTGATGTTCTTCTGTTGATGCTGATGATCAGCTTGGCCTCATTCCAATTACACAAGTCGTCTGGTATAAATGGTGATATATTCTAAGAGTGTGCTGCACCGAAACCCAGTCTCAATTTCTTCTGGATCCAGACCTTCTATCATAGTTCCACTAGCGAAAATCCTCAAGTAGAGCTGTTCTATAACGGGAGTGGGCCTGATGAAGCGGTGTGTGTTACGATTCCAATACAATTGTATGCTAGAGACTGCGTATAGACTGCCCAAGCGTGATATGTTCAGTCGTTCAAGTTACTGTTTTAAAGCTGTACACCACATAATGGTCTAATTCCTATGTACTCCAACTCTTAACACGAAATGAGGGTTCATACTAGGGCACGAAGAGTTTTCAGAAAGGTACGAATCATTTGGAGTTATTTTTTACCTAACCTGAAAGTCGCCCTGTCGGGGAAACCACGTGAAATCCTAGTTCTAAATCCTATATTTTCGGTAGAAGGCGACGAACATCAGTTTTAATACAACGTTAGAAGTTGTACTGTTTTGGATAACCTATGCTTCCCCACCGAAGCGTCTCCATTCCTTATCCTACCAAGAATTATCGAAAAAAACTCATCGCATGTGAATTGACATCGGAAGCGAATTCGACATTTTAAAGTAGTTTTGAATCTAAAATTCAGAGGCAGTGTACATTTAACAAAGTATTTTGCGTGGAAAAAAACATGGCTAGAACGAGACATGGGCGCTATATTCCACCATCGGCCATCACGTCGACTACTTGCAGTTTGGTCGCTAGTTCACTTAGGTATGTTGGCTTCTGTAAGTTGATCGCACTGCTGACTGCAAGTCGAAACGTCTTTTACTTTGTTAGCTTCCGTACTACTCACTAGTACCTTGAAACTGATGTTGAAATATCAGCGGAGGAGTGAGCTTGCCGAATCACCCCTGTGGCTTTCCTACAGCTGCTATCGGAACAGAAACTGCGGCATGAAATTGAGTACGACACAGATAAACGCCGGAACTACAATACAAGTGAAAAAAGAACTAAGCAGGTCTATAGAAAAGCATTTCAGAGGAATACGGACATGGAGCGGTTCTGTCTCACAAATAGGATAACAGAACTGAAAAGCTGCTTGTCGGAAGCTAACCAGAATCGTCCGAAACGAACCAGAAAAACGGTACTCGGAACGGAGTCCAAGTTGAAGCGTCTCCCCTGTGGATGCTGGGGTTACCACTTTTAAACGCTAGTTAAATTTGTTGCCAACTCTAAACGGGAATTAGGTATGTGTAGCGAAATACACCCATTTGCATACTAATTTAGATTTGACGGCAGACTCACCTTCGCCCAGCCTCCATCATTCTAACCAGAACATCGTCAAGCCCTCTGATAAACTGGCGTTCATTATGCTTTGGCATTTTGAGTTTTCTGTCCAATTAGCGCTTCATGCCTGCACAAAATATGCAAGTTAATGCCCAACACATGCCTTGTAGAGGGACATGAGCACTTGGGGCATTCGCATCCTAACTGCAATTTTCAACTTGTGATGCGTGCGGTTATCTTGAGATGATGCTAAGTGCTACGATGACTTAAATCCTGAGCTTCACGAGGTCGGGCGCCTTCGCAGTAGGGAGGTCGATGGCCATAATAAGCTGCGAGCCTTGGAAGACACTCAAGAAGAGCTGTATAGCAACAATCCAGGCCCACAGTTTCTTGAGACTCCGTGGTGTAGTCCTCTATTGGAAGTTGACACTTAGCTGCACATCAGCCGCGAACTCGTAGCAAGCCCTATCGAATTCTACACTGAGTTATTTGCATGAATTAGGAACAGTAGAGAAACAAACGCTCTCAAAACAAGGATGTGCCGATTTTCTTATTCCCGCAATTATTTGATCATTTCATATTAATTCATCTATTCAACCATGCTCGTCAGTGCATAAGTAGTCCGATTTACTCGCAAGTAGGATAGGTGCTATTGCAGTGTTGTTAACTAGCATCATCGGAGGACTAGACATGTATACACAAGATGTACATTTTCAGAAATTTTCAGTAATCAGTGGAAACCAAGGGATTCACCGGGAATGGTCTAATCACTCGAACCTAGTCAGTTTGACCAGTGCGTGAAAAACTTGGATTGTTAAATTCCTTTTCCTCTGTCAGTTATTCAGAAGATATATGATAGTAGGGATGAGGCTAATTACCTTAATATTGACGCAACCAAACTCACAAGTATCCGTTCTATCCCTCATAAGTTACGATGCGGGATACGATGGTAAAAATTGGAATGCTCATTGCACATAATCGCTTCACTTTCATGGAGGTTGAACGGAATGGTTATTTGCATCTGCTATGAGATAAACAATTGGAACAATTTTTAAAAATGCGCTTGGAATTTTCTGGAGACTCGTACATTCACTACTTTAGTGGGAGTTTTAGAAGTAACTGCGTGCGAGTTGTGGCGCACTGTAAAACTGTGGAATCTTTTGTTTCTTCATTGTGATCATCACTGACAGAAATACAGCGATGATAAACACCGGAGCCTAACTGCACTCTCAGTGTCGTTTTCATGACCAATTGCCAAGACAAAGGTAAACCGACTTTGGGGAGGAATGAGACAACTGTCGAAATGATACGGTGGAAGAGAATGAAGAATGGTATCGTCCATCTTCCAGTATGAGCTGCACGCGACTTGCTGTGTGCTCGGTTGGAGGAACTGAGAGGTCAGTTAGCTTGCCACTAATGTGCGTACTATCAGTTTCTATCCCGACTGTCTGAATGGGTGTTGGGGGAAGGTAAAAACCTTGGATATCTATGAGAGGCAAGCCCTAGGTCCCCTTCCATTTCATATTTTTGTCGGCTGCATTGTAGAGTTTTTGTCAAATAAAGTGACAGGCTTGTACGGCAGTGAAACACCAGTGTCCTTCACTGGTCTTGCTGTCAACAATGATGGTGGTTTTCACCATGACGATGAGATAGCTCTCGAAATAGCAATTGGTTGCCTACACGTGAACAGTAGGCTCAAAAGAATAGGCAGAAAAATAGTTTAATCTTGTTAAACAGACTTCGTTATGCAAAGCGAATTTCTTGGCCTATTACCTACCTTCTCTTTACTTTGATATAATCCTGGTAATTCATCAGTTGCAAACAGTCCGGAATCGCTTCCGTGGCCGTAGGGGAAGGAGACATTCTCTCGTTCCACTGGAGTGTGTCACTAAAAGGATTTGATGTATCATTGTGTTTAAAATTCCTATCCAACGTGATAACTGTTAGGCCAGATGGAGTTGGGGGGCCGATTGAAGGGGTAGAAGACCTAATAGAGAGGGAACATTTGTGGTTGTTTCTATTGACATGCAATTCCGGTTCGAAACCACGGTTGAAGCGTGAATCGTTTCGCCAATCTCTATGCAAAATTCGATGTGGGCCTATTGTCTGTTGACTGAACAAATGAGATGTGGCAAAATCCATGGATTTGTTTCTCTCGAACAGATTAGATGTGAATGTATCAGTTTGTCGTTGGAAGCGAAGGTTCATTGAACCAGTTTCAAATTGTCCCACATCTCCTGCATTCAAGGTTGGTTTCAAATCATCTATAAAATCAGCTAAGAGTCGAGGACTGTTCACTTTTTCTAAACTGCATTCATCAGCAGGGGGAGGAGGGTTAGGATGGAAATCCATCTGTAGAGTCGAGTTGATTTTACTCTGAATCGACTTGTCTGCTTTCGTGTTCTGGTTAAAAATACTGTTCAAATGGGAGCAAATGCTCTCTGTGGATGAATACTTGGGATGTAACCTCAGTCGACGCCAAATACTTTTATGCCTACCAGTAGTTGGAGGAACTTCGTCTTTTGAAACAGGCTTGCCACTACCATGGGACAACAGACTGGATTCACTATCCACTCTCGAACAATGATTGTAGGTCTTTTCCGGAACGCATTTCTCGTATATTTCGGGTTTGGAGGGCTCACTTTCCAAATGGGTATTTTGCAACTCTTTTATGAGGCGGTCGGCTTCCGCTTTGTGTGAAAGTTCAGCTGACACTTTTGTTATATCCGTTTTGTACGGTATATCATATGGCGTGGTTTCTGTAGCTTTTTCTGAAGGCGTTGCCGAACAGCCGCTTGACAAGTGTATATGAATTTTTGAATTAGTAGTTTGTCCCGAATTCCGTTTACCTAGTTCAATCAGTCTATTCAAAGGGTAGTGTAGATTATTATTAGAAGTGTTAGCGTATGTCTGTGCATCACACGATCCGGAAGTGGCGTTCACTCTGAAGCCGTCACTATCAGCGACGTCGTCGTAGACAATTTCGACGATTTCCCGACGTACTGGCAAAACAGGTTGTGGTTTGGTCACTTCCAACCTAGATGACGAATTTCGTTGTCCCATCGTCGATCGTTTTATAGTAAACCCGTCACATAAGGGGGAGTATTTACTCTTCAGATGTGCTGCATAGTTATTTGCAAACTTGATAACATTGATTGCCTGTCACGTGCTCACCATTTAAGCTGTCTGCGTATCGAATGCTCCATCGCCCAATTGGGTTAAAGTGCCCGGAGGCCAATCAGCTGATACTGGGAGGAGGATGTGAACAGAGAAGTGACTAATGCAGTCAACTTATCTGATTTTAGCGTTAAAGGTCCACGGTACACCCGAACATGGTAAAGCTGCCTCCACATACTGACTGCGAAGGTCCTCGCAGGCTTAGAAAATATGATTTTCCGTAAGGGAGAGATTGGTCAGTAGTATAAATGTATGTATGTATGTATGTATGTATGTATGTATGTATGTATGTATGTATGTATGTATGTATGTATGTATGTATGTATGTATGTATGTATGTATGTATGTATGTATGTATGTATGTATGTATGTATGTATGTATGTATGTATGTATGTATGTATGTATGTATGTATGTATGTATGTATGTATGTATGTATGTATGTATGTATGTATGTATGTATGTATGTATGTATGTATGTATGTATGTATGTATGTATGTATGTATGTATGTATGTGTATGTATGTGCTAATCAGGGCACAAGGTTTCATTGCTACCTTAGTTTTGCATACCTAATTCAGTTGTACCGTCATTCAATAGACTCTGCTTAACGGGTTTTACGATTAGAAGGTATTTCATTTGCACAGAGCCAAAGTCTATGGGGCTCCAGTATGAGCTGAGCTACTGAGCTACTGAGACCCCTGATTTAGAATGGCGGCTTGTGGCATCAGCTTTTCTCTTTCACCAGTCTTGCCTCAGTCAGGTTCCTAAATCCGTCAGCATGTTCTGGATAGCGAAATAAGTGGATTAGCTGGATCGCATCCAAGCATGAAACTTGCACATCCTCAGGCAATTGTACCTCCAAGGCTACCCTAAGCGACTGAGCCCTGTCGGAATGTCTTCGGCGGATGAGGCATATAAGCGCAAAATTACTTTTTATAGACCTGACCACTCAGCCTCGCTACCTAGCTATTCCAGTGCTAACACCGCTTATAATGCCCCGTATAAGGACAGATGCAACTGCTATCAGGCCTAAATTTGGTGTCCCATCAGAAAAGTCGGTGATATCTGTCATTACTTTATCGGTCAATTTCGTTTCAAGAATATGCTGTTAGCTGGCCCTCTGGCATCATGTCACTATCGCCACTATATGTACTGGATGGGTTCCTGGCCTAGATGCCCAAGTAATGGTTGTTCTGGTGATGCATAAGGATCAATAGCAACTCAGGGATGACCCTTAGCTGAAACAGTCATGTCCACTATCAAGGAGGTCTACACAATGTCGTTCGATTAAGACTGAGTGGAGGTAAGTAAGGGGATACCTAAGGTGCATTCCCACCCTAGTGCGTGGCCGGTTGAAGCCCAAGCGGCGAACGAAAACCACAAGGCTGTGTGGCCAGTTTAAAGTACGGTTTATTGAGGCCAAGCAAACATATCCTTAACTCCAGACCGGAAATCTGAGCGGTGGTATTACAGCCTGCTTTAATTCCTCTCGCTTGCGGGTATATTGGAGGCGATCAGATGGTCCGAGGTGACTAATAGCTGTTGGTTCAATGGACGTTGGGATACGGCTATATTAAGCTGATAGCCAAAGGAACATTCATGCAAGACGCATTGCCTTCATTGCAATCGAACCGAGGAGATATGGAATCCACGCCTCATTCCTCAGGCCAGTACGACTGGTTAACCAAGGAACTGCTCGAGAAGCTGGTTCTAGCTCAGCTCGATCAGTCACGAAAAACATGGGGTCACGTTGCTGGTTTTACCCTACCACACCAAGAAACAGAACGAAACAGAACACCATGGGATCCATCTATGTCTTGTTTCATTATCATCATCATCATCATTATCAGCAGAAGAAACCTCGTACTTGCCATATTGTGATCATAGTTTTCACAGCTTCATCCGCCGATGATTTGGGGAAGTGGGTCCACCAGTCGAGGTGATTCAATGACCTTCCATTTTCAGTATTTTTCTTTGATCCAATTAGTCCGCTGTTTGCCATCAGGTTGTTGGATCCCCAGTGTGATTCAGAGTACTGTGACCGCGTAGTTCTTTTGTTCGTAGTGGCCGATAGACTGGGTTGATCTAGTTGTGTTTATTGATCATTTTTGTGTGGAGTACCACGTGTTGGCAAACATACTCTGTCTTCTGCTTCTTGCGTGAGGAAGTATTTGGAAAGTATCTCAACTGAAGTGATGTCGTTCTCTGTCTGCGTGGATTGAAACAAGTGACATTGGGTCATGTCTTCTGCAGGCAAGCTTGTGTTCGTGTACTATGGTCGTAAGTTTCCTTCCAATCCGGCCAACATAATATTCGTGCACTTGTCACAATGAAGTTTGTGGCCCATGTTCGTCTTCTTTATTGCATCCAACGTTCCATTTATTCTCTTCTCAGCGTATTTACGGGCTTGAAGTTGACTGTTATTCCATGTTGCCGTAAATTTCTTGCAGTCATTTCCACGACGTTTTTGATACACGGATGCGTAATATTTCGTAGTTCTTGTTGTATTGGCATAGAAGCTGGGCGCTGATTTTGTAAGCATCTTTATATGATGTCCCCTGGGTAGCCATTATTCTGGAGTGTCTGAAAAAGTTTTCTTCCTTCTTTCTTCTTTGACTCCGTTGTGTTGCAGTGCTTCTCGATCAACTTTATTAGGGTCCGAACACAGCTCCGTTTGTGACAGTGCGGACGGTTGCTGACTGTCTGTTGTGCTTGTAACAAGCACACCTAGGAACGCCAATTTGTTGTTCCCTTCCGATTTTGTTGTGAAATGGGTGTCAGGAAACACGTTCAGCATTTGATCTCCTCGGGATAGTTCATTTTTCTTTACATTGGTAAATATTTCCTCCACCAATCGTACCCCTATTTTAGGTTCAAGGTCTGGTAGCAAAGTCCGTTCCAGTTTGTGCACTGTAATTTTCGAGATGAATTTAGAGATTGGCGATCCCATTGGTCCTGCTTTCAGTTGTTCAAAACATTCTCCAGTGAACTCGAAGTTAACCGTCGAGCGGAAACCGGGTAGTTCGCATATTTCTCTCCCAAGCATTACGTTCATTGTTCCCCGGTCGTCCAGAAGCTCAGTAACCATTGTCTTCGCCGCATTTAAATCAGCCAATGTGAACAGCGGGGTTACGTCGAAGGACTCCATTATTTCATCTCTTTTCACGGTTTTTGGTCTCTCCAGAAATTGCCTGAATTCTTGATTGGATATTGAGATTGTAGAATGCGTGACGTGTCCTGGGAATTTTAATTGAGTAGCGCGTGAAATCACATGCCAAGAACTACGAAGCCTTGAGATTTATCGACAAAACGCGGTACTACATGTACAAAATGCGTATATGAAAGGGACACAAACCCCAAATTGTGTCGACTTCCATCTAACTGTTGCACGAATTGGCGGAAGTTCAAAGAAAGCCCTGCAAAAACGGCAAACCGATGTAAATTACTGACAAATGTGCGCACAGAGCGGGTGGTAACGTAAGTGGTCAAAAACTCTCATGAAAACTGCTTCAGAATTGCTTCGAAATGTTAAGGATGAAAAGTGTGTGAGGGATTGCGGCTGCATATCGAATACATGAGGTAAACGCAAAAAACAGCGGGTTCAAGCAAGGGAAGGGTTTGACCGGGAAAAGGGAAGTACAGAGATCCGCTGGTGAGCTGTTTCATCCGCTTCCGTCCTCTTGAAATGTTTTATGTGGGTGGTCCTGGTAGTAAGACGGTCGGGCGTTGTGGTGTTGTTTCTTTTTGAGGCTTTGGAATTCTGTAGAATCGGGCCACTTCTGGGTCGCGGTTCTTCATTCTCCAATACTCTTGCTCTGTGATTTTCAAATCCGTGAGTTTCTCCATGGTTTTATTTATCTTGCTCGAGTAGAGCGTTAGCTTTGTTGATGTTTTCCGCCTTGTCCAGAATGACTGTCACTCTTCCTTTCTCAGATGACAAGATAACGATGGCTTCGTCCGCTCCGAGGCTTCTTATTACTCTTTTTTCCACAGTAGATAAGGCGTCGTTTTGTCTCATGTGATACCTGAGAAGCTGTTTGGTGCATCGTTTGCTGGATCTTTCCATTGAGCTTGACCCGCGTGAACTTTCTGAGGTTACGTTTAGCTGAGCCTGTGGTAGTGATAAGAGTAGCTTCCCGTGGCCATCACCATACAAACAGATTTCTGTGAAAATGTTTTCGCACATGTAGCAATTCGATGCGCTAACCCCGTGAAAGTGCTAGAAGTGAAGTTCAGTTGCTATTGTGCCCAATTACAGAAGGCCAGGCGGATTCCGCTTGTTAGTAATGCAGTCCTCAGTTTATCCCTAGTGGGAGGCACTGGGTTTAACTGCTGGACTGTCTCAACCTGTTTTAGCAAAGCTTCGCCTTAATGTTCTGGATGATCCGGAGCGTTAAGCCTATCACGGAGCCAGAAGAGGCATTCCGTGACCAGTGTTGTATAGTTGAGGCCGAATCACGTATAAAACTAACTGACAATGTGCACGTGTCTAGTTTGCGTTTCATGTGTGGTGCGCGCCACCAGACATCCGTTTGCATACGCTAGGACTATTATCTATTAGACTATGTCCACGTCGCTGACCTTATGGGAACGGAATGTGACTTCCATGCAAGGTCTTTGTTTTGGTTACGAGGCTCAGGGTTGTTTTTCACTGCTATCCCGGATGCATTTATATACATCGTGTTATACTGCACCGTAGTGTTTTGAGTTGTGATTTAATGTATCTTGCTGTTTTCTATTCAAATGCATTTATTTGTTCATCTGTAGAAGACCCGCACCACCATTCCAGACATTCCGGGGCGCTAACGGTGCTAGAAGTGACTCGTTCAGCTATACATACTTGAGCTGACAACTGTGGGTCACCAGTTCAGCATGCTGATGAACTGGGAACTGCCCCATTCTTTTTACCCTGCAAACTTATTCCCCGAGGTTACCGAGCGTTCAGGTGGATACGCAAGCGGCTCTAGACTCATCGTATGTGGCATTACTCATTACTCACCCGTGTGTGCCTGCGCGATGAATATCTACTTGGATTTCATACTCGGACATCAATGAGTAGTAATTATGGCGTTTCCAGCTTCCCGATTGGTTGATCGCCAGGAGCAAGGCACAGATCCAGTTACACAGGTTCACCTACCTGGGATCGCTATGCTGGAAAAAAAAGGGAGGTAGCGAACAAAGTAATCGACTACAATCAACAGACTTGGTGGAGTTAGAGAAATCTTCCACCAGTCATAATTGACCGTTTTCCTGATGCTAGGTACCACAATCTCGTTGGATTTCACCTGACTACTGCGATTTTGAAGTTCCAAATTGACACTAAAGTGCAAACGCAACGGGCAGAATATGTTATAGGTTAAACGTCTTTAAGCTGCCCTAGTATGAGGAGAGCACTGCTGAGCTACCCCCAAACCCAGCCACAGATCGGAGCATGACTACTGCTCGATCGTTCTCTTCAGTGACCGAAGAACCAGAGATAAGAGACGTTTAACAAGCTTACTTTCAACTGGTAACGTAAGCTAGCTCCTTCAGTTACTACCTCTGACTATCAGTTGTGTCTTTATGTTAGCGGAGATTACGTTTCTTTGTCACTCACAGTGCAGATATAAACAGAACGGACTTGATCTATGCATTGAATAAAGCGACCTAGATGTCCGTGGCGGTCTGCCACTAGGACAATGGCAAGTTAGACCAAAAAGCTAGGGAAAGATGAGTGTGTATGGTTCTTCTTCTTCTTCCTCTTCTGAAAAGAGTGTGTATGGTTTCTACCTTCTTGGATCTCGGATCCACTTTTTGCAACAGCCGAGTAGTCGGACTATACCACGCTTCCGGCTAATTCACCACCTCGCTAATTCGTCATCCTAACAACATTCGACGTCCGATGGAAACTGTCGCTGCTTTCGTCCTGATCTATTTGAAGGCAGGCATGGGCATGAGACTATCTCTTTCGACTGCTTTACTGGTCTTAAGCGGGCTTGGCACCCATCCCTTTAATCTTACTTAATACACCCATATAAAATTGTCTCCTAGATTGTTCACCGCTGCGTTTAGTTATACACGCATGTGACATGGCGAGCCTTGTTCTTCGTCTGGCTGGCGTCATGGCATGAATAGTTAAGAGGATAACGTACCGCTTCGCACTGTGTGAATGATCACCTACCTCACCGAAAGTGTTAAGCCTAGCTGTTTTGGACAGTGTAACCGCGAAAAAAATCGCTCTTCGCTGTGTCTAGTAGGACCAGAGTTGACCTTGACCTCATCCTGTACGAGGCAACATTACCCGACCTTGATTAACAGAGTCTTGTGTGTAAATGCCTATTATAAGAAGCAACGGATTAACCCAGGTTTTCATTCAAACTTAACTACTAGCGTTGCAGAAGCTTGGAGCTTGTATTCAAATGAAATGCAAGCGCTCGGAATTCAGTTTTTTTCGGGGTTGAATAATCAACAGCATTATCACTCCTAAAATACTTACATCAGAAGAGGAACAGAGGCATATCTCATTTCCTTTAAAGTGGACTGGTTCTATGGGAGATATGTTGGGAAAGCTGTGTAACTTGGTGAAATCCAGCAATCCATGTGTTGAATTAATTCAAGTAAGTAGTTATCGTCGCACACTAACATACACATTGTTGAACTTGCGCAGTGTTCAGTTGAATCCATCAATTTTTGATCGTGAGTTAAATCAGGTAGTGATTGAATATTTTTGGATAATCATCTCAAACAATGCATATTTATATGCTGAAAAAGCCCCCACAAATGGTAGTTTGTTTGTTTGCTGAGCTGGGCAATCTGATTGCAAAGCAAACGAGGTGACATCGTCGGTGCATTTTTAGGGAGCGTAGCGTAGCGATGGGTCAGTGTTTGTGCTGGTGGGCACCACTCGGCTCTCTAAAAACCCACTGATGAGGTCACCTTGTCATCTTGATTGGTGATGAAACTTTTGCAATCAGCTCAGTGGAAAGAAAACAATGGATACTTGAGCTACCAACACTCTCTTCAGCAGCAAATTCTCGATAAATATTCCTCCCCAACTGATTTGGCAGATTGGATTTTCTGTACAATCAACCTCATAAAGTCACAACAGCTTGATCGGAAAAATACATTAAAGCAACTTGTTGAGTCCTTGACAAATTTTGGAAGGCCGGGTGATGCGTGGAATCACAGGTCAAGAATTGTAAAGTCCTGAGATTTACCAAAAGTCTGTCTTACTACAAGCATAAAAGTTCATAAACCAAACAGATATAAACCTGAAAGACTTTTGTCCACCTATTTTCACAGTGCACTAGTGCAATTCCAATCGAAGCCTAAGGTCTTAAACAACGTTGGCTGCTGAAAACAGCGGCTGGATATGATTTATCAACAAACGTGTTCGTATATGCAGTAACGCAAGTGGCCTACAGGTGAACGTAAGTTCGAAAAAATAGGTTCAACAGGCCAAGGACCGAAAGTTCATGATAGGTTACGGAGGATCACCGAATCTGTGGAGTGGACCCAAAAAATAGTAGTTCAACGCAGTGGAATAGTTCGAATGGTGGAACGAACATAACTTTAGGGAAACTGCTCGGTGGTGAGGCTGGGTCTAGCTGGGAAGTGAGATTGGAAACACAAATGAACCGTATATCAACAGCTAAGTCTGCTGCTCCGAGGATCCAAGGAACCATGCCCCAGACTGGGAACCAGTTCTCCTGATGTCCTGGATTCGAGGGCTGAAAATATGAAATGGCTTGCCCAACATGACGTGGACTACTCCAGTAAATGTACACCAATGATTGGCGTCCTGAGGTTAACCACCTCAGCCAGATACTTTTTCTGAGCGTCCTAATCCTCCTGCTGTCCATCTGTGACTCCCGGGCATTACTGCACCCATCACGGTTATTAGTTACGGCAACAAAAGTAACCTCACATCACACCAACCATTGCTTGGTGACATCAGACTGGGTGGCCTGACTGTCCCTCTGCCTACAGTGAGACGGACGAATGGAATTCTGTTACAGCCGACACCTGCAGTTTTCCTGAACTCTTACACTCTTATGCACTTGCACTTCTTACGATGTCTGGCGATTGCTCATTTGTACGGTTTGTAACTGTGTACGTTTCCATTGTGGACGTTGGAAGCGACATAACTGTGTAAAACTCAGATTACAAACATGTTTACATTAAATTATTAATACAATCGTGCGCTAATTGTCCACCCTTTTCTAAATTGAATCTACACATGCAGATGCAAAACTGAATGCTTTGGAAATTTTGATTCAAGTGTATCATGCAACTGAATGGGAGCGTCCAGGCTGGTATAACCTGGATAATAATGCTTCAGCACTGAGCGAGTGGTTTCGGTTTTGTCTTAGAGCTGACTATTAGGTCGTATTTATCCGGCTTTGTATCTGTAGGGACGCCATTTCCATTGTTCTGGCCCTTTACCTAGGAAGATAAGTTGACCTGAAAACGGACGACAGTCAGCACGAAATGCTTGGTAATTCCCGACCGTAGACTACTAGGCTGGAGTATGCTTCAAAGTGTCCTGCGATAGCAGCGCATGTACTATACACAGTTATTGTAAAATCATTTGAAACTCAAACAATGCGCTGGCGATGCAGTCATCCGCTGAGCACGAAGAACATGGTTGGAAAGTCTGCGCTATCATTCCACTTTTTCCTGTGTTTTGCGAGTGATTACTGTCGTCTGCGTTCAGTGTTGAAGATCCAACACGAGTTATGGTAACCACAGAGTGGGTGTTATGTCCGGATGTTGTTGAATAGAGCGCGTTGGTTTGCCGCTCGACTGTTTGTCGATATGTTCGCCCATCTTTCAAACGTATGACCACCAGTCAGGGTGTCGTCGTTAGCGTCCCGCTGGATGGGTACTAACTCCTTAAGTATCGGCAAGTATATAGCTTTTAAAAGGTTCCTGTGATCTTTCCATGTGACCGATTGATCGCGGGACAGGTTCCATTCAATTTCACTGGTCCGTTTACAATTAGATTGGATGTCATACTATCTGTTTTTCGCAGTACTCCTAGGTTTTGATTGCTTTGTCCTCAGTGAGCATAGTCTTTTGGTTTGGTTTCTTTGTGAACGATTCACTGGACGTCCTTTCTTGAGATCTCCGTGACGGACAATGGTCCTGAGTTCGGTCTTTTGATCAGACAATTCCCTTCGTTAATATTAGCCCTTGCATTTATTGTTTGGATTCCAGCCGAACCAATTATCCGTTAGGTTCAAATTTCTCTGACCCTTTTGTAAGATTTTCCCTAGTTTCTTGTGAATTTGTGAGCTTTGTAGTTCTGATAACCTTTTGTATTTGGTGCTTGACAGATTGCGCCGATTTCCATATACTCATTAGAAGGGTATACGGCTGTCCGGAATTGTACAAAATCACTCGGTTTCTCTTCTTTTACCCGCACTAGGACGTGAATAACGTTCCAGTCAAATTCACATCCTTTCTCACGCATCTTCCCACGCGAAGATGGGCGAGAATTAATAGTGTTTTGGTAGCATGTTGTTGTTCCTGTAGTTTGATGGAAAACAGTCTACCCGTTTGTCTCACGTAGTATTGTTGTAATCCCTGCATTGATTTTTCTATATGATTTTGTTCTTTATCGTTAGATGAAATATTCCCCTCGCTTTTGACAGCGCTCTCCCTGAGGTTCTCACCGGTTTCTGAGTTCACACTACCACACGCTCGTAAGAGTCTCGTAGACATTGCAACAAGGTTTTTGAAGTATAAACCCATGATTCATTGCCTTACTTTTTTGTTGTTCAGGGAGAGAGCAGAAAAAGGCATCAGTTCGAGCTGCCTGTTTGAATTGGTCCGATTTTTCAGTAGCATTTACATTTATCCAGTGTGTTTTCGACTAAGCAAGATAACGTAGATGGTTTACAGGCGATTCTCCAGTAGTTTTACGTTTATCACTTGGAAGTATTCTGGTATTAGTTACCCGGTTTCATGAATTTTCTTCATTGTTTTATTCTACACAACCAAAATAAATTCTGCAAAATTCAGCTGATTGCTGGAGATTCAATAGATATTATCCTACAAGCGAAATCAATCCGTGCTCAAAAGGTGACAAATACTGGACAGCTGCTTCATCGGTGTTGAGTTTAAACATTAGTGCGCATCTTACCTCAGGTCAGTGGTTCGAAACTTAGTGAGGTACGCGTCGCTGTCAATTCTTAGAAAAGATAAAAGACCTCCTGGGCTTTTTCCCCGCAACATGCAACATTCAGGGAAATCCCAAAATCTTCCTTTTCAACTGCCAAACCCTAAGTAATCTCCTCAGACGGGGAAAACATGGCTCAGGCTGATTTCGCTGATAGGGTGTCGTTTGAGGAATTAGTCAGCACGTGAGCACGTGATGTGGATTCTGGGACTGAAGGATGAGTGTTGCTCTATTTAGTCTAAGTGTGGATTTATCAAATTGCTGGTCGGCCGCTCGTTGTCCAACAGCTACTCTTCAATTGCTTGCCAATAGGTTCCAGATTCGGATCTATCTGGAGAGTGGTAATATGTGCACTGCTGATATTTCTCAATAAGCACGAAACAGCTGTACAGTGCTTCTCGGCTTTTCAACACGGACTGAATTCCCCTACCTAACGAAATTACGATTAAAATGTCAGAGTGCCAAATTATCGTCAGACTCGAATACTGGAGCGCCATTTGGGAAGTAAAAGTGATCAAATGGAATAAGCTGTGTAATTGTTGCATTACTGTCTTCCTGAGCAAAAGCTACGGAAGTATGTTATTCAAATAGTACAGTTCTGTGCAAAACAAGTGCCTAAGATATACACAAATTTTGGTGGCCTTGGTGACTGCACAAGAAAAATGCATTCATAACCGGTTACCATCGCCGCTGAAGAGCCACTTGATATAATTATCGGTTAGTTACAGCTAGACTGAATTGTCTGCGGTCATTTTCTGTCCATATTTTGAAAGATTCACTCTGAGAGCAGCATCTCCTGATATCGCGCTTGTTACCCGAACTTCCCGTAGCCTAGTTTTTTAATGCATCGAATAGGTTGAACAAGACCAATTCACTCACAAGAGTGAGCATCATGGATGATTTACCTCGGGGAGGAATTGAGTCCAAAATTACACACGGCAAGTGAACAGTTACAAAATAAGCCTCCTATTGTGCTTTCACATGAGATTTCGTGTTTTACCTTGGGCGGAGGTCTCTGAACCAATCGACCAAAGCATTTCGACTGTTTGCTTTTATTCGAGTGAAACACCATAAACATTTTGGAGGTGGATGTCATTCAGCTCAAATTGGAACCTGATTTTAGGTTCCAGCAGAAAACTGACTTTTCAGCGAGGATACCACGTTCCACAGAGATTTCTGCTATGTTTTGTTCAAAGTGAATCTATTTAGTATGGTTAACAATCACACCCTAATGCATCTGACCTTACCGACATGAGAGAAGCAGTGGCATTACTGTGCCGTTTTCCATACGGTATGCATGATAGTTGTTGCATACAAAGGGGGAGATAAGCAGACGGGAACACTAGGAAAGAATTTGAACAAAGTGGTTATGGATAGACGCTTGCGCATTCCGAGATAGTGTAAAAATTTTTTAACGGCCTCTCCTTTCCGTAGTACTACTTCTCTCAGCAGATGAGTAGAAAACGGGGTAAATTTTTACTTGTGATTTTGAACGCCAAGTGGAAGTGGTCGGGCCTATTGGAAGTCAAACGGCATTTATCAGATTCTGGTTATCCAAAAAGACTGAGGTGGTGGACAGCGTTCATTCGTTCATTCATTCATTCATTTATTCATTCATTCATTCGTTCATTCTCAACACCAACATTCTCTCAGCAACTCCAAATTGATATTTATCGTCAAATAAAGTGGGGAAAAATGTGTGAGCCTTTTGTGAAGCGGAACTCGCTGATCATTGGCAGTGCGCATCTAACAAAACCCCAGTAGGTAGTTTGAAACCCGCAACCTCCCGGCTAGTAGTTTAAACACTTATCCGTGCAACCACGGGCAGCACTGTGATCAACCCTTTTTTCCGCGTTAAATGCCACTGTATCCACCTTGAATTTATGGTTTACATGACACCTATCCACCTATTCAGCCAGACGTTCTTTGGTGTTCGCCTTTCTTTGTATTCTATTCCATTGTTTCTGCAGACTTCTTGTGTTCTCCGCCATCCTGGAAAGAACACAGTCCAATCATGCGGTCCCCTGGGGGTTAGTCAACCCCTGTCAGTTTCGAATCTTAACCTCTGTTTGAAACTACGCCACAGTTAGGAAACAACAAACTTCCACACATTGTTGTGTTGCAGGAATTCCGGGGTCTGTTGTAAAAGCGACCATACATTGTCATCCGTATTGGGTCAATGTATTCAGAGTGTAGATTATTTGTAAGAACTGTTTTCGGTGAACTCAGAAGCAGCCAAACCGTTACAAGCAGAATACGTGGTCAAATTATTCGCATAAGGATAAAAAATGTGATCAGCTATAGGGAAAATGGTGGTACTAAGGGTAATAATAAACGGTGATATCTCTGCTTTGGGGGGTTTGAAGCTTTGACAGAGTGCTTTTGCTTGTGTAGTCGAATGATGATCGTATCTGATGCTATTCGTGGGTTTATTCTAACCACCTTGGAACCACCTAGTAGCACGACTCAGGCGGGCTGATGTAGGACTGTTCCGTTCACGTAAGCCGTAACCATTCTGGATAGGTGCTTCGCTTGCCTTGTGGTACTTTGCGAGGCATGTGCCCAGCAGTTCTTTGATGTAGGTGCCGATTCGTAGCCTGCTGGTTTTTCTCGGAAGAGTAAATGTGCTACCATAGGATGGTCACTTGTCGGCCTCGTGTACTGGATGTGGGTGGTGACCAGTCGACTGCTGGCGAGGCGGGTCCGTAACTGAATGGCATCCAGAAGTCCGTTAACTGAATTCAATAATCTCTGTTTGTTTGTTTCAGGAACAGAGTCGCTTCTAAATAACAGCTTGGGCTATGTGAACATTTTAAGTGCCAGTTCCACCCATTTCCATCAGCTTTCTCCGTGTACACGTTAACTCTCGACTTGGCTTTTCACCTGTGCAGGCCTACTGAGCCTTGCTTTAAGACATTTTCCAGGGTTTTCGTTATAATTTAGATTCACAGCATTATAAGAAAATGTGCACTGACAGTCGACGTTGATATCCAGTGCACCCGTTGTTAAGGCGTGTCCTGTCATTAAATTAGTGCACCATCACGCAGCTTTCTCAGTACTGGAGTGAGCTGTCACACGTACGCATATAACGGTGTTCCGAATTCTCTTGGCTTTAGTGTGACAATCACATATAATGGAAATGTCATCGAAATAGCGTTGGTAAAAAGTTCAGTTACTGGTGTGGGAACCCCACGTACGTTTCCTCTATAAATACGTAGGCTTATAGAAGCCGAAATTAGAACACACAGCTACCCTGACTCTCTGCCTCTAGATGACACCAGTATAAGGTAAAACCAAGGTACGAAAGTATCTCTTTTAAACTCACCACCGGAAAAGGTGAGTTGACAGTCAGTTGGGTAATAAAATAAATATAGGCAACTGTTCTAAAGTCAGACTGGCAAAAATAGGGGAAAGTTCTATGGAGGCCATTCATCTAGCGTTGATGTTTATATGCTGGATCTAGTTGAAGATGTCGGATCGCACGCGAGGTTTATGAGGGCACAGGTGTTTTCAAAAAAGTCCTATTGGAAAAAGAAACGACCGGATGCGAAGATGTTTCCTGCGTAGCACCAACAGAACCAACAGAACCTTACGGGAACAAAAGTCTCCTTTTCACAAGGTTTGAGAAACACAACATTTTCAGGCGTGCTTTCTTAGATTTCGTCTGAACATTTAACATAAATGAACAAATGCGGGCAAACGGGTTAACAATTTCCAACACAGCAGTAAATTATATGCGCGAACGGCGCTTCACACTACTTCAAACAGGTAATAATCGCACATTTTAGACGGTAAGCAGTCACATAATGAGGCGGGTTACTCGTGTAAAAGATAAGTCGTAGCAGGCGAAAATTCTCATGTTTATTTGGAAATTCTCACACCTTAGTCTTAACTGTTGGTCTCAGACGATCTATGGTACTGTGTTTTGTTGAGGCGTTGTGAGGACTCGGTTAATGGTGTCCCTAGTTTTGCCGTCACACCTTTTTCATTTGATTCATACGATTTATCAGACACTGTCGTCATACTGTCAACAGCTTAGTTTCCGTCAAGTACTGTTCTAGTTCTATCGGATTAATATCACAAGAATTCCGGCTGGTGGGTCTTGTGATAGATGGTAGTGACAGTGACTGGAGATAAACGCAAGCTCAAGTAAAGCCTATGCCTCTTTCCTCTTTCAGTTCTGACTTTCCAAATCTTCGTACTGTTGAGAAGTTACTCAGTGAATGCACAACACCCATTTTGAGTTGATTTGACTTAAACTGAATATTTCTCGCGAGTGAACTTAACAAATTCACTGATTAACGTTTAAAAAACGAAAGTCGGGATTTTAAGACCTTCGGTGGATTAACCACACCTTACCACGTGCACTGATAGATGGAATTCGATTTTGTTGGAAAACTACAGCACCGGCCATTGACAGGAGCAATTAATCAGGATGCTTCCCTGAGGAAAGTCTGGGAGTGTTCTGACTATTGGAAAATGTTACTTACACGATTCTAAGTGAAATGTGCTCCCTGTTGACGGACGAAAAACTATCTGGACAGTTTCGTTGATTATTGATTTTGGCGAATTGTATTTTTTGGGGGATGATAACTTCACAAACTTTGTCGTATCATTACCAGATAGTTTTCAAGTCATAAAGTAAGTCATTGTCTATGTGTTATCCGTTTAGTTTATGTAAGAAAATGCTAAAATTTACTTGGTTGGTTGTGACACAACAGGATGAACGTCCGAGGAGACTAGTAGTCATTTGCCGCAACTAGAAAACCTCACCTCAATTTCACAGTGCTCCTGTCTCGAGTTTTTGCATATCTGATCTCCATTTGCTCATTTACTCGGACAGTCGATGTACGCGCGACAAAGTCTGTGACCAAGTTTTACTTTGCGCAGACAGTTGCTACAGATTTGAAGTGCACTGATGTGGAACCATCCTTTTGCCGAAGGACCGTAATGTATTGTCTGGCGTAACCCAAGTCCCAGCTGAGACAGTCAATTCTAATATACGGTCTGGTACTAGTTCGTAGCCCAGCAGTAGCGAGTAACGCCCTCTACGGCTTGCTTTCGTCATACTTTCCAATGACCTGCGTAAATATTTTATGATTAAGTTTGGTTGAAACATCCCAACAGTGGCCGCTATTTGTTTCCTTGGACAGTGAGAATTTTACGTGGTGCACGTAAAAACAGGATGTTTTACATTTAACTGTCGACGCAACACTGGTTTGTCCCATTTCATTCAAGGTCAGAACTAGTTGTCTAAACACAGTTTTTCAAGATTTACTGGAGTACCTTGGTTAAGTGAGACATTCTACTCACCGTGTTCTGGAGTTTGATGTCCAACGGGCGACTTCCTAGAGCTCAGTACTTTTATGCCGTGTTGAATGCAAAAGTTCTGACCTTACTGATTAATTTCAAGAAAGACTAGAAGAAACGTATTGGGCTACTGGCACACTAAGGACCAATTACTGTGTCCACTTTCATTTGTATGTGGTTATGAAAACGGAATAAGACAAGCAAGTTCCCTTATTCGTCTACGCCGGCAAATTTTTTTAGAGTTAACAGTTTAATGAGATAATGAATCGTACACTAAAATAGACGCAACTTGAGATGCAACTTGAGAGAAAAAAAATAAGCCTGATAAAACCAGAGGCCATCGAAGGGCTGACGAACTTACGTGAGAAAAATTCCAGCGCACGATTGGCTGAGATTTTAGGCTTCATGGATTGCTTCTGAGGTCGGCCGACAACAGAGACAAGGAGTGTGCAAAAGCGTAGTGATGAATAAGTGTGCTTCGGAAGATATCCGCCCACATTTGAAGTCCATCAGAAACTGAACCTCCTGAGAAAATAGTATCCCTCGGAATCCATAACTCATAGAAAAATACTCTGCTTCCAACTGGATGATCCCCTAGTTTCGGCACAGCAACATCGGAAATCTGTGGAGCAGGCCAGTGAAGCAGTTTGTCGGCTTCTACCCTGGCTATGTAAAACGACTAGATATCGGTTAATGAAAACTTCACCATACCACACAAGGATATCTGAAAAATGCTCCTAAGCTCGTTTCGTACTGAATAAGCTAAAGTCAGTTCTGCCTCAGAGGACAAAGTTGTTTACTCGCAGTACATGTATAAAGTAAAGACACCAGAGAAATGCACCATTTTTTCGGCCTTAATAATCATTAGCTGATTCAAGTTGGGATAGCGGGACCTTTCGGAAAAAGCATTCAAAGGAATCACTGAGATTGGTAGTCAATAAGGTGGGTCGTGATATGTTCGTCGAGCCTGGCAGTTGACTTACAGGCTTTTCATCACCGCTCTAGGGTAGATTATCAGCCTGAGGTCGGATGGATAGATTTTCCCTTCATGCTGGTTCTTATACAATTTTCAAAGAGTCGCTTTAAGTACAGTGATGGTATCTCTTCGGAAGTTGACGAAGTGTCTGCAAGCCATTTGCCAAGTTGGGCGAACAGATCAGCTGCCATTTGATCAACTGCCAATGAAAGTAGCTGAGCTAATCCAACACATTGCAAATCTCTGAAGTGTTGAACTGATGCTTTGGCAACAAATTCTCCGCACATTAAGCCTAATGTGTGATACTGATCGGAGAAAAATCCTATGCGACCACGTACTTACACCACAAATACCCGTAATTTACTCATTCACACATGTTTCAAACAATTATTTTAAGGAAAAAACTGATACCACATGGTAAAACCGATAAAACGTCTTCTTTCCTAAGTATATACAATAGTCCAGGTTCATCTAAAATTACTATTTCAGTGTGAAACAGCCGGTGCATCCTGAAGTTTGTCATCACAAGTGAAACAAAGTTCTCTGAAAAAATCCGCTTTACGGCCTTTTTTCTGGATAGATGACCAGGGAATTTATGACGAGATGTTGTTTACATGTGAGGTCCCCTCAAAACGCTCTCAAGGGATACGCCTGTCATATAAATAGCACAAACCACTATTTATCATGCAAAAAAGCCAAGAGTTAAAAACGCTGGGTCCATTATGTGTCAAGCACTGCTTAGTCCCGCTCCCCTCGTACTTAGTGTTTCACTCTGCGCTCATACGTTTGTCGTTAAAGCTTGAGAACTCTTGAACCACGAGTCAAAGTGCCACATTATATTACATTAGCAGTATTTCAGAGTAGAACTGCCAATAAGTACAAGGTGTACCAGACGATATTGCATAAAACGGTACATTATTTAGGGTGGTGTCTGCAAAAAGGCATTTGGAAAACGAGTGTTCATCTTTCCGACTTCCATCAAAGAATGCGCCGAGCACGAGAAGCTGTGGTGGTAAGGCCTTGTATTGCACAGTCCGAATCATTGTTTATCGAAGAGAGTGCCGCCTGTCGTACCCAATTCAGGGTAAAGCACGTAGAGAGCAGGTCAACATTTGACTTGGCAGAGGGGTATTAGAAGGACAGAGTGAGTGATATCTGCGTGCTGAGTCGCAACGGGGCGATTCGCCTTTCAGGATGGAGTCCGAACAATCCTCACTGTTGGTGGTCGAAAAAGTTAAATGATATGGCTGCTACTCGATGCCAGTAACTTTGGTGTGATCATTTTCTGAATGAGTGTCTGGAGGTGTAAGAACCTCAGAATGATTGTAAGAGACTGGCTCGAGGTCATTCGTTTCTCTAGTTTTATTCGTTTCTTTGCAGTAGGGCTTTCAAATGAACTACGGTTGTATGGCAGTGAAACGTCAGTATCAACAGTGACGTTGCTGATGATGATGACAATGACGATAGTGCACACCTTGGTGTACGATTCTTGAGCAAATTATCTAAACGTGTTGCTGAATGCAACGCGGAACTCAAATATATCGAGGACGCTGTTCTTCATTGGCATACTTGGCGTGTTCACAATTTTCCGGTCCTAAACGGAAAACGGGAATCCGAGCGAACATCATTGTTTTCATTCTTCTCAGCAAGGTTTTTAGAATTGGTGATAACTACACCTACACTGATTAGATATTTCTGCTGAAAAGACTAACGCAGGAACGAATCACATGGCAGCTCCTTTTGTCAACATTATTCTGAGATTCGTTTTCAAAGGACACATGCTGAGTTTTCCCAGTCGGATGATCCATATGCCTGAATGAAGTAGCGTCTAAAATCTGAAGGTGAAACAGCATGTGTTGTAATTTCCCACCTGGTATGAGACTCAGCAACCAAATTTCACATGGCAAACGAAGCTAATCAATTTGTTCGTTGCAAACAGCTTTTTGAATGGCATTCTAAACGTCCTGTCTACAGTGCGTCACAGGTATCTGTATTCCATAATTTTTGGTAATGTATATTTACTCAGTCTAAAGACAAAAAATTTCCAAGTCCTCCACCGACAGGAATGAAAACTGCGATGGGTTTGGTGGGAAGATCAGACACTAAAACTCTTCTGCTTTTTTCAAGCCATATAGGAGCTGCTTTCCTTGGGTAGGATATGTTGACCAGCTTCAACTCATCAGAAATCATAAGGTGAAAGCTACTTAACCCGATGGGCAAATCACAAACTTAAACGGCGAATACCAAGTTTGCAAACACAGTTTTTTGTGGAATATCGTCCGTTAGCTCATCAAACACCCTGAACTGGCTTTAGGAGTCCTCCAGCCTTTTGAATATAACAGTAGAAGTACCATAGGCTCACTGCTTCAGAAAATCTAACCACAATTCGGCTGAGTCACAGGCCTTTTCAGACTCAACTCACCGACCCGTAAATCCTCATCCAATCTATGGTTTCATCCTACGCCCGAAGGACTGTCGGGTAGGAGGATTCAGAAAGTAACAGATAACTTTCCTCATACATCTGCATGTTTTTGGCCTCAAGAATCGTTCCAAGTTTTACGCCGAGACAGTAGCTGGACTTACGTGAATGGGACCAAATGTTGGACTAACCCAATCAAAGGGAGTACATTATAGACTGACTTGCCAGTAACAAATCACCAAAGCAGGATACGGAATAAGTGAACCCGGAGCTGTTTCATCCGCTTTGCATATCTATTCTACAGTCATTAGGACTTCTGCATGCATTTCAGTCATCGGTACTTTCGGGACGGGGTCAAGGCTTGCAGTTCGCTGAAATACGGATCTAAAATCTCGTCAATTTCCTATTACTACAGGTAGATTACCTGTTATCTCCTCTTGTTCTATTTTCCCAACTGGGCATTTGCAATCCCTCCAAAGCAAGGAATGGTTTCCTCATATTTTTGAATTTTGAAAACTACTGAAACCTGAGTGAGCTCTAAAGTTGTTCTGGGCCATCACCAATTTGACATGCATACCATTGTCTTGAGTTCCGACGGTTATTCCCTCACGGAGATGGCACGCACCAAGCAGACTGCCCATAAGAGTACTGGTGGGAAGGTCCCGAGAAAGCAGCTCGCGATCAAGACTGCGCGCAAGTGTCTCTGTTCTACAGGAAGCCAGCAAGGCCTACTTGGTTGGTCTTTTTGAGGACACTAACCTGTGTGCTATTCATGCCAAACAGGTCACCATCATGCCCAAAGACATCCAGGTTGCACGCCGCTTCCGAATGGAAGCACGTTACAACGATATTTTAGTGAAGATATACTGAACCTGCATGCTTTTAACGTCTGGTCTCGTTCCTTTGCACATGCAACCGTAAGTAATCTAACTTCAACTTTTGTTAGCAATCGGTCGGTCTGGTTTAATCGGGTAGATCGTGGTCTCATACGCGGTTGTCACAAGGTCTCCTAGTGGCGTTGCCTGCCCATTATCAATCTCACAAGAACGCGAATATACCCAGAAGTGTGTATGCTTAGAAAGCCGGTATCAAATCTCCCATTACTTGTTAATATTTAGAGCTGGTATCTGTTGCTGTTTGTTTGGCAGCTTCTTTTTTCACTCATTTAAGAAAGTTTTATGCTCTTCTGATTTGGTCGCGTAAGTACATCGTAGCTCACCTGTTGGATATTTCTGTTAACAAACCCGCCAAACACGCAGTAAATACTCTGATTAGAACACACACACGTCGCTGATGCGCCCGCGTCTGTCCGCCCTGCGACCGATAGTCTGAGATAGTCTGAGAATCAGGTCTCTGTCAAACCTGTCGTGTCAACATTATATGCCACCTGCAGCAGCTCATCAGCCTTAATGCTGAAGGCCACACAAACTCGAGATCATCGCCTCTCTTACATCGTTCTGGTTTTCACCCATTTTCTGAACTCCCTAGGGCGTGGTGGACGATGGCTCAGTCTGTTGTTGCGTTTCTTGTTATTCAATAGTGAATACCGAATTCTTCAACCGGAACATCAGTTTTAGCCTCTTGGTTAATAAATCCGTCTGTTTCTCATACTAGTGCGTCGAAGATGCTAGAGTTCTCGGGAACGTTAGTGGAATTTGTGAAAATTGGCCTACTTCGACAAGCATAGCCTGAGCTACTGAATGACGCGGATTCCTTAGTTCTAGTCTGATCACCATGTGACACGGAGTGTACCGAATATTCGTCGATCCGCGAGCTGAAATCTCAGCTGTTGACTGATGAGCATGCTGCATGGTTAACTAAGTTACCGTTGGCCTCCTCACTAGTTTTGTTTGCTGTCAGAGATTTTTTGACTTTGGGTGAGAACAGCTATTCCATCCAACAAACAAAAGGCCAGTTTCTGTTCTCATTTGACTTTCTATCACTCTCATCAAGATAGCTTGCCTTTGCCCACAAATGATGTACCTGGTAGGAGGTTTCCAAAATAGTCTTCAGAATCACATCACTGAGAGAAAATTGATACCGTGCTGCAACTCTGACAGGGGCACCCGGCCCCAGGCTAAACCGGGCATCCATTTGAGATATGCGATGGATTACATAGTAGCAGAGCTCTATCAGACTGGCAGAAAAACGCGACCAAAAGCAGCCTGATGCTTGCGTTTGACAGTTGCCGAAGAAACTATGAACTCACCTACACATTTGGAAGCACAGTGGCATTGTGTAATACTGGTAACAAGCGGGCCTCGTTTGGTTTCATCCGAGTGTGCGGCATGCTGAATGTGATTTGGGAAAAGTCACTGTTCGAAATATTCTCGAAGAGTTCTTACTCGCAAACTTGTGAACTGGAAGTTTGAGTTTCGCACCCTTGTATCTCATACACCTTCCGTGAGGACTGATTTTCGCCATCACTAGTTGTTTCAGTTCCCTTTTTCACATTTTTATTATGAATTCCTTGGTTATGGCAAGCTGTTTTTTTCGTTGTCGCAACAGCTGCCAAATGAGACCTTTCTTATTCACTTGATGTGTTTCCTCAAGGCTCCTGGGGAAACTCCAACAGAGTGGGCTAGTCCATACTCTCAGTACTTGGTTAGAAGAGTGCTAGAAAACGAAAATACTTACAACGCACATATCATATTGTTCCGTCTACTGCATAGAGCGACAGTGCCTACAGAGTAAACTCATTCTGGTACTAACACCTTTGTTGTACCAATGGATTCGAGTGTCCTGTAATGGTTCAAACAATCTAAACAAACTGCTAGACACAGAACATTTTTGTGACAGGTGGCATTTAATCATGAGATATGGGGCAAGAAAAATAGCTTACGGGTTAGTTCACCCGATTCGTGATACACAGAACTTTCACTCATTCAGTCGGACAATGATGGCTCAAAACATCTTTGAATAAGATTTCAACAGCGCTCGCTATCGAGTCAGTAGAAGGCAATGGTTCTCATTAAATACTCATGATATAAACGGCAGTGTACAAGATAACAGTATACAACACGATCTGTTCTAAAAAGTGAACCATTTCATTAGCTGATTGGTGTGGTTCTGGTCAATTCACTTTAGCAGACATGATGGCTGAATCTGGACGTACACCATGTAGATATAGGCTTTTGGTCTTGCCTTCATGACCATCCAGTCAGGTATCGTACAGATGTCTGATGTACACCTTATGACTTCCGGTGTAATATTGTTGGTGCAAGTCAAGACGCCATCTATTTCGCAGAACAACTGGCAGAGTAAGTGACTGAGTTACTGAGCCGACCTATCCCTAATCGTGACAAACAAAGCAGCTTCTGGACATTTTTATAACCACATCACTTTGCCTATGAAGGCAATAGACTTATTTATAAGCTGAATGAGAAGCTAAACAACAAACCGGTGCTACAACCTGGTCAACCATAGGGTGTAATGATACGGGTGATTCTATCAACTAGTTGTGTAATAGTTGATTGACATCGAAAAAACTGAGCTGTTAAAGACCAATAAATGCATCATCGTGAGTTGCTTGTGGGAAACATACTAGAAGCATCTGATAAGTACAGCTCTAAAGGATGATTTGCAGCTGTCATTTGCTGTTCCAATCCTCTGTGCGTTTCCACACAATCTAACTGTATCGTTTAGGCGGGGTAGACACAATCAAACCTGGTTGAGTAAGTGTTATTGTCCGGCGTGTATCGATAGGCATCCGAAACATCTTTTTGTGCAAACAGAAACGTTGGATTTTATTAAGGGATATTAGATACACTGAAATGACGCTCACACGTGATGGCAAATCTGACTAGTGCTAGTTGTGATTCATCTGGACGCTGTTTTACAGAAGTGTCCAACCAATCTTATTGGTAGTCCTCAATTAACGTTGAACATATTGAACCGTATCTAATTTGAAATGCTGAGTTTGATTCCAAAGGAAACAAAGTAGTCTTCTGGATGGAAGATACCATAATAGGAAGGTGTGTCTGGTAATGAGGTAGTGGCAAACCGAACCATATGGAATCAGCAGTCTTGACTGGTTGAAGAACCCATAATGCAGGACAATGCAATCCACTACAGTGCAGTACAATACAATAACATGAAACTCAGTAAACTACAAAGCATGCAGACAAAATCTGATACCACACCTATAGATAAAATAACATGAAACTCAGTAAAATACAAAACATGCAGACAAAATCTGATACCACACCTATCCTGTGAGGGCTTTACGAGTGACGTCACGTAAAGAAAATACTTGGATAACTTGAATGTCATTCCACATGAAGCATTAAGAGGTCTCTGACGCGTATTAAGTAAAACAGTATTATAAATAACGTACTCGAATAAATTTCAGGTGAATCTCCAGGTAGTGCCATCGCAGTAAACTTCAAACTAGGTGCTTAAATACGAAATGAGACTGCTGGGAATTCGTGAGCTGGGCCAATTTGATGAGCAACAAGAATAGCAAAACCAACTGTGGACTGATCACAGTGCTTGTAGACCTTATGAGAAGTGCCTCGAACCAGTAGATATCCGGAGTAACTATACGCCGCAAAGAGACTTCTCCGGGGAAACCAACTTTTGTTCTTTTCTGGAAATCTAGACAAATTTAGCCACTCGGAGACTTTGCGGTAGTTAATTGAGAAACGATAAAGCCGTCGCCATTAGCATGCAATCTGTCTTTACTCCTGCTTGTTTGATGTAGCTCAGCGATTAAGGCGCAAGCTTACTGAAAGGAAGGTCCGTGATCCGAACCAAACCTCTCTCTGACTGTTCTCCTTAAACCTGCGTTCTTCCGTCGGGTGGCATGGCAGCTTGACACCGGAATGGTTTTACACATGAACAATTAATATTTTTGTTGTTATCATTAATTTTACTTATCTTGCCTGTTCTATCCGATTGGTTTATTATCTGAAGTACACGGAACAGCAGTATGAGTAGGATGAACACAGACTCAGTACGGGAAGAGCGAGTGCTCAAAGCTTCCGTTCAGGTTGACACATTTTCTCCAGGTTTTTTAGGAATTCCAATTTTTTACTGTTACAGTGCCATACTAGTCGGCCCGAACCTTGACGAAGTTTTGGGAAATGAAAACCGTGATGCCTAGAAATCGGTCAATTTCCTGAAACAACTACATCACTGGTACCTGGAAAGAAACACTATGCGATTACTGAGAGGGGCAACGTTCAGTTGAGGTTAGATATACACTTCTCGTTGATCGTCCCATTTGAGGAGTAGGAAGATGTCAGTTTTCTTGTTAGGACATGTGCATCCACTACATACCCGTAAGCCCATATGAAACATAATCGTAAAATGGCGCTTTTATTCGCTTTTTTACAGAAGACTCAGGTGAATCCAGCCTAACACCTGTCTTAAGATAGTCTGCTCCAACTGAATGGGCTGCACCAAGCCGCCTCAGGTTTTGTTTAGTACGATATTCGAGGTATTGCAATACTTTGTCATCGAGAGGTAACACCACTCATAAGGTTGCTGAAGAATTTTGGACAACCTACCGCCGATCTCGCACTTCTTGAGACTCATCGGGCAGGTGCAATTAATCTGTAACTGTGGAGATAAAACATGGGTGGAATATTTTGAAGGTAAGGTGCAGGCTTTAACAGCGTCCACACAAAGGACACCGTACACCTCAAAGTATTTGGGAACCAAATTTCGAATTGTCAATCACTGGGTATTTAATGTTTGTGGGGTATATAGATGAACTTTGCTGAACTTTGCGAGCTGAACCACCTCCTCGTGGTGCCGACTGGGTAGCCTGGACGCCAGTCTGGGTGAGCTAAGAGTTCAGCAACTCCAGACAGGGCTAACCACCCTGTTTGGTTTCAATGTGCTGGTTACTTTCGACAATGTACACTACAAACTGTTTGGTTTTTGAGATTCACATAGGCATCATAAGTACTTTTGTAATAAGCTTTATGTCGTGTTACGGCCAACAAGTGTGCAAAGTGTCTTCATGCTGCGTATGTGCTGTGCTTAGTGTTTTTTGACTATAAATGCATTCTGGAATTACCCAGACTGAGCAGTTACATACCCAGTTTTGTGGTCAGACAGCACGTCGAATAGCGTGATGGAAGTGTGGACAAGTTTCAAACAAGCTCAAAAATACTTCAAAATTGAAACCGTTGTAATCAATTTTGTCAGTAGAAACAAGAAAGGGGGAAAGCTTTGTGACTGCCGCAAAAAACGAACTTCAAGTGCAAAGACACTGAGTGGTCTTCATTTAACTGAACGTTAAAAGAAGTGGTCGATAAAATGCAGAAGTCAATACTGGGGCGTGCGTATGCCTAACTGTCACGGTCAAATTGAAGACTAAATTTCTAATAATCGTTAAAACAGAAACACGTCCTACGCTGCAAACATTTCCCAAGTCCCAGTTTCCGTTGCACCGGAAGGCGTTAGGGTTAATTAATTCGTCAAGACACCAATTTGGAACCACTGAAGAAAGCGAGCGGAGGAGTGACTCACTCTTATTTGTTCACTCAGGAGAATAATTCCAGTTTCCCGTATGTCGGCGAATAACAAACGCCACACCAGCAGATACAGTAAAACCGCTTCAACCACAACATCCACGTTCATTTGTCCCCAAGCCAGAAATATCTCTTGTTCGACGTTATCTGAGGTGTATTTTTTGGAATATTTTTTTGCATCTTAACCAACTAGCAAGAGTAAGACATCTTAATGTGTGAACGGCGATTAGCTGCGAGTCACCCAAGATGATATCCGAGCGCTTACTCCCCAAAATGCGAGCAAGGTGCTGAGTAGTACATAACAATAGGCATGGGAAAAAGGACATTATTTGGCAAGCAGTTTGTTTGAAGTTGAAGTGGTATGTGACAACCGGTAGGAGGATGTCCCTTTGAAATCAGGTCAGTTTAGTGGAGAGCCCATGGAGGATTTTCCTATCACTCACGGTCCTTCGTGCGCAATATATCTCCTGGATACGGCTGTGCATATGAGCCTTACGAATATCACAAATATGACCTCCACATGTTCTCCTGTAAAGGTTGCAGTACTCTCATGGCACAGTCAACTCAATTTTTTGGTCGTTGATCAGGTGGCTTGTGGGTCGTTCGCCGAACTTAACAACTGGCTAGTAAACGTTTCTTCACCATTTGCGGAATAACATGCATGTGCGCCGTGAACTATCGTATCTCAGCAGGCGAAAATGCTCAGGCCGAAACGGTGCCAGTGGTTTGCCCAATGCCTTGAAGGGCAATTCAGTAGATGTCCACGGTGAGTCGACCTCTCCGACCGTCTTCCAAGTCTTTTCTCTCATGTATCACTACGGGTACTCCAAACCTGAAACACAATATCTGACTGGCTGTTAGTAATGCCGGGAGTTGTAGGATCAGGATGACACATCAAAAGAGCTCATGCAACCCTAAAACGTTTACGCAGCCAAAGATATCTAATGAAGCTATTTTTAGTTGTTGATCATGTGAAACTACCAACAAGGTGGAAGAAAACTTAAAATAAACCGCCACCATTTTCATACTTCTTGGAACTTCTTAGGTAGACTCATTCCCTCGTTTTTCGACAGACGTTTCGCGCACTGAAACACCGTTTCTGTTCAGTTGAGATAAGTACTGCTGCAACCGATAGTATTATTGTTGCGGATAGTTTGTAGAAATGTTTCATAACATTTCCCCCAAGAATGCTGGTTCATTATCAACTTGAAACTGAACTTCACCGACCAACTAAAGCCTGGGACGTGAAGAAATTTGTCACCAAAACAAATATTGATTCTCGGCAACTAACCCTACAACTAACCTATTACAAAAATGTTTTCGATAACATCTCAGCAGACAAGTGTACTTACGAAGAGACCAGAAGTTTGACGGTCAGCGCATGAGAACATTTGTTGTTTAGACGTAAGCTGTAATCGCCTCTCAGACAAGTTTTACGGTCGGGCACACAGAGTAGCTGTTGGTCAGCCAAAGTACGGTGAACAATTTTAGATGCCTTTCTGGATGGCAGAGTGTTGTTTAATATAATAACCGGACTGCAATCGCCCGGGGCCTTTTTTGAGTACAATTTTGCGGGCGACAATTAGATGTTTGGGTGGCGCTCGATAAATCACGTTAAAAGATTCGGTTAGGTTATGTTTGCCAGTTTTTTCCACAGGGCCTCCGAAACCGCCATACACTGTCTGGCAGCTGCTCTCTAAAAGATATTCTCCCGGGAAATCTTCGCTATACCTCGATATCCATTTATTCATTACCAACCTCAGAGCTATAGTGACAGTCTTGGATTCTTCAGAGGTGATCAAGGTTTTCACGGGTGTTTGTGACTCGCAAGTCTTGGGGAACAAACTAGCTTTGAGCTGCTTTGTTAAGTAAGTAAGTAAACAGGGTGAAGTGAAGACGCAAACATTTTGGTTGATGAAGACCCCCAAAACAGCATTTACCTGGATAGATAAGGATGATGTATCATGTGCCCCCCAAAAATTTAAAGGCCATTCGTTAAACTACACTTAAAACAGCTAACGCTACTAGCGTCATATGTCACAAGTATAGGCGGTTAAAGTTCTCGATCCTACCTGGGTCAACCAAAGGTTCTCTGTTGGAAACAGTATGGGAAACGTTTTGGTGTGAATTAGTTCCCACGTCTAGCCAAAGAATCATATTTACCAGCTCCTTCCATGATCTGTTGATCTACCAAATAATTTACTCACTTTTCTGACGAAACTTAATCTAAGACATCGCTCACAATTATTGTTTTGTTGATTCTCCGACAATGTGTTACCAAGTAATTACGTTTATTGCGAGTTTGTCTAAACCGCCGCTCACAAACACATCCGAAGCGGTGTGTGACCATGGTGATAACCATCTTTTGATGATATTCGGCAACACACCGGGCGCAATGATTAAAGCGCATGGTAAATCATCATATTGTAAGCAGAAATTTGATGATCACTTGGTTTCCATAGCATACCCTAGGAAGGGGAAATGGGTCGTTTGTAATCAAGCTGTTTATGAAATTGTCGGAGCCTTGCCATAACAACCTGATTTCTTCAAAAGTTCTGAAATAACCGCAATAATCAGTACGTCAGGCAGTAGATAATTATCAGATAAAGTTGAGGATAAGTGATAAAGAAGAGGTCATAACTCCACCCAATTGTGAATTGAGGACGCGCGTCAACTAGTTGCTAGAACTTCGACCATGTTCGGTCACTGAAAACTGAACACTATATAGAGAGAATTTGAGAAAAACTTGAAGCAGTTTGGTTTGTAGTCAGTAGGAAAAGAACCATGTGGAGGAACGTGCGAATCCTGGTCGTTTGCGAGAGAAAATTGTTTCCATAAGCGTTTTGTCGTTCAGCTTACGGAAGCCCTGGTTTCAATGGTGACGGGCAACATTCATGCTCCAATTGAATGTCTCATTAAGCTGCAACCAAAGTCCTAACTGATAGACATGTGCCAATCAAATTTTTGTCCACAATATGGGTAGCATCCGGTGGGAGAAGAGAAAAAGCTTAGTTCCGGATTGTGAAAACAATCCATGTGGCTGAACGCCAGTATGATTTTATGCGCTAAGAAGGGGGAGCTGCCCCAGACAGACTGGTGTGTCCTCGTGAGGGGAATAAAGTACCACGTTATCTGATGAATAGCAGAATCTTCGTTTTTCACTCTCAATAAATGGTTGGGTGCACTCACCAAAAAGATAAAGTGGTGATAATAAAACACACTTGCTTTCAGTTCCCCAAATGACTCTGTAAACTAATGGATCGGGTGGTGTGGTTTACTTATCAAGTGACCAATGTAATGCATCAAGTCAGTCTATACCGTAATGCCTAGAAAAACCATGCAGCTATTTTTGCCTTATTCAGAATCATCTCAGAAGTCTGCGAGACGAATCGATTTCAAGGTCATTTGGATAGTATTTTGAATGCGCTACCACTGAGTTGCAGTGTGACAGGCTGTAGAGCTACTCACACTCCACTCACGCAGTTCATATCGCAACCTGGTCGGGGTCGGCTCATCAATTGGCAGCTTAGCTCAGAATGCCTCATGCTACTTGTGAGATATTTTCCATTCTCAGAAGATTACTTATATCTTGTAGAAGAACAGGGAAGAGTTTCACCCGGCTGTGAGGAAATTGCCATAAGAATTCATCTGCGATTGCATTGTCGGTTTTTAATTATAGGAGGACGCAGATGATTGCAAATATATATTTTTTGGAATGTTATTTGTCAAATTATGTCAAGGTCGCGTCAGGTGGATTCTTGAAAGAAAGTAAGTTCATTCTGGCCCCTTTCCGTGTGCTCACAACATAAGTGGATCTGTTGTAGTTGTTTTTTATTGAGCTCAGTTGGGTTACAAGCATTTTACTTCAGAAGAGATGATCAATGCGACCAATGCACTGATGATCGCATCTCACAGCGAAGTGATCAATTTGTTCAGTACAGTGCACAACTCACCAGCCCCCACCTTTAGTAACCGAAATCTCTTTATACACAGATAGATGAACTTCATAGAGCTAATGGTGCAACGTACACCTATTCCTAAGAATCATTTAGTGAATGTTCTCTTTGGCTGGTCTATCACCGGGTTTTTACACTGGTAGGAATAGGGAGTATCTATGTAGTTCTCTGCCTTATGTGGAAGTTTAAAGTCACAACACAGTCAGTCCTACGTCCCTCTCTACGACGCACACGTGACACTCGACAAGGTTAACTGCCAGGCAAAGACAACCATTTGGCCGAGGTTGTTGAAACTAACTAACCCTGTTTTAAGTTGGGGCATTTTTGCGTCTGACTCTTACTGGTAGCGCGCATAGACTGACGAACTCTGCAACCTAAATGAAGAAAACATCACCAAAGCTAGTTGTCAGGACGGTTCTACAGTTTTTCTGGGTGAACTGATTACATGCTGTGCCACTTGTGATTTGCAGCCCATGGGAGAGCATTTTGGAATGGAAATCCGAATTGAAACCTTTACATATAAGCGCATTTGGAAGACGTTTCAAGTCTACTCAGCTAATTACTGTACACACAAATGATGATGGCCAACTTGATGAGTGAATATAGTAGATAGATATCAGCAACGGAATTTCAGGTAATCAGAAAACTCTGTTTCAGAAGAATCACGCTTCCTCTGGGCATGATTTTGAAAATATAGTCAGAAAAAGCTTGGCATATTCCAAATTTTGAAAAACCAACCCCATATTTATTTTCTTGGCCGAATGCCTCAATAATCCTTGGACATCAGCTCAGTCATGTTCAGTAATGGCATGTCCTAAAAGGTTGACAAAATGGGTCAGCTGCTGTTGTTTAGGTTTCATTTAAAGAAAGCCCACTCAAGAAACAGCACACTCCTCATAAGGTTGTCCACCACCGGTTTTGGTCTTCTCAATGCTTATCAGGTAGGCGAACTCTTCGATTTTCCCTCAAACTTACATTCTACCTGAATTGGACGCAGACGGACGTAGAAAGCCTATTAAACGACAATACAGTGACCGTTTGCCAAATTTGGGTGTACAAAACACACATGTATGTAGAATTTTATCATAACACTACAGTACACATATATTCGTTTCAGTCTTCACCTCCTCCAATTCAATTTCAACTCATTGCTTCTTTGAGAATTTCGGTAGTTATCGAATCTGTTTAGCTCTAAAGAAGGGAAGATTATCAGTCATTCGATAGCCACTGCTTGTTAATGAAACTTGATCAGATTACGAATCGTAGGGCAGCATAGCCAAAGCTTGACATATTAAAAGGATTTTAAGAAAAACTTGACTGTTTCATTTTGCGAAGAACTTATTAGGAAATAATTTAACCCTATTGTGTATCCGCAAAAGTCTAGACGCATCTAGTCGACCGTAGCAAACAATGACGTAGGCTTCGCAATAAGTCCAATTTATAATTGAATTGTGGCATATATTGGCTTGATGAGTTTGTCTTTTTCCAATGCCAGATACGGTTTAACTGCGTCATTAGACTCTCCAGTTTTGTTGTTATTCTGTGTTGTGTGGAGGTTATTCCAAATTTTAGTCCAAGTAAAAACCAAGCATTTGGCCTCATCGATTCATTTTTGCTTGAAAACAGCAGAAATAGCTATTTTATGGGTTAGTTTGCGTTTGCTTACGATCCCGGAGTAGTCGGTTTTGTGGTCAGTGAAAATTCTCATGAAGTTGGAATCTGTTTTATTACCAACAGATTGTTTTTTCGGATGCATTTTATGTGTTTAGGATCAGTTGGTGCATTTGAAAGAAGGCGGCTTTAGTACGCAGGAACCAGCTTGGCAGCACAACTCCTGATTACTTCAGAGTGCTGAATGGTGGGTGGGGAGGGACACTGACGGCGATGTTTCTAAGGTTAAAGAGGGCTATGAGGAGTAGTTTGAAGCAATACGACAATACAAAGGAAAACAGGGAAGCCCAGTCCCGTAAGTTTGAATAGGTTCTGATAAATTACCTAACTGTTCATGAGGGGAGAGAGCCCGAGCATGACATGTAGCCGATGTAGGGGAGGATGGACAATAGGGAAGACCTGGAGAACATCCGTTTAGCTTGGGACTGGGATGGTTTGTCGGCCAGCAGGACGAGTTAGCTGCCGTTAAATCAGCTTGAGCAGATTTTAGTAACGTCCACCGTTTGCAAAGAAGTCAGTACATCTTGGTTGATGATTTCTATCGTGGTACCTAATATAAAAACACTAGTGTACAGCTTTGCTGTTGATATCAACAAAAGAGGTTATTCAGTAATCCAGTTATGGAGTCACACTCAACGCACGTCACCAGGGCCTTCCATTTCTGTCAAGCTGTATGTATATATACATATATAACTATACAGCTATATCTATATATCTATAGCCCATTTAAAAAAGACGCTTCAGAATAACGGAAGGAGGTTAAACTTGCAGGTTGTGAAGGTGGTTCGATTAATTTAACACAGCGGAGCTAATCTATGACACCCTGCTACTTTTTTGGAGACAGGATTTATCGGATAGGATGGTGGGCTGTTGGTTGGCGGTTTGCTCTGCGTGCTCAACTAGCTTTCTGAGATTAAGGCTGTTTAAGTTTCCTGTGGACCACATAACGTGCTACACATGACCAACAAGTCTAGGGGATGGGTTAGGTACAATGATAAATTTGCGATCAGTGGTATGAGAATCTCCGTTTTTTTATCACAGTAGTGAGTACTCATTTTATCGCGATCGTACAAAACTATGGCAGGACTAACTGAATACAATCAAATACATGTGAATTCGTCGTATACAGAGTCTGTGAGGAAGAGTGCTGTAAAAGGTGCGCTTTCTTTTTTACTGCAGCCATCAAAGAGTCATTTTAGACTTCCGAAGCCCAGATGGTAATTGTCAATGCAGTTACTGTGTGAACCAGTGCACATCCAAGTTCCAGTAGCTTAGCCGGAACCCAATGTGAGACAATATTCTGAATTTACTGTCTACCTTGGAGTGATGAGCGGGGCTTGGTTTGGAACAGACCAAGACTCGCCCACTAATGTGATATGCTCCCAGGATAAGTTAACCAATAGCTCACTGGAACGGGATGAGGATGATAAGCGGTTTCTCGCAGTTTCGGATTAAACAAGGGAAATGGATGTAAGTGTTGGAAGAATGACGAACAACCTGAACAGTTATATGACCTTGTTTCGTGAATGTATTGCCAGTACACCATGATGTTTCTTGGAAGGGTTACAAGAAATTCGAAAAAAACACATATAGGAGACAAAGCGACAACCAAAAGTATCACGTATGTTAGGATAACGTATGCCTCAAAGACGCAAAGCGCCTATACACAAAATGTCGATGTTAGACGTGTTCAATAACCGTCTCAGCCGCTTCATATATAAAATACAGCGTAGAAGGCACAGTAGAAGGCATTGTTTAAAAGATGTCAGTACTCGAAGAGACTAACGTGGCTAGACGATTGCATCACTTGGAGACACAAAGAAATGACATTCACTGATGAAGAAATCTTAGTCTGGATGCTTTCGATGGACTGAGCTTGTGGATGAACTCAAGAAGAGGGAATTTTTAGCTCCTGAAGTTATCGACTTGGCAGGTTGTTGGTCTGAGATTTGCCTCTAAAAAACAGAAACAATCAAGTGGCAATACCATATGAAGAAGAGGTGGAATGTTGACAATTAGCGACGCTGTACGAGTACCTCCTCGATATTTTTGGTTGCTCATTTCAGTATATGATTTATTAACCTGAAAACTGTCGAGAAGTACTTCCGTCTTTTTGAAGCACCCAGTGTTTTACTCAAAATGATTTCGGTGAATTGGTATTTCGTCGATCCGTAGCCTGTGTTTTGCTATTCCCTGGGTGTTCCGCGATTAACACATTCAGTGACTATCTGAGCATGCACAAGGTGGTTTGGAATTCGGGATTTCCAGTTACAGGGTAGCGAGTATACGTCTTTGAGGCCAATCATTGACTCAGCATTAATGAAATAATTCGGGGAAGAAATCAAGTTTGGCATCATGTACTGTTTTACCAGATCCTCTGAGAATAAATCGATCTTGGATTTCCAGTTGTTTTCAAACAGTTTTTCTTGGAATTTGTAAGTAGTGAGGGAAAATGAATTGTATCCTACTTTTAGGGCTTCCTAATACTTCGTTAGTCATCCACTTCCCATAGTTCCTAACGAAGATAAAAAACGGCTCGTTTTGGTCAGTTTGTCAGCCAATATCATTTTTTTAGATTCGTGGATTGTAGGACAAAGTTAAAAAATGACATACCGAAAGTTAAGAGACTGAAGTATGAAATACCACCGGAATGCCAAGTTAGATGTGCTTTGGAGGGAAAGCCAACTGTGGTTCCAATCTCACAAGTGCAATCAATCAGGTAGTCAAACCTGAAAAGTTGAAGAGTATCGTATTCGTTGTGAATAAGCAACAGTGTGCGCCTCATAACATTTAGGGTGTTCTGAACCCGCGACCTTCCGTTTAGCAGCTGAGTACCGTAACACTCGCCCACGAGTGTTTGATCAGTAGAGTGATTAACTCGCACCGAAACAGGATATGTTGCAGCCGTCCTCCAAGTACAGAGCTCATGTGACATAATCTGGTGCTGACCAATATTCCAACTGGAATGGAACTCATGTGATTTGTAAGTTAATGACTTTCCTGGACGATGTACCTACATTTTGTTTCCAGTAAGCAACTTCTGGAGTTTTATATTAAAATGTTATTTTGAAAATGGGATAATCGGTGATGAACCTGTGACGAGCACCATGCGGCTGCATTATTTCATCAACAGCCACAACTATCAAACGAAACCACCTCAATGAGCGTGCATTTACTGTCATCTTAACTAGACGGCTGAAAAACCAGCCATCAACAAAGACCTATAGTGTGAACCCAGGTTGTTCTTTTATTCGAAACTCCAAGCTAAGGAAGACTGCGTGTGTGTATGGATGTGCACGCTGGTTTGTTCGGTAACCATGCGCATCATTTTGTGTACCAACACTAGCTATGACATTCAATGGAGTTGAGAGATATTACTGGATCAGAGTCCTACTACTACTGCTTGTAAAAATAAAATGAAAGAAAGGTCCTTGAAGTTTGTTAGTATATAACCTACACATAAGTCAAGGCCATTGATGAATCGGCAACACCCGCTATCCGACAAGTTCGATGGTGCTTTGCTTTGGCGCCCCCTACTTGTGTGACATAAACTGTATATGGAGATAATATTAGCGAAATATTCGCGTGTACGTTGATATTTTTTCATATTCACACTCAATTCATATGTGTACTCAATTTATATGGTAGGAGCAACATCATAACCGTCTACGCAACCGAGAGGAACGGCTGGGTTGTTCAAGAGGGGGTTACTTCCACGACAGGCTCCTAAAAGTGTTTGCAACTATGCCTTCATTCATGACACGGCATTGCGTAGTCCTTGAGCAGGAAAACTAGCTGGGAATTCGTTTTTGTATACTACCGGATTTATGATTTTTGTATGTGCAGTTTACAATGTACAGGTGACTATGGAAACGGATTGCAATTTAGCAGACGTGACACTCACGAGGAGTCTTAAAAGACGGTAATGTGCAATATAATCGCTTTGTTAGGTTGATATCACTGGAATAGAAGTGCTAAGCCAAATACTGGAATCAGTGCCTAGCTACGCCAGGATCTCGCCTGAAGCTGTTATAGAAAATCAGAAATCAAGTAAAACTATATGTTTACGTGTAAGACGACGGGTGCACAAACGTTTTAAAAAGGGTAGGCAATAACTTACCGTTTGCAAGGTAATCGTGCGTGTAACCGAACTCGGATCATTCATGGTCAATTTAACTCCGGCAGCCTCAGGAATTTTACGGTCATGCTTACATATTGTAGTTTTTTGGTTGTAGCAGCTTCGTGCAACCTAAAAAACATGGAAAATGGCAATTAAAATAGTGTATTAGGCATTCCACCCTGGCCGCTTCCCAAGTGAGAGATCTGGGGGTTAACAAGTAATACCAGTAACAAAAAGTGTATTTCCAACCCACTCTGGATAGCACCTTTAAATACTCTTAGTTGTGACTTATTAAGTCTTATTATTAAGTCAGCCGCTCTTTTTCGCCAACTTTCCAATGTTTTAGGACGAATGAGGGTTCAGCTTTTGACTACTTCATCCCAACGGAAACTCAACAGAGAGGAAGTCTTCCCACACCCTAGTAATCAGGTTTGATTTGATTGGTCATCATTCACATGGACGTACGTGATTATTGCAAGGATTGTTTCACAGCTCGACTGAATGTATTAGCCTGAGATGCATTTGGATCTTGAATATTTTAGCCTCAGTAGGCTTTCCCATCGTAATGAAACCGATTATCCGGCTGAAAAATTGAACAAGTACTCCGATTTTTATCAGTGATTGGCTGTTAATCATACGGACAGTCAACTAAACCGTCATCAACATCCGAAATATGTGGATGAGGTAGATTTCATTTGTTACCAAACAAAATTGGTAATTTTTCTAAGTACAGAATGACAAATTCTACAGACAAAGTTGCTTTTTTTGTGAGCAAGTATATGTTTATACACTGGTCACGCTAGGTCAAGATCCGCGGCTGCATGAAACTACGAAAACGGTCGCCAAACTTCATGCTGGAAGATGATGTAACAGAAACGTGTATCCTGGCGTCGTATGATTAATGAAATCGTATGGTAAATCGTTGCGTGCGACAAGTGAATGGATTTCAGAGGCGCCATGTAAATGCAGCATACGAGACGATCCTTTGAGACTGCACGCACTTCCAAAATGTGGTGGTATTTTCATCGTAACTGATGAAACTTACTCAACTAACGATATTGACAATTTTCCCGTTTTTTGTCTTTTAATCTAGTGAACATCAAAAATTCAGTCACTGTCTTGTAAAATTCCTGGTTTGCCGGTTTCAACAGGAATTTATCAGACAGAACTTAGCTGCCAAGAGGAGAGTCTAGCAATGTGTAGGCGAACACCTCAGAAATGAACCGAGATATACCGGATCAACGATCTCTTCTTGGCGAGAAAACCTATGGGGCCCGAAACCATCTTCTGTGGTGAATTCTATTAATATGCCATTGAAACCGTTGACTCCGGGTAACCCTTAACTGCCAGTCTATAATACTGTCATCGGAAATGTCGTCACATGCACTGACGATATGGTCTTTTCGTTGCTCAGCTTGATGGGCTTTTGCTGTACTGTCCTAAACCCAAATGCTAACAAAAAGGAATGAGGCTACCAAACAGAGAAGGCTGTTTGATTTTCACTGCTAGCAGAAATACGTCACTGAGTGCGGCTGAAGTGCTGTTTTGCCCTGAACCACTGAAACGGGATTAATCTACGTGTATAGGGAATTCCAAGACAGCGGAGGCTGAGGCCGAAACGGGAAGCTGTCTCTCTTTAGTACTCACAGGTGAACTGAAGCGCTGGCAAAATTCAGACTGAAAATGTCACTATGCAATATCAGAAGGCACAGGAACTCTCGAGAGCATGATTGAATGTGTGAAGTGGGAAGTATTATCATATGGATGGAATAAATGCACTCAAATGGTGCCGATAAGTGAGTGTGTCTAATATGGACAGTGGACGTAAATGTTTGAGCGAACACAATGGCAACGAGTCATGGCGGCTTTGGTGAAGATGGAACAGTCGCAACAACCTAGTCCGAGATATAAATACACGTCGAAAAAAGAGGTACATATGCACACGGTGAACCTGGGTAAGGCAAACAAGTGAGGCGCACAGGTGTTCTACGGTTTCTCCTGCAAAGACCGTATTTGGTGTCGGTATGTGGAAGAAATAAGAAAACGTAGAGTTCTTAAGGAAGATGCTCTTTCCTATAACTACACGCGAATGTCCAGGAGAGTGTAATTTCAGCAATCAGTTGAACCACAGATGCGAACGGATACAGTGGTTGCAGGCAAGTCGACCTAACCAGAAAAAAGGGACGGTCGAAAGTCTCCATTGGGAATCACCAAATTCAAGGGAATCCGGTTCCAGAGTTTCTGCCGTAAAAGTACATCGTGAAGTTGTCCCGTACGGCGAACGCTGGAAAAAGTGCAATGAGTGTACACAAACTGCAATCCGACTTTTCGATGAGCATTAGGACCCGATGATGAACACAACACACATGGAATATGGGACCCAAACGACGGAACTAGCACGCAGCGAACTTGTCAGTAGTGGTAGCTACGTGACTAGGAATTCTGAATATACTTAAGCAGGCATGTCGTTCGTCTGGTCGCAGCAAACGGTTAACCTAGCAATCAGTCTTCTCATTAAATGTTGATTTTTGCCACTAGTAAACATTTATGGATCGTCTAAAGTTATTTTCAGACATTTTAGAGTCCAGAATTTAGCCGAACTTCTAGAAACTGATAATGTCCACAGGAAAGATTTCGATGATAGAAGGAATTTTTCATGGAGCTGCCGAAGACCTCAGTTAAAAAATATGATATAATTGGCGCAGCAGTGAAGAGCTTAAAACATTTGACAGCGAAAATTGTGACCGATAACCTGGGGAAGTAGCATTATTTAAAGTTATTCATGTGATCCAGGGGCGCGGAGTGATCATTTTTGTGATTTTCATCTGATGCGATTAGCTGCTGTAAATAATACTTTGGATTAGTTTGCCTAACATAATGTGACGTGTTTAGCTACAACGATTCTCATCCAATTCAACAGAATTTTTGAGTGTGTTGTATCCGTTTCATGACACAACCCCCTCCTTGTTTTTTGAACTGAAAGTCATTCATTACTTATTCTACACAAACTTGGTGTCCACATTCTTATCTTTAAACTGCGTCTCTGGTTCTCTAACGCCTCATGGGCTTCTTCATACTGTGAATCTTTCATCTTGCTTTTATATGGACTTTGAGTATTCCTATTGTTTCCCAGCTATTTTGTTTGTACAGGATTCCTTCTGAAAGAGACACTGAATAATCTGGTGTGCGGGGCCGACATATTCTCATGAGTTGTGCCAGTTTGTTCCAGTTTTACTACTGTATTCGTAGTACCTGTCGACAAACGCGTAACTCGATATGGCCCATCTGACTGCTGAATGAAAGTATTACGTATCCCATTCAGTAGTAGGACCAGGGTGACTTCAGTCGATGGATTATCCCTTTGTCTACGTACAGAATACTGATACACCAGGAAATCAGTAAAAATTTGATCAAGATTCCGCTGGTAAGCTTTTTAAAAAGTGAGGAGCGCGAAGAACATATTGAAGAATCTTGCTCAGCGAAAATCGCCTTTTTGAGTACTCTTCACCTTTTGCAGTGAAAGTACTTTCGAATGAACTTATTCCAAAACAGAAACCATTTCCCTCTGAACAACCCCAAGGCGAATCTAAGCAAAGACATATTCTCCGCTCTTTGTTTCTCACGGTAACATTTTTAGTGAGTACGATACGGCATCCCACAGCCAATGTATAAACCCGACCGGTCCGACGAGGGTGATCATTTTGATTAAAATTGCTATGCAGTCACATTTAATAACTTAATTGCTAGTGGAAAACCACATTTTACTCTTCTCTGTGGACCGGATGAAGAAGTTTTGCCGCACCCGCTATCAACAGAGTAGCAGCCAGTTATCCAAAGTTGCTTGAGAGTTATGAAAATTCTAAAGGTTTAACTTTAAAATCTACTTTTGTTCAATGTGTATGATAGCCATCCACTCTGTGAAGCATATGAAAATCGCGATCCTACGCAAACACGTAGACAAAAAATGCCGATCAACGGCAACCATAAACTTGCCAAAATGTGCTCGATGAGGAAAACACCACCAGAAGTATTGTCAGAAACCCAGATGGTCTATGTAAAACAGCTGAAATGAAACGGAAAGGTAGTTCATGCTACACACCTGTCCTGAACCAAGGCAGCATGAAAGCAAATGCTTTGTTTGAGAATGAAAAAGTGATTTCGAATCGTCTCACGCACTACAAAACACACAGTTGCGAATTTAGGCTGCCGTTATAATGTTTCATATACTGAATAAATTTTGCGTGCAGTACAAGGGCGTTACCTGCCTTCTTTGATAAGATTTTTAGTTCAGTGGACTTTCGGATTTCTACTGCTGCTAAAACACAAGCCTACTGTAACTGTTTACTTACACACTGATCATGTGTCGGCCGATCGCCCTCACTTGCTTCATCGGGATCCGTGCCTGTAAGCTATCCAGTAGAGATGACATCTTTAGGTGATCACATGATATTTCCGGGAGCAAAGACCGAACTCTATAGTTACCGTTACGTTGAGATCAGTATAAAAATGTCCACGACTTTAGGAAGATGAATTATATCCCAGAATTTAGTGTCGCAAAATATGGCTTACCATGTGCATATGCAGGTGCGCACACTGACTGAATTGAATAACAGGTGTAATTTAAAAACCTGTCAAAATGACTGTGTCTCTATGAACATGTTCCTACCAAACTGCATAGGATGGTATTGAGGTTACTCCTAGTGCTTGGATCATACATTTTGCACTTTTATTGATTATCAGGCAAATAAACCCCAATCATTGGACCAGAAGTTCTCCGCATCGCTTTACTGCAACGCTTTAAACCGATACTTGAAGGCAATTGAAGCATAAGGAATGTACTATGGAGTTTATTACTCTTCGAGAAGAAAAACGCTTGTATCCGATTGACATACAAGGCAGTCGTAGAGAAATTAATGATCGTTTACAAAAGCTAAATATTCTAACAATACCCCCGTGTGCTGTTTTTATCACATCAAACTTGGTTTGGAATTTTAATAGATTGAGACCGATTCCCTGATGCAACCCGCCGACGACTAGTGCTGATGCGTTTGAATACCATACTATATTATACTATATTATACTATACTATACTGTACTGCACTGTACTCTATTTTGACGATGCACGTAAGAGGAATCCGCAAATTTCAGCAATCTGATTAGATAGACTTTATTGATGATGAAGCGCATGTAGGTAATCGGCCAGATGTGGATTATCCGGATGAACGAACTGCTGCCCGAGGGATGGCCAAGTAGAAATAAATGAGAAGATTTGGGAAGATGTGGGGATTTCAATAGAGACTTAGTACTGTAAGTGAAGCCAGTCTATGCTGAGAAGCCGAGAGGCGGTCTTCAGTTGTTTCATCCATAATGGGGAATATCGGCAGTGCGTGTCTCATGAAATTGATTCCTAATATAGATGAAACAGTTTTACAGTGCTTCTCAGCTTTTCAGCATAGATTGTGTTCACTAACAGGACTAAATTCTTATTTGCTTTATTCGGAAGAGAAAGAACGATGAGAGTAATCAGCTGAGAGTTTATCGCAGGACTGATAAAATACATGGTGAGTAGTAAGACGAATTTCGATTGCTGAACACCCTCAGATACTGAGCGAAAAATATTCCACGCATGTCAGGACTGCTGAAGCTCTATGAATTCGTATACGGTTGTATATTCGCATGCGGATGTATAGGGTTTATGCACATGGGACTGCATAAACGCTAATATTACGGTCACGTCTCAGTTCAAACAATGAAGCTTCTCAAAGTCGTTTCTAGTTTTTTTTACTTTCCAGAACAAATGAACATTCTCATGCGAATGCTGATTATATGGAGTCTTTATTGGACATTCAGACTTATAATATTTACAAGTAACACCTGAATGTTGACAACAGGTGACATTCTGTTTAGAATATGTTTTCAGCTTTTATCACCAAATGGTGAATATTTTCTTACCGATAAACAGTGCCGTTGTAACCCGCCCCGTATATGCTCATCCAAAACTTTGACCTGAGAAGCTGGACAGCCCGTAAGTTGATCAAGCCCTGTGGAATACGAATCCAAACCTTATTTTGAGTGAAAACAGAACATTCATAACAAACTAATTTGGTGAGGTAATCAGCTTGTGACTGCAAAAAATGAATTTGTTGCAGAAAATCGATTCTTAGTTGAGTGATAACGACGGGTAGTTCGTCGGGATTTATCTTCTACCGATGAAGAAGTTTTCTAAACTATCACTCCAAAACAATCGTTGTTCGCTAGCTGGAGTTGGTGAATTCAAACGTTTGCGGACCTCCGGAATCTGTTATACTCGTATTACCGTTCAGTTCAGCCGTAGAACCCTTTCAGCGCCCAATTGCCATTTCACCGAAGGAAGCACGAGAACTGGGATACTGTCAGGTTGTCCAGAGAGGTTGAGAGGCAGAGGTCGCGTTTGAACCACGAACTGACCTTCCGGTCAGTAAATTCGGGCTCCAACCACTGAGCCATCAAACGGAGGACACCATGATGCGTACATTCTGTTTCCGGTAAGACTATATTCATAGGTAGACCTTATTAGATTTCGGTGAATTAACTCTTCAGATTGGTGGTGAATACAAAAACGTTTTATTTGTAGGGGAGCTGACAATTAGATAGCCATAGGAGCGACAATTTACCATGTGTTAACTAGCAGAGTGACCTAGTTTAGTTTTAATTCGGACACGTACACTTTTAGTTATTAGTTTCAGAATCTTACGCTTCGAACCGTACTTTTGTCGACCGGTTAGTACAACTGTGGAATTTAAGGTGGTGTCAAACCGCCTACACTCATCTGATTAATCTCGGTTAGAAGAAAGGAATTCTTGGGTTTGAGCGTTTTGGTATATTGTCATACGTTTTGAAGTCAGTAAACGTTGTAGCGGTGTATTTTTGGTTCAGAATGAAACACTGTACTCACTTCTGGAGGTGAATGCTGCGATAATTGTTGCCAAATAAAATAAATGGAATTTTTACCGATTTGTATTTCAGAATTTGCGCTTACTCATTAGTCGGTGAGTCACCGAACGCCTTAATATTTAACAAAACCCCATCTTGTTGGACGCTAAGAAGGCTATAAATAAGACCTTTCAGCTACAAAGTCTAGTGATATTCAACAGTTCCCATACCGAATAGTTTAATCTTAGTGGGAGCAGGCAATATGATTCCGAGTAGTTTACTAGACAACTCCATCGACTTAGGTTTGTAATTCCCATGCTCAAATCCTTCATTGGGTGACCTGTGACTGGATTTCGAACTCTGTCCTAAAACTACTTACCTATGTTTTTACTCCACCCAAAATATACTACATACCAATACGATTAGCTATCCTAAATTCGGAGATCAACGGGCCTCTCCGAAATGCCATGCGAGCCACAATAGTTCAACTACTCAAATGAAAATGCGGATACCAGAATAAAATTACCTGGCTGTTGGCGCACACGATATGATTAAAATATGCTACTTTATATTGCGGTGTGTAGTACACACAGAACGTAAACGACGCCTTCTGGAATTTCGTCAATCGGCAACTTGATGCATCCTCGTACATTCCATTGACTGCTGAATGTCAAAAATGCCTGGATTTGAGAAACAACTTTGCGGACATTTTCAAATCCATGGATTCAAACTTGTGGCTTTGTCGTCGTTTCTTGTGATGGAAAGTTTGATTCTCATCCCCAAAACGGCCAAGTGTGTGCACTAGAATTTGGTGGTCAAATGTTTGCCTTCCTTGTGGGGTCCGGATTTGTAACCATTCATTGAAAATTGTTCTTAATGTTATATCGTTATACCCATATTCGTTATACTCAGCTATGATTACTTTGTACAGCCTTGGCTGGCATGGAAGTAGGGCGTCGCTCCAAACAACGCGACGCGGCAGAGGAACTCTGTGGAAAGGAAAGTGATGCTATGCTAATGTTATATGCTGAAGATAAAAAACAACAAGAAAATACGCTCCATTGCGAACAAAGTTGGTGTTAACGAGAGGCTCAGCTGAATAGCAGCCGAAGCTGAAAGTTCTAAAAAGGACCGTCACATTTTTCGGCTGGTAGATACTCCAGGCACTCATGAGGTCGCTGAATCCTCTTCAACGGCTCATGACCGGTTCCACTCTTCTTGAGGTTCATCAAATAGGTACGGTTACCGATTTGCATCATCCTTATCGCCTTGTTGAACCTTACTCTGTATCCAACTGACGAAATACAGTCACTTCAAAATTTAGTTGACGTCAGGAGAAAACTCAGCTGGAACTTATATTGATTGCCATACCAGATAAAACAGAAGGCGGTTTTTTGGCACCGCACTAGTCTTAAGAATACCATAAATGTTAGATATGACTGAGTCGTTCGTTGACCCATAAACGAGTGTAATTCGGCAACTGCCTACAGCTTGGTGTTCACAAGGCTGACGAAAACTTAGAAACTAAAGGTCACCTGCTTAGTTCTAACATAGATGAAAGCAGTGGAAAATTAACCTTTTTTTACAGGTTTAGGACGATACTTGCAAGTCGCCCATATTCGGTCATTCTTGTCATAATGAAACCAAAAATGAGCGGAAGTGAAATTGTAGGTTCAACAACACGCGAAAAAATGAACGAACGGAAAACACGTGATTAAACGAAAGAATATTTGATGTGAACTTTGCACCCAGCACTCGGCGTAGACACGCATGAAACAACAACTACAGTATTCGCAGCTTCCTACTGAAATTTTTCAATTCATATCCGCGACATCTGGACTGCATTATTCTGTCATATTTTTCGGCATATTTAGTTTCTACATGCATGTATAAGAAATATGGAACAATGAACTTGAAAAAATATGATCGCAACCACCAAACAAAAACCGTCGTAAGGTTTGAAGAGATGGCCAGCAGCGAGTGAGACATTCCAGAAACGGTCAGTTTGCGGTACAAAGCAAGCCCATTGAGCAAAGCTACTTGCGTGCTTCCACCTTTGAAATAGATACGTTACAGAATCAGGAAAATAACTACTATCTAAAGAAATTCTCATTATGCAAGGAAACTCTAAGTCGTGTACAGATCTGGTAATCATACTAATGAAAACAGCCAACACAGTGGTAACAGATCATAGCGACATGCAGAAATTGGTTGAAATTTTTAAGCTAAGTGTAAAATGACACGTAAATTGCATTTTTCGGAGCTGCTGACGAGACTTTTGCCCTTTGCGTATTAGTAAGTCTAGTTCCGCAAGTCCGCTCCAGTTGGCCAAACCAATCACATTGAAGACTCAATGTTTGCCCAGATTTCAGCTGATTGTTGGAAATAGTTTTGCGCAGGCGGTCCCCCTTGTTTTACGTTTTGAAAAGGACTAATTTAGCATAACATCAATGAGATGTATGATCCACACTGTATAAAATGAATAAAATCCCACTTGTGGTGTTTATAGGTGACGACGATTTAATGGACAGCAATTATTTTATCGTCTCCAATCCTACCAGCATCATGAACAGCACTCCTCTTGTGTACACTTTGTACCAAATCTAATTAACTAACACAGATTAGGTTTCGGCCGGTGGGATTTGGATCAGAACATTGGGAAGCACAGCGGAAAGCTGAAAAACACCAGTGGAATTAAAGCTGCCTACGAAGCCCCCACTGGAGAAGTTCATTCTACTTTATGTAATTAAGCTTCTTCCTAATTGAACCTTACTTCAAGCTGCCGAAGATTGATGACCAAGTATTTGTTCCAGGTGCTCTTGACTAGTGGCTATTTGAACACAATGGAATGAGCGCGATTCACATGTACGTTGAGGGTGAGCAAGGCGGGATTTTGATGATACATGCGGTTGAATATTTCTAGTAAGCAAACTGTCGGCTTCCGACTCGTTCCTAGAGTTTGTTGGTTTGGAAAACGAGTTGGTTGTTGCCTATCCCAGAAGTGAGCATCCAGCAGCAGCTAACCATACACATGAATTTGAAGGAATGCTCACATGGGTTAAAAAGTGACATTTGTTTCAGGAAAACTGCTCGCCATTTGATGAAAAATAATTACTTACATGTGTCTCTTCGGTTTACTGATTATTCCTATTCCCGAATTGGCCAGTGTATTCTAACTGGGTTAGCTGAGAGTTGTGAGCATAAAAAAGAATGGAAATGAGTTTTTTTGTCACCAAGCTAATTTACTACACACCTGTATGTACTTTTTAAAAAGTCACCCTTGTACAAGATTTTGTCTGAAAACAGTCACTGGCTAGATTAAAGAATCATTGTTTTATTGGTTCGGATTTTGCAAACACAGCTATTTTGCCCGGATGACCAAATTTTTACATCCGAATACACAGTGTATGCCGTCAATGCGTAATCACCATCCTCCGTGTCTGTATGCGTGTTCTAAGTGAATATATGTCACACAGACAACTTCAAAGGACTGAGGTTGAAAACACGGAGTTTTACAAATCATCCGGGTACTCCTGACAGTGACATTCGTGTCGTGTAATTTTTAACAGATATGATCAACTTCTGCTGTGCTGAAGATAACAAATATAACCAGCCAGTTGTTGTCTTATAAAACAAAAATATACACAATGCTCACTTGTGTATTATGCATCACTAAAGATTTAACCTAGGGACATACACAGTGAACATGACCAACAGAATCTAACCTCGCCTAGTGGGGTCAAACACATTGCTGAAGCTCAGGTAGCGCAACGTTTGCCAGAGGGAATCAACAGACGTGGAAGTCAGAAATTTGTAAGCTTCTGAAATCGTAACCATCAAGTCTAACTTCTATGGGGAAGCCTACTCAAAAAATTGCCCGACGGCTTATACATTTCACTGAAATCCTTTGAATAAAATAGCTTTGAAAGAGCTTGAAATAACTTTTTGTTGTTTGCTTCAGACCGATTGAATGTTCCCTCTTATATGATATGCAGGATGGTTCATCCCCTGGAGGAAATTTAGGGGCACGTTTACATTCGTGTTTGGCCGTTCACTAAAAGCTTCCATTTCATTGGGAACAAATAACAAACTGTCATCAATACGTTACACTCTAATCTTGAGGTCGCTGGAAACCATTTGACCTCATGAGTAGTGTGTTACGTCCAGATGACAGCGCATTGCGACATCTCGAACATTGTGCAAACTGAAATACGAAAGGACCTAATGTAACACATTCAGTTGAACCGGACCGTCTTAAACAGGAGATTTATTCGGATTCAGCCCCCGTCAAAACCAAACTCATGTGCACATGCAAGTATTTGTCGAAATCGCTGACTGCCTGAACGGAAGGCTCATGTGACTTTCAGGCGAACCTCTCTACGATGAAAATTAAGTGTCCTTCTTTACATGCGTACAATTTTGGTACTCAAGCAGGAAAAAAGTTTGATCGAGATTTGGAACTAAGCCATTCTGATGGGATGCAAGAGGGTCGGATCTAGTAATGGTCCCTCTAGGGTTCCCATTGATCCCACGGGAGTTACTGGAGCAACTCTAAATTTTCGTTTTCATAAGTACTGTTCATATACTGCTTGATGTTCAAAGCATAACCGTAAACTAGTCTAAATAGTGAAAGAATGAGTTGGACGATATAACGAGATAGATAGGTTGCCTTAACAGCTTGTTTGAAGCAATCATTTGACAACAGGTCCCTCGAAAGAAAGGCGCGACCAGGAGTCCTAGTGCTCGTTTCCTCCTGTGTCTTTCAGAATCCACACGTTTGTCTAATTGCTCGACAGCCGTCCTAGCTGATGATATCCACGGAAAACTAGTGCATATTCAACCCACTAAAGAACGTGTTCTGAAAGAGTTTTCACCGGTAGCACTGAAATCATATGCTGGCAAGCTTTCCTCAATGACTGCTAATTTTCTCACCCGATATATACTTACAAATCAGCCGCCTGATTGCCGAAGTTTAGCATGTAGGATTTCTCGTTCCAACTTGAAGACCCAAAGGAAAAGTGGAGTAATCACCTTATCATATTTCAGGAACATTTCCATAAGGATTGCAAGAGTACTACGACAGCCTGATGAAAGAGCAACGTAAAGACCTACAAATATATGCTGAGAACAGCACCATCGAAATCAAAGGGAAAACCTGTTGCGACGGGGGAAGGTCAATGTTTTCTATAAGATTCATTGGAAGAATAGTGACACGCTCTACGTGGGATACAAATCAAGGAAACTGTCAGCCATGACCAAAAGCTTGAAACCAGATGACACGATCAACTCTCGCTCATTCCCATAAGTGAAGACTAAAAAAGGACCCTGATTAAACTGAAACCACGTCGTCATACTAGAACAAACAAGAACGACGGAATAACGCAAATTTTTGGAGACGTAGTGCTGATAGAGCAAAAACAGACGCATTGAGGTAGACCCCGCCAATCAACTTCTGATTACGAAGGAAATTCAGTGACACCAACCCTATGCCGAACAAGGAAGAGAACCAAAACAAAAATAATTCGAGATTCAAAGGATGAATTAACTGGATCGAAATGTGCAACTGGCATCAAAGGGCAGCAAACCCAATAACCAAACGGCCCAACTAATGCGAGCTGCGCAGAGACAAGCCGTGCAAATCAACTAACTAGGCCTATGAAGCAAGTTGAGAGTGAACCTTTCAGAATGGTGAGAGTTAACTAATAAAAATGGAACGCGCGTACTCAACCAATCAAACAACATGGGGGTCAATCAATATGCCATGCAGGCGAAAAACGAACCAATCAGAACATGAAAAAGTGAACAACAAGCGCGGTATGTAGTGGTCAAGACCGCGGACCACGACTCAACAATGACTACGAACGGATCAACCAGACATCGAGTGAGGTGGTTGCAAGCAGCTGTTTTCACACTACATTAGCACAAGCACGAGAAGGACAGCTTCTTCCCCAACCGCGACCTGATGATGTCTCCTAGAATTATGATGAAATGCCCGCAATTTACTTGCCTAGTTCTATGAACTGATCAACAACAAACGGATCAACTACCAGAGGTTCTGCTACTAGAAGGATGCGGAATTTTTTTTCACAGTATCTACCCAATCCGAGATTCTGATGAACATTCTGTTTCCTAAATTGTCTATAGTGTAATTAAAACATGGTTACCCGACCTTAACCTTATTCGATTGCAAGTTCATGCGTGACATTGTTACTAGTTGCCCTGTCCTGGTCCTCGAGCTGTTTTCCAACTTTGGAATAACGTTGTGAACTGGGTATCTTGAGAATCTTCAAACTTGAAACATAGCAAAGCGTTTAGCTGTCTTTTTCGGTCTTCCTTCTTCTTTTTGTTTTTAAGCACCGATTGCTGATGTGTAGGGCGAGCGGATTCCAAAAGCCTATTCCATCAAATACATAGGTGTGTTTTTATTCTCCATTCTTCCATGGCACAAGTATTTTCTAATAATTCTGAGCAAAGCCTATATTTCAAAACGTGTGTCTGAAAAACGTGGCTGCCTAGCCTCAACTCGTTTATGAATCATATCCATCCTTTTACGATTGTTTATTTATTCCGACGTTTTCCAGACCTCAAGAAAACGAGATTTTTAAGGGTCACCCAATCACAGAGGTGTTACATTCTTTGTGGTTTACTTTCTACCCATTCTTGTGAATCGCAACCAAACCCAACTTGAATTGTCATCTTCTGGAATATATTTGATAATTTTCTTGCCTTTCGGTGCACTCACCAGTCGTGTTATCAACTTGTCACTACTTGGATAGCGCAACATGAAAAGGCGTCGAGCGATGGTGTATAAATCCTCATATGACTTAAGTTGACATGAGTGCTGGTGGCCAATTTCCGTTTTTGTATAAAAGTAAACCATTTCCCATGAGATATCGTTTGGTCAGAAAGGCCGACATCACTTGCGCATTCATAAGACCGTGTTTTGTACCCAAAATTGTAGATCCCAGGGATCTATAGGATTGGGTATGTTAGTGTCACCCAATCGAGTCCACGGAGTTCGGTTTTTGACCTGTGTTGAAGTGGGGGAAAACTGGGTGAACATTCTCGGCTTCTAAAACCAAACACGCCTCCACAAGCACGCATCAAATAGAAAGTACAGCAAAGATGCACGTTAAGAAAACTCGATTTCGCTACAGGCTGACGTACCACGCCTGTCGCTGAGCTCGGTTTTTCATCATGGGAATTTAGGAGAAGTGTGACACGACTCACTTAAATGGAGGAGCAGTGAGAACTATGCGCAACTCGGGCGCACTGCTTTCCTTTTAGTTTGTTTGCTAAAATTGCTAGCACTGAAAATTTCTCCCAACTTGGTACGGAACGTTTGCAATCCAATAATCAAACCATGTGGATAAAACGAAAGCCCCTCGGCGAAGGAACGTCGTGTTCATCTGTCTTGTTACCATGTCAGTATGGGCGTGAAATTAGTTCTGCACTTACGTCATTACCATGGCAATTATTTGTCTCCATTAGCTTTCTTTCTAACCTGGCAAATACTGTGGACACACAACAGATAACACACTGCATAACTTGTGATTAGACCACAAACGGCAATGAGGTTGGTTGATTTGGAGCACGATTTCGGCTGAGTACTTTTTAACATATCTCTTACCATTGATAAACCTCATTAGCGGAGCTATGTCAGACTCTAAAGGCACAATAAACCGAAATGTATTGAAGCACTTATTCCAAAATTAACATAATTCTCCTTTGTTTAGCAATTATTTATCCTTTTTTCACCTATTTCACCCTACAGGTGAAGTTAACCTATGTTGAAAAACCGAGAAGTACTGTACAAGTGTTTCATTCTTGCTCAGAATCATAAGCGATGTACATTTAACTAATCTCTAGCTAGATTTCCCAGCTGGATATTGTTAACTACAATGTTCAACCACGAGCAATTAATCAGCAAACTCACACTTATCGCCAAGTGTCTCTCAATCTTGTGATTGGTTATCATGTGAGCATGTCTTGACCCCTGCCTGTAGTAGTACTTTTTAAGACGGATGCTTGTTCAACTTTCACTATTCTTTTGAAATTTTTCTGCCCGATTCAACCAGTCTGGAGATTTTACAGAATCATCCGAGAACAGTAATTTATCGCCCAAAGTGTTGCATATATTAGTTGATATGGAACAGTTACTGGTGTATACTTATGGCTACTGTGGCTAAGTTACCCTGAATCTCACTGCTAGCAGGTGTCAAGGGTAATTTTTATTGGTTTCTAGTCACCTGCGGCTCCGAATTAAACTGTGTAGAAATGGGACCTGATCTCGATTCAAAAAGCAAACCGTATGAGACTAGGCCTATCAGATGGTCTCCAAACAGGGAGAACTTGGTGATGAGTTGTTTGCAATTTTCAGCAATCTTCCCACGCTACATAATTTGGCGAAAAACAAAACTGCATTGAAGATTTTTACCGCGAAACCTTGAGGCAGCCTGTGTGCTGCAAAAGAAAGTCAGTGGTTACGGACTACAAGGAACTCTATCTAGTCTCCAACTGCAGCAATTTGTCTTGTGTATAAGCGGAAAAATACATGACTTTCCATTTGATGCAATTCCGAATGATTTTTTGGGAGCTGTGACTATTTTACGTGAACAATCTACCCGGCTATATTAGAAGCGCTTTTGTCTAATCAAAGCCAAGGACGAGTGCTGACAACTAGTTTGTCTTTTCTGTTCTTTGTAATGACTAAATCGATCTTTTTCATCACCAAACTCACCCCTGTCGTTGCATCCTAACCTTATATTTTAGTTGTAGATTTTTGAGGTATTTGTATTAGGTGTACCCAGTTCATCCAGTTTTGGATAGTCTGTCTTCTATCCTGGAGCAAATGCTGTACTGCGTGCACACCAAAAAGGATAAACACCATGTTCGACATCAGCAACTGCGTTACCTGTGGCCATGTCAGGATTTGAAGTCCAAACATCTGATATTCGAGGCCGGTGTGCTTGAATACTCCACGAGCTTACGCTGAACGCAACTGGATTATCACCTGTAAACAAGCAAGTGTGTTCATACTTGATTGATGCGATTGGTTCGTCCCACACCATCTTTCGAAAAAAGAACACGGACAGGTTTTGAGCTAAAGATGGCTCAGTGGCTAAGGCGCGAAATTACTGGTCGGAAGGTCTATGGTTCAAATCCGATCTCTGCATCTTGACTGTCTAGAGTTGGGCAACCTGGCCATATCTCGGCACTTGTGCTTCGTTCGGGTGGCATGGAAGCTAGTTACCGAAATGGTGCTACAGCTGAAGCATTTTTCATGTCAGATATTATTACTCTGACAAAAAGACATCTGCCAAAACAACGTACTTGGGTGAAAAACGTATATGATAGATTCTCCTTAGATTCCTTCTTAAATTTCGTTCTACCCCCATGTCCTCTAGTGAATTTGAACACATTATTTTATTTGGGGTGCTGTCGGGCAAACATGAGGAATGATTTTTATAACCTGAAAAATCATTGCGGGGTTTTCACAGGAAGCTGGCTTGAAACTCTCCGTCACAATGCTATACAAACCGATTGTCTGGCAAGTCCCCGTGGCCAACAGCCCGGCAACGCCAACAATAATATCATGTTTTCTATTTGTAAAATTTCGTTTGGTTGGTCCCGGTAGAAAAGCAAAAGAATGTAATTCTGATTTGTTTGGAATGGTCAAATGCTGGGATAGTTATTCCAAATCTTAGGATGAGAGTTCTACCGGGCGAACTGGCAACACTCAATTTAAAACTTGAGACACCACAGGTGGTCTGTGTCTGGTTAATCCAAGGCAGTCTTAAAGACACACAGCTACTCGACCGCTCACATATATCGGATGAGATTCCGAACTACACACCACAAAACACAAAATCACAAAGTTTTGAGTTGGAGAAATTTGACTTGGTGTATAACATCTCAAATTTGAGCATATAACTGGTAACTGAAAAGCCCTTAACGGAAAAGCCCTTACAAAGCCTTTGGTGAAATGGGATGTGGACCACTCCAGTCAGTGCGGAATAGTGGACAATCAGTTTAACATTGGTAGGTCCCGTAAGTTCTCTTAGATACGCCGTTGCACAAAGAAGAACTCACTGTATTGTGGTTCTGCCTCCAATACGGTAACGTTTAAACACATGCCGCCATAAACAAACAGGGGACGGATTTACGGCAACAGTGATCGCATTTGATTTCGCGACTTTAGCTGAGAACAGTGTGCTGAACTTCCGTCAGCACATTTTATTCACAAGTGAAACGCCATTCATCATCATCTGACCTCTCAATCGTGAACTTTGCCATTCACAACGATTTGTTCCAACTCAACCGTAGGCAGTGCATTTTTAGCCTGCCGGAAATGAGAGGCTACTTTGAGCGATTCCCAACCTAAGAAGGTTGGTTTCCCTAAAAAAACACTGGACAAGGAATTTTGTTCAAATGCAAACCTCTGCCGTGGAATTTTTCGTAGCAATTACCTAGGAAGTCCTCAAGCAATTCACTTCAGCTGTGACTGTGGGAAATTCGCAGAGAACGTGATATCCGTTTTTAAATTAATGAGAATTACGCAGTTTCACCGACGCCCGTTCATTCACACTCGATTGATGTATATCACGTGGACATTATTGTCAAGCAGTCGTAACAAGGTTTAAGCAGCAAGTGTGGAGTACTGGTTTGCACAGCAAGCTTATGTGTTTCAGAGCGGATTTTGTTGAGGAACCCTGAATAGGCTGCCCAGAGAACTTCGTAAATTCGCAATTCACTCAAACCTCATTTGAATATCCAATCTACACCAATATACAAACACAGCAAACCGAGTTATTTTCATGCAAGACCCAGATAAAGTACAACACAACAGTGGCTTGGATGCTGATCTGTAATGGTAACTTGCAAAATGTACTAAGGTAACTGATACGATAGTTTCAGCGTTTGAATACCAGGAATTACGGGAATCAAAATTCCAAACAGCATAATCGGGTATTTCGACAGGCTCGGAGTCCATTGCGTCTGAAACAGGTTTTGATCTAGACAACCTCTCAAATAGCAGTACTAGCCTCATAAATTTCCAGAGGCATTCAATGGTTGCATCAAATTTGATTTTTGGAAAGCTCAGCAGTCTACATTGAGTTGCTAATTTGCATATTCTTTTTCCCAACCGTGAATGTATCGTTTTTTCCCTGACAACAAGGAACTAATTATCATATCGCCTCTGGCCTGGTGAACTGGCTTAGCTGGTCAACTGAGTTTGATTAATTTTAACAAAGGTTCCGAAAAAAAGAATGTCTCTGTTCGAGGAGAGAGTTTTACATTGCAGACACCGGTCTATTTGATGATCTGTCTTTCAAGCTATGCAGCGTTGCCTATCATTTTAAAACTTTGGTTGGTCTAACAGTGAAAATGGTTCATTAAACGAAAGACAAGCAGAGTTGAAAATTCACCCCTACTTGATGCATATAGTTTGCAATGTTTTACTGTGTTCCTACCGGGACTTTAGTGCACAGTTTCATAGTGAAAACTACTGTTTCTGCTTGATTATGCAGTTACCTGAGTAAGTTGAGTTCAAAGACAGACCAACGTTCTGTTCACATCACAAGACCGTAATATTACACAATATTTACGTTCTGTAGTGATCCACGGTGATAATAAGAACATGCGGGATAGACGATGGGCTATGTATTCTATTTTGTTCGTTCTACTTTATTCTGGTGTATTCTCTCCTATTCTGAACTCGACTTAGTGAGTAGTAAGCCGAAATCTAACAACCAAGCACTGGAATAAGATAAAATGTCAATCAGCTGACAAGTTATCGCTGGTTTGATTCGATCAAAATTGGAAAAAATACTGGGGAGACAAATGAAGGAATGCGTTATATAGGTGACTGGTGCACAGTTATTGCAGTACATTATGACTTATGCTATCGATCTACTACTGAATTTTGATCAGCGCGTATCTACCGCTTGACCAACCCCACGCTTTCTCATCAACGAGGCCAAAATTAGTTTTCCTTGGCCTTAACACGGACTTGTACACATGGAACAAAGTTTTTCTTCGAGGCTTAGCGGAACAGGTTAAGCGCGCCTTTTTGCTTTCGAAAAATAAATGGATGCACACGTTCCAGCCAAACAACCTGTATGTATGCAGTGGGTGTGACGGATTTCGGGATGGAAGTGCTTCGTGCATCGTGCATGTTTTTATTCTACGATTGATGGAGATTTCAATGGGAATCACCCGGATATATCCTGAGTCACAGGTGTACACTTATGCTCACGGGTATGACCCCTTTGGTAAATGTGTCGCACGCAGTATTCCATTGCAATGACAGGATACATGCATTCTTCACCAGAGGAAAAAAATCGACAACTCCTGGTTACCGTGTTCCTTATGGATAGGAGTCATACTGGGAGAACTCTCAGGTTCAAACAGGTTGCAAGCAGAACATCGGGTTTTGACAAACAACACGCTTTGGTCAGAATAGGTTTACCGCAACTAAAAGATGAAATGGAGTAGACTCCATTCCATTATTACCTGGTATTAACACTTTTTTATATGTCTTCTCATGGGAAGTGAAGCGTTCATAACCACATTATTAGTTTCATGCTTTAACCTAGTTCTAAGAACCAGTATAAGTGTCAGGCTGTTTGCACACACACCACCGGTGTAAGTTCCGTAAGTTTTTCGGACAGCCAGATTCTTCAACCCTGGTTTGCTCACCGCTATACGGCGGAAGAATCATATTATTGATGGCTGACGTTCTGTCACATCATGAGAAGGGTCATTCTGTCAGCTCTTATAGGGCGTAATAAAAATCAGGTAGATAAGAATGGAGAAAGGCTCCTAGATGGGGTGAATCAGGCAAGAATTCAATCTAGGCTCTCAGAAAGTCCATATATATATGTATATATAGGTTCATGATCTTTACTTCCTAATTTTGTGTCGTAAGGTAACAGAAGTATCATCACTAGGATCTAAGTTTTGACCTGGTTGTGTCAGTGACAATCGGGGTAGTTTTTCCATGTACCTTCCACCGTCTCGAGTACACATTTACATATATGTGCACACGCATATACATATGTAACACGGATAAATTTACCCAACACATTGAGCCGGAAACAGTCAGGCTAAAGATCGATAACAAGTGGTTTACGTCGAAAGTGACAGAACGTCTGAGTCAAGTTGGCTTAAAATATGATTGTCTAGCCACGTGATTGCTAGTGCTTGTACAGAATAGTTCTGAATGCATATTCAGGCCTGCAAAGATATACGCCAGTGACTTCCTTTGCGGCGAAACCCGTAGATCTAGATGTCCTCGGCAACCCGTCTCCATAGGGGAAGTAATATCGGTCGAACAACGGCATTTCTATTCAGGACATTTCGGTTAGTCGTCTAAAAGTGTAACAGCACGGCATTAGTAGTTCGGTTTTAACCAAATTGATAGATACAGAAAAACCAGATCGGCCGCTTCTGATCCGTTTGTAGACTCTCATTAAGGGTACGGAGGAGAACAAGATTTAGGGATATAGAACAGTCGCCAACCACCGACCTACAAGCCACAGGTCTGCACCTAGAGAGGCTTCGTGGAGGCACTGGCAGTCACGTAATCAGAAAATAGCATCTTAAGCTTACGTGACTGTCAAACGCCGTATCAGCTCCGACAAGAGCTTCGACGTTTATTGTCGATTTTGTGAAAGATTTGAACCATTATTTTTACTTCGATAATACAGTAAAAAGGTGACGACCATGGGACCTCATAAGTTCCCCTTAATTTCTTCAACGCCATATTAATTGCCAACAATTTAACACCCTAAATATATATATATATATATAATATTTAAATAAGAAAAAACAGTCGAATGGAGTCACTTCCACGTTAAACCTCCCATTTCTTGCAATTAGATCGAAGACAACATTACAGCTGGTTTCGCGGATTTCACGGGCTTCGCAGAAATGAATAAACATTTGCTTTATATCAGACTGCCCCGAAGACTCACAGGCAGGTCTATGTCCTTTCAGGCCATGAAAAAAACCTGGTGCGTATTTTGTTCGACCACACTCGAAGTATCTGCACTTCCGAATCTTCCCAGGAAAGACTGTTCTTGTAAAGTAAACCGACTTCCAAAGACCACCCGGAGAAATACCTCAGTGTTCACTCCATGGCCTAAGCAAAAGCCTGACCGTTTAAGAAAAACGAAATTTTCATCAGACCACAATATAGGACAGACCACTGACACAACTATACGACACAAATGATGGTTAATCGTTCAGCTAATGCTGCTGTCATCACTTGTATAGGTCAATCCTCGATGGGCATAGCGCAGTTTACCTGGTCCCTCCGCCCCACATACAGCTGCTGTGAAATCTTCATTGACTGCAGTGACAAAAGCCTGCACGAATGCATTCCAGAACACTTGCTTAGCTACTTGAGTCAGCTGAGCAACCGATCAACCGGTGACCTGCGAACTGTTGCCCCGAAATTCGCCTCGTCGATCACGAAGCATATTCTATCCACTGGTGTCAGATCTGGTCCGAATAAGGCGTACATAATTTACGTTGCACTGTCGATTTCAAGTTGATACATTTCATTTGAAACATGCCGACTGGTCAGCAACTAGTCAGTTTGTGTGCCTAAAGACTTCGAAACAAGCCGTCAGGTTTTCTTCGAATTAAGAACCTCACCTCTTTGGCACACGAATCGACTGGTTCTTTTCTATTGAAGAGATGAAAGCAAAATGTTGACACCCCATAATCTTTTCTTTCTTTGTCTTTGTCATGTTTTCAGTCTTATTGATCCCAATTCACTCTTTAGACAGCTTTTATGCATGGTATGTATTGTTCATATTCACATCACTCTCGTTTGAGCAGTCCTGTCCTAGCGTAATTATTCTGGCGAGTCTACACCAAGAGGGTGATGGAGCATTGGACTCGAGTTTCACTCTTATTGGAACTCAGCAGCAGTATATATTCAATGGCCGTGCCGGGGTTTGAACTCCGGTCTTCTGAAATTCGAGACGATATGTACTGCTGATGAACTCTAATAAGAGTAAAACTCGAGTCCACTGTTTCCTTCTTTGGTGTGGGCTCACCATGGTAATGACCTGAACCCAAAAAATAGGTATAGCAACCACCAAATTTTCTCATACTGTCACTTTCCTAAAGAGACCGTGGAAAATTTCCAGAAAATCGGGTTGACAATGAATGGCAGTTTGAAAAAATCGGCAACTGGACTGACTTTTCTCTTCTCGATGCTTAATACGATCGATTCTCCTTCCAAATCATTATTCCGTCCAAAGTGTCTAGAAAAAATCATTCTTGGGACTGAAAAGAGAACAAAATAATCCGAATGGGCTTTTACCAAGAATAAGAGATCTTCGTTACGAATAAGTATATCAGCAAGAGTTCACCAAGGTGACCAAAGGTATACTGTGCCTACACACAAGCCCATTATGGGAGTGGTCGGTTTGCTAAAATAAGGAGACATTTTGACAGGGTATTGACATTGTCATTCTAAGACGACGTAGCACGCGTAAAATACACAAAAAATAGAGTTTCATCAAGACCGATATCGGGCTTGCTGAACCGGCTATATGACTTTGTAGTGAGCTTAGAGGAAACTCTGGGAGGAGTTACAATGCTAACACTCTAATCCAACTAAAAGAGTGAATTTTTGTTAACAGTTATGACCAATAGCGTTAAATATTTCAACCGAAAAATGCTTTTTCATCTTTTTATCGGGGAAGGACTGTGAACCAATGCAGTTTCTTCACTGATCAAGAAACAGATAATACCTTCCAAGACGGATAGTTGGATAACTATATCTGATATGCACGCAAAATGTATAGGTCCAGACTGACGCAGATATATACTAACAGGAAAGTGACATATTGACAAGCTTGCCATCTTGCCCATAGTTTCTGAAGCATTCGAGTTTAAATTATATGTAAACACACTTGTCGTCAGACGATACCAATTCAAACCATAGAGGTTGAATGTGGATGACGGATTCTGCATCGGCTTCAATAAAGTGAAGCATAGTGGGAATGCAACAGGTAGAATTAGTCAAACGGATGGCATGGTTTTTAAAAGGGGCTGTCCTTACGGCACACACATTTTCCAGGTTCATATAACTGAAATAAAAACGAGACAAAAAACGAAACCTAGCGGACAGAGCAAGCGAAATTTTAGGCCAGGCACAATAGAGTATGGGGTTAATAGTTTACACAGAGCATTGTGACCAATCGTCGACCTTGTGAGTAGGATTGAAGTTTCTTGCCCATATTTTTGGTACAATTCCATGTGATGTGGGCTAGCAACTAGTAGGATTCGTAATGGTTGTAACAGTGGTCTGTTCTTATAGTGTTGCATAAAATACATGGAGATAGCTTTGTTTTCCCGTTGAACAGTATATGTTCTAAGTGGATTTAAATGGGCGATGTACGTCATCCAAACAAGCCATTTTCTTTGAGTTATGAAATAACTTAGTGTTGTGGGATCTTCGAAACTTTCCGGCTACGGGCCACGTGATCCTGCGTTCATGTGACTGAAAACCCTGCAGGATATTGCACACAACCAAATCCAGTGGTACGCACGCTCTCACTTTCTAGCCGGACAACCCAGCTGAAGTTCGCCGGTCGTTGTGCGCTTGACCTATGTTGGCGGAGGACGCTGGATCCATCTAACTTGTGGCGCATTAAATCGACGTGACATCTGTATTTGCTCCAATGTTATCGAGAGACACAGGCACCTCAGTCTTGACCACACAAAGCTAGTTTCCGGTAATTGGTCCTCTTGGCTAATAATTACAGAAATTACGTTAAACGGTTGTGTGAAAATCACGGGTACATACCCTTTAGATAAAAAAAAGAAGGGGTGAGGTTTAATCGGAGGCATACGGATCAACGGGCTACGAAATCAAGTGAGTGATGTCACTGTCAGTCAAATTTATGGGACAGGATTTTTCGCAGGCCGGTTAACAATAGATAGCCTGTGAAATTCCTGGTCACAGCTCTGCCTGAAATTGAGGTTTTGAAAATTTTTCGTGAATCACAGACCAGTGTACTTTCCAAGTAACCACACTCCCCTTTATTCTTCGTTTTTGTCTTTGATAACATTATTTAGCAGTGATTTTTACATAAGCTTTTGAGATGATTTCCGGTATCACTAAAGACTTGTGATGCATTGGTCAAGGGAGACTAACCGCCGAAAACAAGATTTGTTCACTACCTCCATTCTCTTCATGACATCGAACTTCTTCAAACTGAGTCCCTACTCCTCCTTTCTTGCCTTCCTTTAAAAAGGGCTTCCTTCCCAATGACTGGGTGGCACTTAAGCTCCAGTGTGTATCATTTTTCAGTAGGGATCCAAAAAAACCCTACACATTCAGACAGGCATTCGCATTAGGAGTCTTCGCATCCACACTTCGTCAAACGCACAGTCGTCGAATCGCTAATGGATTGCGTCAGGAAACTATACTCGAATGAGTCTATACGAGCAAATGAACTGAAGTGACCTAGTAGTAGTTGCAGCAAACTAAATACCCCCTGAGCCTCATTACCCAACAAATAGGGCGAACGCTAACCGGAATAGTGAGGCAGGGACAAGAACAACCGATGGTTACCGTGGAAATACCCCATAGAAATGGCACCTCGGACGCCATTCCAAAGACACTTCGGGGTTATAATATTAAAACTTTCTTCCTAAGTGATAGCAACTTACAACGAAACCTCTTAAAAGTAAGACCTACTGAACGGGAAAAACGCACAAACTGCGTTCATCGAATTCTCTGTGCAGAATGTTCGGTCAGCTACGTAGGCCAAACAGCCAGGCAACTCCACGAACGAATCAAGGAGCACAAACGACATTCACGATTTCCCCAAGAGAGTTTGAAAAAAACTTGAGCGCGACTCAGTTTTTGCACGCCGCGCAATTGAGTCAAGCCATCAAATCAACTTTGATGATCAGGATTCAAGTCACACGTAGAACGGACGTGCGTTGAGGCTCTACAAAATAACACTGCACCAACCGTAGTGATAGTTCTAGCATCCCGTCTATCTGGCTTGGACTTCCTGCACACTCTAGTAGGCGTAGTAGCCAGAAGTCAGATAGGGATCTAGAAAATGACGCATCACAGCCAGCACAAAAACAAACAGAGGCATATTCTAGCGAAATGCATTCATTTGCAACTCAAAGTACACACAATCACACGTAGATGCACACAGACCTAACACAGCCACGCATCCTGGTCACCTCTGGCTGCCACCTGATCGCAAGAACACACCATTCAGAAGAAAGGCTAGTGAACCCAAATGACGCTGCATTTGACTGTATTCCGTTGATTGTAGAAATCCTTGAAAAAGTTGTCCACGGCAACCGAAACGTCGGATTACAACATCTTATTCCACTACGTTTTCCTGATTTTAAAGATATACCATATGTATCACTTTGTATTGCTGCATGTACTACATCCAGTGAATAAATGAATAAAAAATGCTAAAGAATGTGGATCTTATCCATCTGATTAGTATTTGGTCTAGTTCCGAAATTCTGGATCATAGCTTGTGTTGTTGAATTCGATGAAACAATATATAGTGCACCTAACGTCTGTTGTGTATGTGTAATCTCTTCTTCCATCGAAATTGCAATTTCAATTCTTTGTTGTTTATAGTTGGCCGCCACTAAGGGCTCGCTAGTAGAATTTACGGTGTCATTTGTGCCAATTATATTGTATTATATTATACATTATATATATTATACTATATTGGGTTGCAACCAGTTCCCTGGAAGTATAAGGAGGTTCAGGGATACTCGGAACAAAATTTTTGGTCTTGAAAGTGAAGCTGGTGTATTGCCAAAAAAGCGAGGAGCACTGTTTGGCAATTCGAGCCTTTTTGGGACTTGTCGGTTGTGTGCAACTTAGAAAGTGCTATGGCACATCTGACCAGTGACCACCCTGCTATTGTTTGAAGGCAAAGCCGTTAAGCCATGAAGTCTGATCGACAGTCTATTTAACTCACACTTGTGTGGGATACGGTGCCACTCATCCTTCAAACAACAGAATACATGTAGCTCGGAAGGGAACTAGAATTCACGGTGTTGGACTAAATCCCCTATAAGATGTCTTCACTCAAGTGGCCACTGAGCAAGTCAGCAACTGCTGTGATTTTCACGATCGAAGGAAGAGTGGACAGATTTTAGGCTAAATTCTGATCGGCCAACGTGGTCCAACGGTTTAGCCATCATCCGCTAGCATGAATTTTCGAATTCGAACAGTTGCGGAGGTTCGTGGAACACACGGTGCTGATGATTCTCAATATAAAGGAAACAGCTTTACAGTGATTATCGCCTCTTTGTCACAGAAAAAGTCCTGACTGAAGCACGCATTTCAGTTATAGACGTAACACACTGCTCATTATGTTCTCGAAAATAATTCGACAGTGCATGACCGGTTTCGCTCTTCTTGGTGCTCACTAGTTGGGCGCAGTCCCCGATTTTCCGTCAACCTCATGTTCTAATTGAACCCGAATAGGACAAATTTCGACAAATACTCTCATTTTCACATAAATATGTTTTCACAGGAGACTCAATTGAGTGATTTGTATGTGTAGGAGAGTACTTACCAAAAAATCTTTTTGTTTCGAGCACATGCATTCCATGCAAATGGTCTCGATATGGCTTCTTCAGCCATATGTACGTGCAAATAAGATAAGTGTTTTAACAGTGACAAAACTGCAATGCAAGTGATCAATAGCGTATTCAAAGCGTGATTGCTTCGACGATTACATGCGAGTTTTTTTAAGGGTGCTTGAGGGTTCTGATGACAAACGATGGATCAAACTGAACGGTACTGTCGGTTTAACTGCACCGCAATCATCATCTGACCACTCTCAGGACAGCGTGTGTTTCACACCGAATCACTTGTTAACCATCACTTGTGAAACACCTGCAAAAGAGACTACACTCACACATCTTCGTCACAGGCGACACCTTATCCTTCAGCATTGGACAGCTACGAGACCTATTTCCAGTATCACATCAATAGATGTTTTCTTGGGTCATTAGTCAACCGACCAGTGGTCATTCACACTGTCACTTTCGTAGAATAGTTCCGGATATACTGACTAATTTTTGGCTGCTTGACGACCTCATACATCAAAATAGTAACGTTTTCATGTATCCCTCCTTTATTGGCATTCCTAAGATGGAGGGTAGTTTTGCCAACGCTTGAGTAATATTCATCCGCACTGAGATACTTCCGGTGTAATTGTAAAACCATATCACGTTTCGTAGTACCACCATCAGGTGCATTTTTTGTATAAATGCCGCCCGAAAAGCACCTAAACCTCATCCTAGAGGTTGGTCCCATGATGGTGATCAGACATGTGTTACAGCAAAACAATTTGACTTTTCTACGCTTGAAGTTATGTTTTATTCATTTGAAGGTGAAATGCTAAGGTGTATTGTGGATACAAATTCTTCGTACATGTTGGCCAGACAGACGGAGCAGTTCCCGTTTAACTGTCATATCAACACGATTGCGAACCTTTGAGTCTTGGCTGGTGTGCTCGTCTTTTTGTTCACTATCCTGTTTTCATGTGAATGCGATATCCACGATACGAGGTAGACATGTGTCCCGGGTCAATGCATCGAATACGGTCTTTAGTTCTTGCGCATGAATAACGCACAATTAGGAATATCGTCAACGTGGTGTTTCCAGAAGAGTAATTACGCACTCACTCAAGCTGAGTCACACTGAGCTTTGCTCGAACATATGTGGGCCAAATGTCGTCCGTCTGGGGAAAACATCGCTGCTCCATCTGTTTATCTATTAATGTTTTCAGTAACCACAAGTGACTTTGAGCGCACGGCCAAAAAGAAGCTATTTGAAATCAACAACAGTAGTGAGTGGGAGAAAGCCTGTTTGGTTCACAGAACTACGGATATAATAAACTTTTTGTTTACGGAACTCTCCTACAGCTGAACACGTTATACATTGCTTTGGCATTCTAGAGAATTAAGTCAAAACTATCACAAAGCAATGGTTACAGTGGTTACTATGAAAAGACCTGTGTAGCTTTTCCAGCCGGCAAGCGAACTCGCGAATAAGATATTTGGTCATATCGATTAGGGCGCAAGACCTCAGGCACTCAACTGGACATTCTTCAGAGAGTCATTTAGATGGTAGTTCACTTTCCTTGTGGAGTCTGGGAAAGCATCAGTTTTCACATTAGTTAGAATGCTCATTAGCCCACTATTGTTGCGAAGATTAAACCAATATAAATCGATTTGTGAGTACCACAAAAGGGATGCCATCAATGTCATGGATATTCGTTAACTTTGCCCATTTGAGTGTCGGGAAATCGGCATAAAATAGGAAAGCTCTAAGAAATCATGATGACATCCAGATAAAACAGGACAAGGTCTAAGAGACAGATATGAGCGCGGTACTGATCATAAAGCCCTAAAAGCTTACGAATAAGTTTACGTCAATCTACATCAGAGTCATTACATGACAAGACCTCTTCACACAGTGATGATGATGACGATGAGGAGAGACGTCTAGATCTGTCAGACGCGTGATTGTTAGCCGAATTATCTAACTACAAACTGTGGTTGATGGAAGAAACGAATAAGAGTAAGGGCGGTAATCAGAACAGTGGAAAGCTCACTACATTAGGGACTTGAAAATTATGGTTTTGTGGGTGGGACGAACAGTAATTTTTTAGGGAGGACAGGATGAAAATAAACGCAGATTTACATATTATGGACAGGAGATCAGTTCCAAATATTTGCGTGTAAGGACAAACTGACAAAGTGGATTTTCGTGTAGGCTGGATTGCACAAATTTATGTGGACAGCTGAAAGGTGGTTGTGGAAGTCAAATCCGTAAACTGTCTGAATACCTCCAAGAAATGCTCCCGTTCAGTAAACATTGATATTGTTTACAAAAAGCGTTTTGGTTATGGAGAAAATCATTAAGTTTCGATTTTATAGCTGTTGCCGCGAAATTTCAAAAGGCGAGCAAAATACCCGAAACACTTTATGCAACACGAATCCTTGAAGATCAGGTTATTCGGATCCTATGGAACGAGGCATTACCATCGCTACCATTTGAGACTAAATGAAACTTGAAAGCAGCGCACGATTTAACTGAAGAATTTTTTCGGGGACGAAGTTTATTCGCAGCGGTGTACACTCACGAAATCACCGTGCGTCCGCGTCGATGTTCACACAGCTGCGCTGCAAATTCGAATTTTGCGCATTTAATAAAATGAATTACCTATTTCTCCTATGAATGTTGCACGCCAATTAAGGTGTTCACTGCCTAATTAGATGCGCAAATCAGAAAAATCGACTTTGGCTTGCACAGACACAAGCGGAGGATTCGAAGTGAAACTACGATTACAAAAGTCAATGTTCGCACTTGTTTATATCCTTGAATTTCCAACTGCATGCAAGCAAGCGACTGTACAAAACTGATATTGCGTTGAAACTGCTTCACTATCCCACAAATCATGATGGTTATAAGACCATTTGTGGCATCTCTTCACTCTGCATATGGGGCGGTCGAAAGTCCAACGTAGCTGACTGCTTTGTTTCACGTATGCTGCGGAACAAGGAAAAGACGCATCCAATTTAGAGCAATAAACCAGGACTGAATTCACCACATGCCAAGTTGCAAAAGATTTACGGAGAGCTCAGATGAATCTTCACAAAAATGACGTAGCTATCCCACTGAGGAGAAGACTTCGGTAGAATTATCACCGTACGGAAGAAAACATCCCTTGTTTTTTGCTACGTGAGACTGGAGACTTCGCAAGATAGGACTTCAACAAACGACCGGCTTGTGTAAATGATGAATATCAAGGTAGGTTTACCGCCAACGTATTTTCTACTTGCAGATCAATTTAGCATTTTAAGCGCAATTCGAAATTCTCCGATTGGATTAGTGCTAACCAACAATAGAGCTATATCAGACACGCTGAGTGAGGCAAAAGTCTGTTCATCTCGAACAGGACGTAAAAATTCCCCGCAGACATTAGATCCGATGGATCATGAAGTCGAATGAGGTACGCTATGGGGACAGAACAGCTTGTAATCCGGGGCAAATTCAAGTGTAATAGGAGTTATTTTCGACAGAGAATTTCAGGATGCAAAGCTGGATTGGTTCGGCAGTCCAAAGTTTACCATCGTCACCGATTTCGGGATTTCAGTGTTTGCTAGAATAGACGTTATGGTGGTAAAATACGTCATTTGTTCCACATTTTCCCCTGACGGCTTCGTTTTTTTACATTAAAGAATCTTAAGTGAAAATGGAAGATTGGTAAGTTGCGCTTTTTGATTACCAGGACAAACTGCTAATGACGGACCTGGATATTGGATTCAGATATGTTTCTCGTTTTAACAGTCGGTGATGTTTTCGGTCAAAACCAACAGTGACAACAGGTCATCAATATATACGTAGTGCACTACTCATAAGGTTGCTGAAAAGTCTTCGACAGCCCACGACCGGTTTCATCCTTCTTGGGGCTCATCAGGTAGGCGCAGTCCCCGAGTTTCCGTCAACCTTTTGTTCTACTTGAACCCAAATTGGTTATCAATCCTTGTGAACTGCATACTCAATTTGGTGGCATTTAATAGAGATTTCATCCTGTCAGTGAAGCCACTCTATACTGCAGCAATTTTCCTAACTAGCCCCCTCAAGGATCTCTTTCCAGCAGAGGAAAGCTAACTTCACTCATGGCGTTGGACGTGGCTTTGGCCAACGTACATTTCCCACACTCAGACATTTCGGAATTTTTGTGCTGGTCCAAGGCGAAACTGAAGTATCCTCGATAGAAATTCCCGTTTCGAGTTCGGAAAAATTGAACGAACTGTAGCCATTTGGGTAGAATACCTGATGTTAAGCGACCTCACCTGAAGCCACGTTATTCTTTAAACTCTATCAGATTACTTTGACAATTCTATCCAGGTATCTTAGAAAGTTATCAGACTTCATGCGCGAAACGGCAAGATGGTTCAACAAAAAAATACTGCTGTTATGACTTTGTGAAAAACTTGACACACCAGGAGGCGATATTACCCTTAAACCCTGGGTTGTTATTAAAATTACCACTACGCCGGACCATACAGGTTGAAAGCATCAGGGTTTTCTTAAGATGACATGAAATTTGAGAGTATGAAGAGGGATTTCACTAATCCGACGCAGTACACTCCCAGTCAAATGTCGTGGATCATTCATTCCAATAGAGATGTTTTGTCATATAGCTCATACGAAAGACTGAATGCCATGTTAGTTGCACTTAGTCCTAGTAACCTGTCCCCGGGCTCGAAGCCCACACTGCTATTGTACAAACAGAGCAACATTATATTTACTCACTTCGTATTATGTTAGGCGGTTGCTCGGAACCTGCTTCTAGGTGCTGCATTTATTGAGAACAGTATATACTAGCTCACATCTTCCATGGACTTTTAGCACACACCTTAGCAGCTGGACGTATTGCCTCCAAGAAGTTTCAGCATAAACGGATCAGTCCTATCACGTTTTGGATGATTTCCTCTCCGGTAAAATCAGATGTTTATTTGCGGCATGAAAAGCCGCCATCAAGTCATTGTTTTTCAAGGACTCAACAATGAAGCTTCTTGTCAAACGGAATGGATCCATCGGAACGGTACTCGAACGTAATACTGACTCGAATTGTGGTGAATGAACCAATTCCTTGAATCGAACACGGATTTGCTCACTAAAGGAAAAGAAAATCAAAGTCTCAAAGTCTCAAACTCTCAAAGTGAATGCACAGCTGATTTTTTATCGGCTTGTGATCAGGATTTTCACCCGAATTACAAAAAAAGCCAACAGTTTGAGATGAACTCATTTTTGCCACTTACATTGAATGAAACGGCGGTATATCGGCCAGGTTAGTCCTACTTATCGTCGCCTTTGGCTGAAGCTAATTCAGCTACCCCCTGACAGAATTTTGCGGACCAAACAATTTTCTACATTTTGCGTACCGTGGCCGTATTAGTTAGGTCAAGGTCTAATACAAAACCGAAGTTGTGCTAACATCATCTATCATCTAAAATGACAACAAATAAACGTGTTCGTATTGGAGTCATGTGTTGCACTTACCTTTGGTGTACTTTCTGTGTCAGAGATGGGCGAAAACAACAAGAGTTTGAAGTGACATCTCGACCGGATGCATTCCGAATGCTTCGAAAACCAAAGAAGTTAGATACTTCTGATGTAAGCTGCGAAGCGATAGCCGAATACTACGGAAGAACAGGGCGATGTCCCGTCTGCCAGCTTCGCACATGTCACCACCGTAGGTTGGGCGATCTTCAGTTTAAACTCCATCAGTCATCACGCCTCAGACATATTCAGTGAAGTTAAACTTTGACATGGTGTCGTAGAACCACAGCCCATGTTTCTTAGAACGAAAGAAAGCATTTTGTGATGTTTGTCGATATTTTACAGTCGTCTCATCTTCTAGGCAGCTTGCTGCCTACCTTCTTGTGATGATGCTTTACTCTACCATACTAGTTAAGGTCGTATCAAACTCATTCACAACAACAGTCGAGCGTGACAACCGCGTTGCCATATTCTCTGTGTAATGTTGCGGGTTTGGCTGTCCAAATCTAGGAGGTTGGAACTCCACGAGGCTTCGAGACCACCGAAGTCCCTCCAGCCAAGTGGTTGACACTGGACTCAACTCACTCAGAGGACCAACTGATATGATTCCCATGTAGATGAACAGACTGTGCTTTAGCTAGTATCTTTCAAGTGTTTTCCCAAAATGTGATGTGATGTGGGAAGCCCCGGCTAGGCAGCACGACGCAAAATTGCGCGCTAACTTGGGGTGGGGCGACGAAAGGAACCGTAGCACGGGTACGGTTTTCTGTATCTCAAGGGTCACATACTGGATTTGAAAGCTGTCTAGCGTGACTGGACACAAACAACCAAATTTTGGGTTGATGTTAATAAGGACGAGTAAATCACCTGTGTGGGTACAAAAAAGTTGGACGGCCCACGTGCAAGCGTATGAGTGGAGAAGTACTGGGCTACGTTGGTAGTCCCCTTACTCAGAGATCGTAGACATTTTTTCGCTTCACCTAAGCTATCTTGGTCACTTGGAACACAATTAGATGAAAGTATAAAAAAGACCTTTCTGGTGGTTTGACTTGGAAAGGTAACACCAGAGAAGTGAATCAATGAAAAAAAAGCCTTGAGCAATAAAATTAAGTTCAGGAGTCATTGAGATGTACCTAAGGTGATACAGTAGTAGTCAGTCTTTTTATGCCTCAGAGACTAAGACAACTAGTTTTATTACAGTTTACTTGTACTAAGGATTTGGTTGTTGTTAGACACATAAATCATTTTAGTAGCCATCGTGGATTATCCAAGCGGATTTCCTCTGAATAACCTCTCTCTTCTTCCAAGAATTTGCGTACCCTAGACTGATTGATGGTTTACTGTGACCTGTGTTTGCATTAATATCGGTAAGATATACAACAGTGAAAATTCACGAAAATGCTCTGAAGTCTCGTGATGTGCAGGCATATTGGAGTTGATTGTTTTGTGACCTACACATGGTATACGCGGATAGACGGGACTTGACAAATATGTCTTAAAGAGGAACATGGAAGAGCGGCAGTCTTTTTTGTTATCCTGACCCAAAGATTAGTCATTGGTGGTTGCAGAAAATGTCAACCAAGAGAAAATCATTTGTTGTTTGCAGATTTGTTGACATTTGTAATCAGTTTGCAGACTGTTCCTCACAATTCCAGCGGACAATGTTGGGGTGCTGCTGGGCAATATTTTCCGATGGATGGGTCAACAGAAAGAGGCGAGTCTCTGCTGCAGGATGTGGGCGTACGCATGGTTCTTTGAGCTGGTGACATCTTTAGATGCTGCAAATGTTTGCCAAACATTGCATGGCTTCAGTTTGTCACTCTTTCTCTCATGTAGTTTCGACACACATCTCGCAAGCGAGTGAATATGGCTGAACGTCAGTAAGTAGTGCTAAATCTGGGGTGGATTCAGCCAGAAAACCTGCAATTTGGAGTTGCCATTGTATCACTCCGACGAGCCATAATCGACCCCTTACAGACCAACTCTGGTTTGCCGATTTTGCCCGAAGATCCAGTCTGAGATCAGCTCAGGTGTTGGAGTCGTTGAGTCCCGTCTGGTCACCGCCTAAACATTAGTGGTAGCGTGCTCTGCGGTATGCTAATTTTTTTAACCAGAGATAGCTGAATCCCTCACTTATGAAATCTAGTGCAACATCTCGAATACCGGAGTAATTGAAAAATGAGGTCACCTTGTGAAGTACATCCAGTTGGAGAAGATCGTAAATGAGAGGTTCAGGTGGATCAGCTGAGTCTCCCCTTAAAAATATACTCCAACGAGCTCCAATTGAGCTCAAACTGAATAGAAAATTTTCACGTAAGGATATAAGACTTGTTGGTGGTTACAACCGCGATTTCGCACAAAAACAGAAGAGGAAATAGATGGAACAACCAATGGGGTGTGTCAAGGAGGAGATTTGGCCTATTCATACGGAACCTTGAAGCAATGCATACCAAGTGAAAACTAAACCGAACTATTAAAGTGGAGTCCAACCTTTTTTCATGTCGAGAAACAAGCACAAGCTTTACATTGTGAGGGCTTCAGCGAACAGTTAATTAAAGAGAAGAAGCAGGGAGGTTCAAAATGGCAAATTTGTCTATTAAAGCAGAGCGGTTTTTGGTGTCATAGCGTTGAAGTTGCGCACCCAAGTAACCTAAGGCAGTTTCGAATCCAAGACGCCCGGCTCGCGGTTTGAACATCTAACCATTTGGCCACGAATGTCTGAGCAGCAGTGTGAATAACTCACACTTAGACAGGATAAAGCACCAATCAATCTTCAACCATGGGATCTACATCAAGTGGTCAAGTAATCACTGGCTTCTGAGGTAACGAATTCTCAAATGGGAGCTTTACCCATCAAGATGCTCCAGCTTTATGAGATGCGCATTATTGATGATTCTCAGTGTGAATAAACCAGAATATATTATCCTCACTCACAGAACAAATTCCATTTTTTTAAATTCCAAACTCTTATCAAACTACAAGTAGTAGATTTCTTAATTGCAGTCTTACCAGGTAGTTTGAAAAAATTCTTCGTATTCTACTAAACATCTGTCTGTTGCACTCATATGCCTTTCTGAAACTGCAGAACTTGCCGACTATGGGAGAGTTTGAATAAAGTAGTTTCAAATTAGTATAGGTTTACTTCTTTTTTAGTCGGCACAATGCAAGACTGGGCAACAGTGCACACAAACCATAAGGTTTTGTTGTTTACATTTAGACGGGTATTGCAGGCCCTCGAGGTTAAAAAGTAAGGGCTGAAATTTCCTCGAAATCTCTGTTGAAGGTGCTGGACCCGCTTTTGGTCATTCAACACGAATTTTATACTGACTTGGACAAAATGACCTGCATTACTCGAACGGTCACGAATTATTCTCCCTGCAGTTCCCAGGTTGTTCAGAACTGTCGCGTTGCAAGTCACATTGAGCCCAGCTGTCCCACGGGAGAGTGGCCTACACATTTTTTGGAACAACACTAATTCGCGAGAGCTATATTTTTGGTCTGTTTCTACTTTATGCCCATGTGTAAATCAACAAAGTCCTTTTATAGTTGATTGGAATGTTCTCATGCTAGCAGCGAGTAACAAAAACAATCGCTCCAAAGGCTGTCTTCTAAATAAGCATACCTAGTTATCCCAAATAACTGGAGTGTTTGTTTCGTCCTCAGTATACTAGACCAAAATTCCACAGCATCTTTCACATTTCTTCCAAAGTGCATATACTCGGAACCCGATTAGTAGAAACTTGTAAGAGTTTTCGTTGGATTCCCCGCTGTTGCGTTGCACTCGTTAAAGTACCTTTGAAAGCGAGCGCGCCTTCCACTTTTCCTTGAACGGAAACTAGGAAATGTGTTTTCCGCAATTGCTAATCTTATCACACACGGTTTCATTTGCGGTGTTTTCCAACAACAGTGCTCCAGGCCATTGAGTAGTTTTTATCCAGCAGAACATCGAGGTTTTGAAAAAGGAAAGATAGTCAGGTTTATTCGATAACGAAGATTTCTGAGCCCTTCGTATTGTCTTTTTGGGTCATTCTTTAGATTAGTCCGCATATTTATTGCTGAAATAGTAGTATTTGTAAGCATATTTAATAACCAGGGTTGGGTAGACAATTTTAGGAGATGTACGGGGGAGTCGCCTGAGGTCCCTCAAATCAAAACACCTGAATGTAAACGCTGGATGAAATTCGCCCATCGAAATAATCAGAGTCAACTGGATAAAAACTAGAAGACTTTTGCAACTGTCATTTAAGAAATCCTGGAGAGCTTGCTTCATCTGGCACAGCACAAAGGCACTCAATTTGCGCTGGTTCTCAGAAACGATCACTCATTCATTATTTGTCACCTGGGAATTGGATGGTCTTCCGTTTGAATGCTCATCTTCATTAAACAACATTAGAATTTTGCATTTTCCTCGGGAGAATTCTGTATGGGCTGGTCGCCTCTGAATGCTACACCTGACAGGATATTTCCTAATTTCCGGCGGTGAAGCAGATGCACATTTGGGCTATCGTTTAAGGCATGAACAGTTCGCATCAATCATGACGTGTTCCTGTCGTCTTTAAATTAGACCGGAGCTGTGACCCCTTCAAGTTTGTTTTACAATCTGAGCACAAAGAGGACGGTCAGCTGGAATGTTTTAAACTGCCGAAGGTAGCTGATGAATCAATCACCGACCAATGGTTGCTCGTTTGTCATATTTAGTTGTCCGAAATTTGGAGTTATTCTGATGGTCGGGAACTACCAAAGTCTGCAGTAAAGAGTAGGTGGAAGAATCATATTGATGTTACTTCGTAGAATTTAATTACCAAGAACAGATTCGGATGGTAGCTATGGTTAGCAGTCTAAGAAACGTGCTCGAATCTATGTCATTACATCAACGTATCCTGAGGCTTCAAATGTCTCTTTCGCGTAAAGTTCCGACTTTTATGTTGAGGACGCTTTTTTTGCTAAAGTTGCATAAAACGCACATTCACTGTTGCATACAATAGAACTGTTTTCCAACTAAACATTCCGTAAACGTAATTGCAGGATATCGCACATTTTTTGAAAAATTAGAACAAAAAAAACAGCATTATCCAAAGCAGTCCAATCTTGCCTGCACACGTTTTCAGTGAACGATCCTGCCTAAGAAAGTTGTATGGCCAACAGTTGATTGACAGAAACTTATTTTTCTCTGTGTGAAGTTATATGACGAAATTGTCCATTATAAAATTTCATTCAAAAACGTGGAATAACATCTACTGACTAACTGATCTGTGTAAGGCTACCTACCTGTACATGGTCACCTTGGCAACAGTCCAATTTTTGTTTTTTTACTGGGTTTTTGACATAGCGTGACATTAAAATCGAGAGTTCTGATGGTCAAAACACGTAAGACGATACGAACGGAAAAGCTGGATGTCCTGAAGCGGATATTATTGCGTTGTTCATTCTGGACATGATGAATCAACGAAATCAGCATTGGCGCCTGTCTGCGTATTGGAGTTCTTAAGGGATCTAAAACTTATTATGTTTCAAAGATAGCCTTAATAAGCCAACAATATTACGGTGTTATTAATAAACACCGAAAACAAAGTCTAGCTACATTATTTTATGATCAACAGAAGTCCTGTTGTAAAGTCACCAAATGACAAAGTTACTTTTTCAACTGCCTATAATTCGCTAAACATGACGTGCCTTAGGACGTGCGCTCTGTTTTAGCACAAATTACCGATTATTTCTGAAGAGCGGCAAGAACTTGCCTTCATAAAAGAGTGGCTGTTCTAGAACAGACACTTTTATCCATAGAGGAATTCAAATGAATCTCAACTGGATCTTCAGCTCATCTCATTCTTCCAATGAATGACTTTCTTGCAAAAGGTTGGCTCATATTTTAATCGGAATAATATTTAGGGAGTACTTTCCATGATATGACAAAAACACTTGATCAGCTTATTACGGTCTCACTTAGGATTCCGTTAACACCTGTTTGACGCTCAGGTGAGTAATTTTCTGCAGACGTCCGATTCGGTCCTCAAGAATGAGGTGTGTGAAAAAATTTAGGGACTAAGCCTGGCTTATAAACCTCAAGAAGAAAGAAATCCGCAGTGGGTTTTTCAAGAGTTTTCATCAACCCTGTGGGTAGTTTCATGTGGCGGGCTACAAGACCGACTCCGATACACTAAAACTTGGCCTTAAATAAAAACCATATCAACTGGGATGAAAGGTATGGCCATTGAGGCTTCAGCAGTCTTTTGAGTTTTCACGTAACTGCAGAGAGATAAGGTTTAGTTTAGTTTAGTTTAATCCATTAACAAGTGAACACCACGTCAACGAACAGAAGAATATTAGTTGAGCGGGAATTCGGTACTACCAGATTTTGTTTGCCCGACAGCCTGGCTACTGGTGTATATGGTTTGTAACACCCAGAAGTGGATCTGCTAAATTACGAGGAGAATAAATTCCCTCGTATGACGGAAATTTTCACGATCCTACCACATGCATCCTAGTAAGTTCCTAGTACACCGAAGCTAAGGAACCATCAGTTGCACCGTAAGGAGTGACAGCTAATCAGACTGGATTATTCAACGACAGTGAGTCTGACCTGAATAGGTTAATCGTTGGTTAGACCTAGTTTCACACCAAAGTTGTGTGCATCAATCTCCAATTTACTTCGTGAGGTACTCCTCTCTGAGGCATATCGTCTTGCAAAAGTTTGCAGGTCATTTCCTGACGACACAAAATCCCGAGTGGGCGGTATTATTCCAAGCACCAGTATTACACCACACTTTTTTTTAGATCCGACGGAATCTAATCACTACAGGATGTGGAGCATTTGAACACGTTCGTACGTTTTTGTGCGTCCCACGTGAAACCAAGGAATCCGGTCGCGCAATAGAGATACGTTCGTCCTATCGGTCTCATTTTTTTAGGCAAGTCTTTGCTTTCCGTGACAAATGTACCTTATGCATGATTTACCTAATTAATTAATTGTATTTGCATACGTGAAATGCTATCCTTTTGGGTAGACGCTAACATACGTTTGTTTGACTTCTTTGGTCAGAATTCACCTCTACAGCTCAGCTTCCAAACCTGTCTACACAAATGTCGGACCGACCATTTTATTGTCTGCTTTCTTATTGCAGGACGATATCAGTCCGTCAACCTGAACTTGATATAATATCACAACACGAAAGATCGCATACTGGCAGCTTGTCTAAATCCAGGAAAAAAGGACGTGAAAGTGTGCTGTACTGACTTGGATCATATAGTCCAAGTTTATGTATAGCTGTTCAGTTCACTATGGGTGCAGTGTTGTTTGGTATCTCCTGAGGGCAAGGAGTTTGGTGTTACGTTGGAACAGATGTAATTGTACGTGACTGCTATGTGAATGAGCCGTTGCGAATACGGGTATACTCAGGAAGCTGTACGTTGTTGAACAGTTTGAACAATCAGTAAGAACTTTGCTGCTGATGATACGCAGTCAGTGGAAGTGATCTCGAGACAGCTCAGTGGTTAAGGCCCCGGGCTTACTGATGGTAGGTCCGTGGTATGAAACCAACCTAAGCCCTCGTACTTTCTTCGAATGGCACGGCAGCTAGGCACCGGAAAGGCGTTACAGAGGAATGATCATATTATTAGTATTATAGACATGATCTCAACGCACACAGGTAATTATTTTGAGATCAGGTGCGGGGTATTATATTTTTATGGCCGGTGGACAGGATGGCTCCTGGATGCATCTGCTAATATGACATGTTTGCACTATCTGGTGATCTGTGAGTAACGATGCTTCGCAAGTTAAGCTAGGCAGTTGTGTTTGAAGTACTGGAACAGTTATATGGTTGTCTCCGGTGGCACATAGTTAAAGAGAAAGTGAAGAGGATGAAAGGACCTCCATTTTTGCCTTCTAGGGATAATGTGCGTATATTCAACATTCGATAAAAAACTTGTAGATTTGGTGCTTCCACGAAGGACACAAAAGGAATAGTCATGGTTACTCAATGACTTATGTACGCTGCAACATACATAGGTGAAAAACGTTCCAGCTCCACTTCCACTTTCGACATTACCATTCATGTCACACTTCCACCTATCCAGCTGAAGACCAAGAGGCACCGGACTCGAGTGTCGCTCCTGTTAGAAATTGTCGAGGTTCGAATCATGGGCACTTGATATTTGGGGGCGGAGGGGCTGGAGCACTTTTTTACCTGCGCTCAATGGATGCACCTGGATTACCACCCTAATCAGGCCAACGTAATAGCGCTTGAGCGTTATGATCGTTTGGCTAAGTGACTAAATTGGGGATGGTCCGCACCACAGTAAACAGAACAGGGTTCCAAAATAAATACCAAATAATTGATATAATTTGAGTTATTCTCAGGTATTTTCGTATCGGGTTCATTTCTTCCGTGGAACGCAGCAAATACCGAAGCAGTAAAAAGCTTTCGAGTAGTTCTGAATGTCTACATCCATGTTGTCCAATGTTTTAGACCAGCACCACAGCTATATAACAACATGGGCTAGCAGTCTGGTGGGGAACAAACTGAAAATGACTGGCAATACAATCGATAGCTTCGTTCCGGTGAGAATGCTGAGGCTATGTTAGGCCATCCCAACAGTTGACCCAGTCACAAGGTAAAAGAGTTGAGTATTGGAAGGAACGTGGTTTACAGCATGATGCATAAACTTACGTGCGGAAAGATTGGAAAATGTTCACCGGGTTAGATATTATTATGTTTAGCGGATGTTGAAAACTCCTTGACTCATCAACCTAATGAGTAGAACACTAAGTCTATGCAATGTATTGCGATACTGACTATTGTACTAGTTGAAAAATAAGACACCTTATTTCCAATTTGAAGCTCATCAGATAGACGCAGTCCCCGAGTTTTCGTCAACCTTATATTCTATTTGAAATCAAATTGAACGGATTTCGACCTACACATACATTTGCACATCAATTTGGCTTTAACGGGAGACTCATCTGGGACATCATAAACTAGAGATTAAGTTCGGTTCTAGGCGACTTCCTCGTCAAAACCAAATGAGTGTACTTCGCTAATTCTTTGGAATCCTTTTTGGCCTTGATTTTGTGTCGGCGCGTATGATTGGTCCAGCGGTACCGGCGACCACAGCCTCATTTGTAGTTGCCTTTCTTTTCTGCCTTGGTAGTTGACCGTGCACTCATATATTATTCGGTAGATCAGGCTACATTCGGGGGATTCTAGTAATGGGGATTTGACTGGTTGCACTAGAAAGCGATACTATCATGACTATTCGTCTCTTTGACAGTGGATATCTTCCAAGTTATCAAGGGAATTCCTAGTGTATTTTGGACCCTACTGAGTCAGCTCTATCATCCCCAGTTCGGTTAATTTTTGAATGACCATTGAGCACGGCCTATTCATAGGTTACCTTCTGCTGGAATGGCATTTCCAGTAACCCGCAAGGGGTTTTTTATCCGACTACGGAATTAGCTGCAACCGCTTCTCAGCCATTGGGATGCTTGGCATCTTAATAAGCCCCATGCGAATTTCTGCTTGCATAAGAAATCACCAAGTCAAATTGGTTGCATTCGCCAGAATCTTAATACACTTTTTGGGTTTGTTCTTCATTGCTGTAAACTCCAACAAAGAAGCATACCAAAGAGCAGGGCTATTAGACTGTTTTCCTCCTTGCTATAAACTTTAACCCTTCTGTTTCAATAAACTAAAACACAGTCGTCAACAATGGTGCCCTTCACTTCCCCATGCCACCAATCAGCTAACTTGCATATTTTGTGACAGACCTGGCCACTTCGTCTACCTATTCTGCGGAAATTGGTGAACTGGTTTCATCTTGTGCAGACTTGGTCGTTCGTTTCTTTCTTCGTGCTTGATAAGAATCACGTACACGCACTGTTGGAGAAGAAAATTTGCCGATGGAGCACAACTTATGTGGCCAATGAAAGCTCCTGAATGGCCGACTAAATGTTTCACCTTTGCTGGTGAGGTTCGGCAGGTATCCGTGCTTCTGGATTTCTACTCAAAAGCCAAAGTGAATTTTTATGCCGCTCATTTGGGAATTAACATACACGACATGCCTCTAATGTCAGTTAAGTCTCCTGCTTCTTATATTCTTCCATCAGCTTTTTTTGAATATTTTTTTGAAATAATGAATACCATTCGCACTGAAACAGGAGGCGGCACTATTGTAGAAACCTCAGTTAAAAAATATTATTGTTGAGAGGTACAGGTGATATTCGATCGAGTCTCTCGATAGCACCAAGTTCCTCTGCAAATAAGCATTTCTTAGTCACCCAGTTATAAACTAATTCAAACGAATGTTCTACACAAAAGTCTCCTCATTTTTCGGTTTTTAGCCAGTTTTTAAGTGCTTTCCTTAGTGAGATATTTACTGCGATACTTCAAATATCTTAGCAACTGAAACTCACTTGGTATGTAAATGAATCAAATGTTTTATTGTGTATAGAGACTCGTCTAACTTTCAAGGACTAGTGGTTGATTCTGGAACTACTCAAACGCAATTCGACCTGCAACTGATTCATTTTCACACACTTTTAAGACGAATATTATAACACTTGCTAAAGGGGAAGATATGAAGGAACCCGCCGTGATTAGGGCTCTGTAATCTGCTTGCGCATCGTGCATGTCGCAAGATTTTTATTGCGTTGATACACTCAGAATGTGGGCCAAAATGCACCGATTGAAATCACGGTCGATCGTCTGGCATAGTGGGGAGAACTACTTTTCAAGCACGCAAACAGACCCTGGTAGTTGCGTCCTTTTTTCGGGCGTTGGAGGAATAGCTTTACACTGATATATGAAGTCAGCAAATAATAATAGTGGCTGCGTTATCTGAATTTTAGTAGTGTAAGATTATAAGACTAATTTTTCGTTCCAAATCACATATTATTATATATATAATGTTTGCTAAAGAAAATGCTGGTAGATATAGGTTTTAGGATGATTGCGCTTTCTGTAGTTTGTATCACTTAAAGGATACATTTATAGCTAGCAATCCGTGCGTTAATGCTAAGAATGACAAGATGGTGTTCTGGACGGCCGTGCATTCGCGCACGCAAGCTTGCGGCAATGATTCCCCTAGCACCAAGTTAGTCGTGTAAGAAGCCTGCAATCGATGAGGACTGATGCGACCCGAACATACACCAGCTTTTCTGTATTTCCTCTGCTGGCTTATTTCTACCATGCCCTCTTTCCTGGTCAAGGTAAGGCTCTTCACAGTTGCTCGCCTCCCCCCATTCACCGGCATGCATCTTTGCACACACGCACACTGACAAGCGTACTCACACGCACGGATGTACGCATGTGCCAGCACGCTCACACTGACAAGCACCTTAGTTCGATTAGCATTCACGATCGAACTTGAGAAGTTGAGCTGTTGTTGCCTCTTGTATGGATATGTGGCTGTGAACTGAGTTGAATAAAACGTCTTAACAACCTGGTCTTTTGGGAAGCTGAATTGTAATGATACATATGTGAAACGAGTCATCATACATAGCGGACATCGACGGCGATCATTGACCATCGGATTACGAATATTGCTCATTGTGTCCTATTTTGGTCAACTTGGGATTCACCATTGATACGTCGATCTTAGATCTATTGCAATATGCATGGATTGATGCAGGCTACATTCTACATTATTCGTTCACGTGAAAGTCAAGCAGTAGGCTCCAACGAGCAAAAGAATTTTAGCTGCGGGTTGATCACAGACAGGTAAAGTAGAAAATTCGGTACCATTCGTTTTCGGCAGTTTCCTCCATTAAGCACACGTGACTGTACCGACTGTCAGATAACTCCGAAAAACAGCGGAAGGCTCGACATGAAATGTTGGGTTTAGTTTCAAACAAAACTGTTTATTGTACAGTTGTGAGACTCGGATTTCCCTATCGATTAATTCGTAACACTTGATACACCTCACCTGATATGCCATTTGGGTACCAAAATGTTTTCGGTTGGAATCGACCGCGTTCGGCACACGTAGGAAACATCCATCGCGAAATCTTAAAAGTACGTTTATGAATGTTAGCTGCCAGATGTAAATTGTGCAAGTTTTACAACTTTAGCACAAAGCAAAACCGACGGACAGTCAAATAATGTCAAATAATTAAAGCTACGGAGGCTACATCTTTTGTTTCAAACTCTGCGAACCATGAAGGCTCGTGAAGTAACGCTCTACAGACTGATAGCATATGAGGATTTGGGTTGACTAAAACAATTTGTACGAAATTGATGAGAAGGTAAAGAAATGCCAGAATCGACGCTCCATGATGGATCTCAAGAACCTGAGCTGTGTAATAAACTTTCAGCGCATCTAGTTACACGTACTTCTATAAACGTTAGTGTATTGAATCTCAATTCACAATTAGCATCAGTTCCATGTAGGTGACATTGCTTTCATCTCGCGACACTTCTGGCTAGTCATAAGAAACCCAATTTAGTCGACGCTTTAGTCTACACAGCAAGAAGAATCCGCAGTTGTACAAGATTCTTTAGGAGAACTTTCAATTAAAAGGTATCAAGAGCTTTTTATTGGAATCCGCAGCACACCTAGGTTACAAAGTTTATAGCGCATGAAACTAAAGCGTAACCGGTTGGCCTTTACTTACCGTTAAGAGGTGACCATGTAGCCGGTTATAGCAGGCACAGAATAAAGTTAACATCAAAACGAGTTTGTCACACTGCACAGAAAGGAATCTTCCTGCGATTACAGCGCGTCAGATTTTTTTCATACATGCAACCTGATTGTTCTTTGATGGTTGTGGAGACATCTGCATCGGCATAACAAAGTGCATTCTATCGGACTGCATACTGGACACAGAACTTAGTACATCCCTAGGACAGTGGCGCAGCCAACTCCAAAAGTTCTAAGGTCAAATACTGCCCCGGCAATTTCAATCATCAAGCGTCGGCTGTGTAACCAGCACACTTAAATACTATCTGTTTGATGGCCATACCCATCAGAAGTCACTCCGGGCACAGAAAATCTGGTGTGAGTCAGATGCTTTTCTTAAATGTTGAGCGTACGTTGGCTTCACGCTGTTGCCACTTCATTCCTTTAGGCCCAGTGGATGAGAAGGCAAGAAGAAACTGTAACAGTACAAGATACTCATACACGCTGCAGTCCGGTTAGACTATCAAGGATTTCTGTTTAGAAGACTTGGTCCAGAATTCTTGCATGAGCGACCTCTAGTTTGCTGCCGGCCCTCGTCTTGATAATGTGTACAAATGCTGTTTGGTCCGTAACCAATTTAAAAGATACTGGTGTTTTTGCAGTCGGCTAAATCCACTTATTTCCGTGTGACAAAGTATTGTATTGTATACGCGCTAATGTGTGTTCAAATACGTCTGTTGCCTCTTACTGGCCTTCAGCGAATGACCTTGCACGATATGCACTGGTGGCTTTTTTCAGTGATTGTTTACATGATACATGATACACGTTGTGCCAAGCATTGTCAGTTGTTCATACGTGCAAAGTATGAGTCCCGATTCTTTCTCGCCATCTGGTAATTTATGACATTTATCGGCACAGTAAAAAATGCAGCATTAAAGAACCATATCAAAAGACTATTTTCGAAAATCATTGCCGTTGTCACGATGTTTAAACTGCATTTTCTTACCAGTGAATTAGACCGGTCGTCTGTTTGCCTATCGATATCGAACGACGTTAACGTGTTTTGCCAACAACCTTAGCGAAATTAGCTGCGTGTTTTCAGTGTGCTTTATTCTAAGCGTTTTATATTTCCCCGAAAATTGCCTGAAAGTTGGTATAGCACCACTTGTTTCGCTTCTAACTTACTTGCAAAATTCATCCGTTCCAGAAAGCCTTCCTTTCGACTTCACTATACGCTTTCGACTAAATGGAAATAAATTATTCATTTTTGATCACTGGAATACGACAAAATATGTGACCATCATTTGCGTCATCCTCCCACATCTCTTACTCTGCACAATATTTGTCAAACTTTGCAGGTCTGTCCTTGTGATCTCAGCCCATATTTCACTCGTGAAAATCAGCTCTGTCCAATATATAAGTGCTTCACTGGTTACCTAATTTACTCTGCATCAATAATTGCAAAAAGTCAGATAAAAACTTTGAACAAAGCAATTGGTTAGTTTGCGATCAAGCTTTTGTTAAAAAAATAATAACCGCATTTCAATGCCATTTTCAACTCAACCGAAAAACTGACAGTGTTTTCCAAGGCTGTGCACGGCACGCAGCTGAAATTCATCCCCAAACAATAAGCTGCTTCCAGATTGAGGATCTGATTAACTGGAAATTGTGTTTCGTCTTTTGCGTATCTCAGGGTTCTGTCCACAATTCCACTGGCTTGCGCAGTGCCATGTCTGGACGCAGTGATGTGCGGTTGAATGCCAAATTCCTCAGAGTTTCTATTCGGCCAGAAAGGGTAGCGTTTTGTCAAAGTTCGGAGGAAATCACAGAATTTAAACATAAATTTAAAGATACCGGCTGATCACTCGAATTCTGGGGATCTTAACTTAAGTATTTTGTATATTTTCTGAGAGTTTATTTTCAATACAAACATTAGGCAAAAATCCGACTTGTTTTATGCTTGCGGATTCAGATAGATTTATCTGCTCTCAGTGGTGACGCAATTGTCCAAGCATGCCGCATATACCGCCAGTTTGGCATAGTGGTTATTGTCAATGAAACGGCACTGACGAAAGCGTGTTTATGTAAAGGAAAACTGTTACCGACTGTGTGGAAATAAAGTTTCGAACTTATCTGACTTTCGGGCAATAAACAATAAGCACATTCTTTTGAGGAATATGATAAACGAAGGGGTCAGCTGATATTCGCTTGAGCCTCCTGTCAAAACCAAATTAATGTACAAATGAGTACCATTCGCCAATTTCGTACTATTTTTGTTAAAGTATAACACAAGTTTGATGGACATGCTAGGACTCTGCTTACCTGTTGAGCCTCAAAGAGGGCAAAACCGGTTTAGGGTTGTCAACTACCTTATGAATAGTTTTCGATTAAGGAAGATACGCTGGTCGTTTTTCAGTGGTTCTTACTTAGAGAGAGCCACTTCCGATGTAAGGCCAATTTTTTTCGGTGACCCTCAGTGGCCTTTCCGAAAGCCGTAGGCCGTATCGTGATTAACTGTTATGGAGTGTTTTCAGAACAGCCAATTACCTTTAGGAGTGTCAATTCCACATGGATACTCGTGTTTTCTCGCCAACCTCTAGGCCAACAACCAGGTTTACCGCAACTAACAAACCAAAGTAAATCGTGCACCTAATGGCAGCAATAAAGTTTGTGAACAACAAGGCACGTTCTCAACCGGACCCGGAAATTACCACTATCACCATCCAACGGAGACCATCTGATTGAGGTTACTTCACCCCCCCCCCCCCCCGGTGTTTACCGATCTATATGTAACTACAGAAAAAGTTACACTGAAAAAACCAAGAGGTGTCTCGTCGCTAGAATGAGAAAACACCAATTCATCTCTTCGAGAATCCCGAAATGTCCGGAGGTTAAAAGCACCACAAACCTTCCTCAGCACTCGCCACCTTTCCTCAACTCCAAAGTTCATTTTTTTAGATTTCTTCAAATCGCTTAGATTTAATCATCAAACTTTTTATTATGTGTACAAAGCCAACTTGATGCGGCCTCTAAGTTAGCCTGGACCTGGTGATGCAGCAAATCATTTTTCCCTGATCAGCTGGTCTACCTGATTTTCCATCACGTGATTAACTTTGGTTTATAAGTTGCCATAAAACCGCTTTTTTACCTCAGTACTGACTAGACATTATAAAGTACTTGTGTCTATTAGTCTGTGTTGTCGTCTTGAGGTAGTGAAAACAAGATGCAACCAGGAATTCGATGGACGATTTGATCGCTGTCCAAGCGTACAACACACAAAAAAGGGTAGGCAAACAAGTGGCCACTTACTAGGTGCGTAAATCTGCTTGATTGTCGCGCACCTGACTGTCACATTTACGTGAAGGCATCCAATAACACGCTCGTCTTTCATTCCGCTTCATTTCATAAGAAACTGTACCAAAGTTGCACCTTGCAATTAGTGTTTCTGGTTGTGCAAGATATAAGGAGAATTTCATTTTCGGAAATTCTTTATTTGCGAACTGACAACACGTAATTTCTAGAATTTTGAAGTCTTTCAGCTTCGTAAACTTAGACGTGGAAAACTGTGACCATCACGAAGCAATGTCTTGTGATGTTGAATTCAGAAGAAGTACATCATGGTTGCGTTTCTCATGCTGCTTGTTGCTGCTCGTTTGCAAAAGTTAAGCCGATTTTGTTTTTGTAGTTTGATATCATTTTGAGAAAAAATGAAAAAATCAGAAATATACATCTTTGTTTAAACCAGAACGGATGATCTCTGTAAAATTCGTCATCAGAACATGACTGGGTCGGGTAATCGTAAGCTGAACATCGGTAAAAATTGTTCGATTGGTTGAACTTTTATTGGCATGTGCGTTAGAAGTCGCAGCTATGGTATGTCTCTGTTTGACGCTGCTAATCGGTTCCATTATCAGCCACTGGACCGATCTTGCCGTACAGTTGTGCCTGTTGTGCACAGCAACAGGTTATCCCTATTGTAACTCTTGCGCACATAAGTACATAGCATCTAGCAGTCAGCTACAAGCCAAAAGTTTTCATCATCCAAGTTGCTAACTCTGTTTATTGCTAAACTCTTCGGGGAATTTACACTTTAGAGAAGCAAATACACTTTGCAATTTGGACTACGAACAACCAGACTTCCATTATCTATGGCTAAATCATCCAATTGTAGTAACGGATGGAAACATTGAAAAGCCCATAAATATGCTTTATTCGGACAAGGCAAGTACAGTTGAATCGGAGCGAAATGAACTCCATTGGCAATAAGAACCTACAACAGTCAAGGCAAGCCAAAGTTTGTTAATGCCCCCGTCTGGTGTGCTTTCCAGTCTTTAAATAGTGTAAGATAACTAGCGTCTTAAATGATCTACAGTTTTGTATGACACTGAAAAATTGGAGTTCGGACAATTTTTCTGATAGGGGCTGATTTAAGAACAGGACTGTTTGGCTCTCCACTCAAATAAGAGAGGATGATAGGCTTCCGGACCGGACCGGACTGGAATGGACAAATCAATGTCCAGAGAATTACAGGTTTTGATAGTACTTAACCATTGTCAGGTCTGATTATCGGTCATCGTGGTACGAAGTTCGCAACTCCAAATTATGTACCGGGGATTTTCTTCACAAACCGCGACAAAGGACAAGTCGTTCCATTGGGAGCGACTTAACCTGCTGGGGTGCAGGTGGAACAATACTAGAGTGCCTACTGAGTCACGCGTAGGTCTGACGGTCCCAAATATCAAAACGAATAACTGTGTCCGAAAGGCTACGCTACTATTACACATATGTGAGCAAACTTACGCAACAAGCCTTTCTCGTTCACGTTTGTGGGGTCAACAGGTGCGAAAGTCTATCACTGACCCGCACAGCGCAGTCATGATCCGCAGACCGGAAAACGGCCTACGGAGTATGTGGTGTGGGCTGTGATCGTTCCGAGACCAGTCCCGGGGTTTCTGATTGGCGGTGCGATCACACAGAATTCACGACCTAGTAAGTCACAGCAAGCCCAGCAGTTGGTGCAGGGATACGCGTTGGGAAGTAGGCCGGAGACACACATGCACACATACGCACACATGCTAGTGGACCAAGCAAATCATGTCAACTTGGATTCAGTCGTGCTGCTCTACTGGTATACGGCAACATAAACAATTCGGTCAAACACGAGGATTATTGGAACTTGCTGCATCTAGAGCAGGAAAATTTCTACGTTGTTGTATATCACACCCTGTAACCATACTATGTTGTGCATGCTTGTTTTAATTTTCAAAAGATTACTATTCCCTACTGTATTAGCTCTATCCAATATGCGATCTTACAGTGGACAAGAGGGTCCAGCGTAAAACTGCCCGAGAAAACTGAGGAAAACGCGTGGTGCTGCGATTAAATAGGCACTATTCGCCAAAAATCAACCTGTATCATTTATTACTGGAACGTCCTCGAAGTTTGCTTGCACTCTTCTATTAAAATACTGGTCTTTTAGTGTACCATATCACATGCATTACATACGGAGATCGATTGCTCCAGCCCAGGCGGCTTCTAGTCGCGCCATCTAATTCCACTTTAACGTTACGGATCACATCAGGACTCGATAGAAGACGAAGTAAATTGAAGTGATATCCGCTAACGAGTGTGCGATCCGCACTAGCAGACCTTTGTGCGAGCGCAAAATTTGCCACTAAACTCATCTAGTGGTCACTGAGCGCACTAGCAATATATCCCTCACAAAGTCCGAGTCGATGACTGCGTACTGGAGACGGCGGACGAATGCACACAAAAATAGCGAAACATAAAGCCTTGGACAGGTAACAGATAAGGGTTGGTGCTTCATCGATCCCATTCAGCAGCGGATGTAGACATATTAAATAGATATTTGAGCTGACCTTGTATCATTACTTGGATGATCAACAAACACAATCCGAAGACTTGGCATAGCACACAGATATGTTCACGCTTTAGATTGTGCCTGCTGGGTTCGTTTGTACATTCTGATCTCAAATTACAGAGACCTAGCTGCTAGTCGGGTTGTTCATCCAGCTGTGCACTTTTTGTCAGGACAGAACCGTTTCGAGAGAAGGCCACCGGACAGTCTCACACTATCTGAATTCACGAATTCAAATTCAAGAAGCGCAGTTTTCCAGCGTTTTGAGAAAAGCGATACCCTTCTGGTTGTCAGTTTTTGTTTGGAGACACGAACAAAGGGGTAACAAGCTGTCGGACGCGAAAACGAAAACCTCAATTTGCACAGTTTTTTTTGGAAAATCAAGATTCTTAAGCGTACTTCTGAACCTTCCTGGACGTTGCCTAAATATTCAGCATAAATCAAATATCACCTTCAAATGATTTAACAATTTCGGAATCAGCCTTCCATCAGATGTTGCGACAACCCTTTATACTGTTTTGACCAGACACTACTCGCAGGTTCTATCACTAGTATACGCCGTTACGCATTGAGGCGTACCTAGCGATCAGCTGAAATGTACTGTAGACATAATCCGCCTAGGTCCGAAATGTTGGTATTTCACGGAGATAAAGTAACACGAGGTTCTCGTTTAAGTGGTCAAATCAAGTAACTGATCAGGTTTGTGTTCGAATTGCATTGCACAGTGCATACTGACGACGTACAGCCTACGTACGTTTTTGGCGAAAAATGTAAAACATTTGATTGATTTTATTGATAAACTCTGTCAGTCGCTTTTGGCTGACCAAAGATGGTGCATTTTTGACATCCTCATAGGCACGTCCAAAGAACACCGATTAGAGCGCTAGTTCCGGATCAATGTGACTGTTAGTGAGAACGAGGAAGTCATTTAGTCTATCTTTAGACGACCTCAACCGCATTATTACTCTGCAGATATCCTGTTCTGATTCGTTAATGCGACTTTTGCGTCACACTCAAGACTGCATCAGTTTGTTTCCAAGTCTGCTCACCTCCCCGAATCACAATAGTTTGTCAAACTTATTATATTGTCGAAGCACAAGGAACATGTGATAGGTACTAGCTACATGACTAACCAAATTTTCAACATGCGACTCAGCCCAAACTAGTTTCTGCGGAGGTTGTGATGACCTGGGAATCGCTAAATTTTGACAAAAATAAGCGAATCAACTTGAGAGAAGCCGTCCGGTTCGGATAGGAGGTTAAAATACGCATTCTGCTATGGAGTGGAGAAATTTTCGGGTTCTATGTTTTCTTTCACAGGATAAGCAAGATTGTTAGACTATAAGCTTGTCCAATGCTCAAAAACACACTAATTGCCTTACGATGACAACTTGTTAAAGATGAAGGCACTGTATATATATATATATATATTCAGCGTCCTGAAATACCCCGAGAATTTCAAAACTTCCGGTAGGCAGGTAAGTGACGACTGGTATATCTATCAACCAGAAGCTGAAAATTCGTCCAGAGATGCAAGCACTGTTGAGGTGCAACTTACAAGAACGAATTTTTTGAAAGTATTTAGACATTTTTGAGTTTAACAGGCTATTTTCAAAGTGACAATGAGACGCTGAATAATACATCTACACGACCCTATCTTTAACTAATGACAACACGAGGAGCATCAAACAAAGGAACGATCATTCATGATCGGTTGTCCCGCTAAGGCTTAACTCTTTATCGCTTCATGAGACTATAGATACCCTTTTTCAGTCAAAACGTAGAGCAGTTGTTTTCGGCAGCCTAACTCAGGATCCCTCTATTTATCCGAATATCAGAGTATCCACAATACATCTGTATATTTACGGTAACTCTAAGTTTACCTGTACAGGCAATAAAATGGACACAGTGATGCAAAAATAGTGAATGTCATACAAGAAAAGCTATATGTGTATGAAAAAGTTCAATAAATCTTCACTCGTGTACCTGGAAGTGTTCTACCGTGGTAGGAAGCTCACAGCCGCAGAGCTCACAGCAACAAATTGTCTGGTATGAATCATAATCTCTTGCCTATTCGTCCTCAATCGCCTGCCATTTCTAGAGCTGTCTCTTGTTCACAAGTCGAGTCTAAAGTGGGATCAGCTTCAGACGATTTAGGTTGCAACTGCTCAGGAGCATGAACACATTCCTGAGTCTGAGACACAATTGATTGTTGTAACGTCTGGTTGTCGCTCGAGTTAACGTATTTCAAAAGTTGTGTTGAACTAGGCGAGGAATAATCATGTCGCGATTCCATATTCCAGAAAGCCGCGTAAATTCGTTTAAGTTTTGGGGTGCTAATAAGCGTAGCGAATGGATTCGACTCTCTTTTGCCCGCCAAGCTCTCTTTGGATTCCGGAGGTTGCCAGTTTGCTGCATCGTGATACAAATGTTTCACATCATTCACGAGAAGATTTCCTTCTGGAGTGACGCGCAGATATTTTTGCAGGCGTCTTGTCTGACGAATATACCGCAAACGACAATCGAGAAAATTAGCGTTGATCCCACTACCCTTAGGACTGGATGCGAAGGAATAGGACGAAGTTGATTTTCTAAATCCTGCATCCTGAATCCGATCTCGTTCGTTCAGCGAATAATAGTGTTGATCCTCATGTAGCTGTTCTTTGAGGCGAAAAAGTGGAAATGAGTTCGAATTTGGGACGTAGGTCACCGTATGTGCTGAATCAAATGGTGTTAAACATGAGTCGTGTGGACTGGTGATCGGCAGATTACTTATTCCGTCATGGTCAGGTTGTTCTTGCATGGTTGTTTTTGAACAACACCAAAGAAGCGCGAAAACCTTACCGCCACACAGACATCAAAAATGTCCGAATCGCTTCGTTCATTTGCATTTTATAGAAGAGCTGGGACCGATCTGATTGGCTGATTCCGGTTGGACAAGGATATGCATGCACCAATCACCGTTGGCTGAGCGCCAGCGTGTCAAAACCGGGATGTTGACAATTCGGTATAACTAAAGCTAAGGTGACAGGCTTGAATGAGAGTGGTTTAAATAGATTATTATCCACTGATCGGATTTTTTCCTGAGAAGACTACTGGAATTTGAAGTTGGACTGCTTCAAAATAAAGGGTGATAGCATGAAGACAACGTTGGCTAGTTACTCAAGATTCAAATAAGACCCGAATAAATCTATTGTTATATGATACTATTCAACTGGACGTGTTGCCAGGTGACCGCCTCATGCTCAATCCAACATATCGATTGCACCATGATCTACATAGTCACCTGAGTCTCATTTGACTGCACATTACTACAGCCTTAAACCGCGAACGGGTGACTGATCACTTGAGTTTGAGGATGATAACCGAATGATGAGCTTCAAAAGGAATTAAGCGTACCTATTCAGAACCCAACATATATAGCGTCTTCATGAATTATGTTATCCCATGCTCTCATTTGATTTCTATGACATGTCTTTTGCGTATTCTGACTCGAGTTGTGTCCAGGAATGAAGCGTAGCATGTTGATATTTGTCAGCAATACTTATGACGTCAGACATCACCGCTAAATGAAAATCTGGTTTGGTGACTCCGAGTAGTCTTAATGTAGTGTTCTCCTTTGAGGAACAGACCTAGCATTTATGGCACCAGAAGTTGATTGGTATGATTCTGAGACTCTGTTTTCGAGATGGGATTGCAATGTTTAAAGTTGAGATAGCTCTCACGAGGGAACTAATACACAACGTTCCCGAACTTGGAGATCATAGTGTTGCTTTCATGAGAATAAATATTTTCGTGTGTCGTCAGTTGGATGGAATGCGATTTAGTAAGTCCTTATTTAAAGCAAAGCATTTCTTGTAAAGCCATACTGTTCCCAAATTTTAAAAAAATGGAACCTTGCTTTGTGCTAACCTCTGAAAAATTCCATTTTGCAGGAGCAAGCTTACAATGAAGCATACGAAAATTTTCTTCCCAGTGGGCCATATTAATTTTCGGCAGAATGAGTTAGATGGCCAGTGGATCCAAGTTCACGTGATTTTTTCTCACCAAAATAAAAGGAGCTGCATGAAAAGAGTTCGTTGCCGTCTGGGTGTAACGCGCTAGCCGCAAGGTTGTTAAAAAAATCTGACAGCCCATGGCCTGGTTTCACCCTTCTTGGGGCCCACCTGGAAGTCACAGTCCCCGAGATTCCGTCAACCTTATGTTCCGCTTGAATCAATATTGCACGAATTTCGACAGGTGCTCTCAGTTGCATACGGATTTTGCTTTGACAAGAGACCCAACTGAATCCGGCTGCACATTCAGTAAAGTTGACCATCATAAACGGGAGATTCGTTTAGATTTAGTTGAGTCTTCGGCCATAACCATATTCGTGTGCGAGTGGGAGTATTCTCCGAAAGTCCGTTGCTGTTCATCAGAATAACGCAGCAGAACAACACTGTATTTGAGCCTGATGATAAACCGTGCGCATTGTTTATTGACATAAATTCGTAGAAGGTTGCGATAAGTAGGTTAGACCTTCTGTTTTGGCTCACTAGGTAAATGTGGCAGATCGAAGTTTGTTTGTACACTCGACACTGGCCTCTGTCGAGTTTCACTAAAAGCTTCGAAATCCCTCAAAATCATGTTTACCAGATCATTCCTAATAAACTGCGAGAATTTGAGAATGATTGTATGATATTTACAATTTGTCGGATTCTGAAAAAAGCAGCGCACGGACACGGTGGTAAGGTCTGTAAACACAATACGCTGAAGCTGAGTTTGAACTGTGAACCTGAATAGTGCCCAGCAAATTTTGTCATATCCAGTAAGGAAGACACGTAATGAACTGTACCGCAACCAACTTTTTCCATGTCACAAGAAGTACTTGTGAATATCAGTGAGATTTCTTCCTATAAGTAAAGCCAATCTACTCTGGTAAGCTGAGAAGCACCACACAACTGTTTTATGCATCAGTAGTGCGCACCTCACAAAACTCCGGGGAATCTCAAACCTACAACCTCTCGACTAGTATTTTGAACACTTAAGCGTTCGGTCATGAGAGTCTGGTCAGCAGCATGAGTAATTTTCGTTTAGGTAGGATTCTGTCACAGAACTCACCTCACGTGGTCAAACGTTTTGATTAGTTTCTCGAGTAAGAGCTTTTCTTATGGAAGCATCACTCATCTTGTGAAATTATTAGTTGTTTGGTGTCTGGTGTCTGCCTACTGGTGTAACTTCTCGTTTGTAACGTGAAAATGACCTCGCACTCCATTATAGCCACAGGAGGAATTCAAGAAAATCATAGCTGGACAAACTACTTGTGCAATACTCCTATAAAATAATTACAAATTCCAACAAGTTAGAACAATGCTGAATCTCTAAACGTAAACATGGGATGTATTTAATTATTCATGCGGAAGATTGAAGAAACACGATATTCCAGAGGATAGCCACTTGACAAAAAGGAAGCGCCAAGAATAATCGATAAATCCTGGTTACAATCCGAATACTACATTTGAACGTTTGCAACTCTATTCGTTTTTAACATAATAGGTTCAAGTGAATGTTTTTTTTCGCTATGAAAATAGAGACTAAACGTCATTCATGACACCGCACTGATAAGGCTGATTTACTGAACTCATGAAACATGTGTACAATTTAAATGTTCAGCCGCGTACTACCTACACCTCTCACAGCAAGAAAGCACACAAGTCACTCATCATTTACATGTCCATGTTTGTTAATCCTGAAATCGTGCCGAGCTGGATAGCTGGTACCAATAAACGACGTTATGTGGAGTACATTCAGATTTGTCCTTCGCGTGCGTTTCATCGTGCCAGGCAGCAGTAGTTTGCCTAAGCTTTTGGGCGATTACATCAAAGGGTCGAATCTAATATGTGATGCGTGGGTACAATAGTTCATGCGACTAAATTGTGCACGATCCTAACGACCAATAAACGGCGGATGATCCGACGTGGAAATTTCCCACGTAACCTCCAAGCTTAGACGTTGTAAACACACAGTGATTCGGTACCGACTGCTAAGGGACCATCCACTTTGAAATGGCTCAGGAAAGGATTTTTCTGAGCTCGTATCAGTTGGCAGCGAAATGTTGAATTAGAACTACGACTTAAAAGACAACAAGACTACACAGTGCAAGCACGCAACTCAGTTCTACTGGCAAGTAACTGGGACACCAATCTTTATGAAATTCTAATGCAAATTTTTGTTATGGCTTAGAAAATCTGTCTACGTTATTCTACTGGTCACTGTCCACGAAGGAAATACCTTCGCAATAATCCTTATCTCAAGGTGAACGAGTCGCTGACACACCGGTGTCTTGAACTAGTGTAGCGAATTTTGAACTAGACCGCAAATAGCAAGATTTGCGTCTACGTCATGTCAAAGAGGTAAATAGGAGCGTAGGTAAAACTGTTAAACTCTTAGAGTGTGTGGTGTGCCGGCCAGTCACGTTACCCGCCCAGCCACACACAGCAGCCAGCCGTGCTGTCTGAAAAACTCTTATAATACTATATTCCTTAACGGGGAGGTGGTATCGGTTTTGGTCACTGTTCTTAGTTGTTAACGTCTTGGAACCGGGTGCCAAAAATGAAGACGAAACATTACGATTTAAGTCGGAAAAGCTTATACTGTTCTGACAACCCCCGGTATTTCTTTAGCCAAATTGTAGACAGACGCCAACCACAACAGGACAGCTACAGCTTAATGGGTGAGTATGACGAACCGTGCTAGCGTAGCAAGCATGGCAACGATTAAATTTTGATTGACGTGTGTTCTATGTTGTCACATCACAAGAGTAAAAATGTCTCGCAATGAAGCTATACCAGTCAGGGTTAAAGAAGTATCCATGTGCGGACGAAACTCTTTTGATCCAAGCCCAATAAGTGCATTGGCATAACAATCGTATTGTTCTTTGCAATGCAGGTTTTTCCTTGTTGCCAAAGGGACAGTCGGCTTCTCAGATTCTGTACACCAAAGCACTGGAAAAATAACTGATGATGCTCCTATGATTGACGGTGATTTGTATACGACCACTCTGTCCAGTTCAGCAAACATTTCTTGTCTATACGCTTTATGCCTTGCAGATAAACAGAAAAAGTGAACACATCATATCTGCTCAAATATCCACGACGTTTGTCAAGAACTACTATAAAGCAACAAAATTGTTTGTCCATACTTTGGGGATATGTTGATGTGTCGAAATATTAGTAGCTCGGGTATGTTTACTGGTGTTTGATCAGATGCAAAGCTCGTCGAACAGATCAACGGCCTTCTGACCAACCACCAGTTTGCGGATTGTGCTCTCACAGCAGTAGTAAATCGTTAATTCAATATGCAATGGAATATAGTGATTTGAAGTAAGCCGAACAAGTGAATTTCTCTTGGTTACTAACTGCACAATAGAGGTACGTTTTGTAAACACGTCTATGAAGAGAATGCAGTCTTGCGCCATATCAGACAATTAAGTTTACGTTTTTTAATCATTAGTTTTATCCTGCTTCAGTGTTTTCGGTAGCTAACATGAAAGGTAAACGAGTGAATTCAGTGCTGCTCTTGAGGTTGATGACTATCCCGGGGCTTATCTGGTATGTCTTCTCCCCAATCCCCTGTCAAACTTATTTCCTATCTGAGCACGAAAAGTTTTAGGTAAGTTGCGATGGGCGCTCAGTTGCAAGCAAAACTTGCCGATGACAAAGGTACGTTTGAATACATGCAGATGAGTTGAGGTTTAAATCTACAGTGATTTCCTTATAATTCGCTTCAACTTTTCCGTTTCACTCAGAGATTCACAGGTATTGTGATTTTACCCAAACATGCAAACTTTGCCGCCTTTCGGCATTCTTATCTCGAAAACATTACAAAATTTGTCTACCCACATTTATGAATGGATAACCTAATGTCTCTTAGCAGCCGTAAAATGTGGAGTTGCATAAAAGAGATGCTTTCAGTAAACTTTGCAACTTGAGCGGCACAGTTAGTGTTTAGAGGCGTTGCCCTGCAAAGAATTCCTATTGTTCCACCGTGCCAACGCAGATTTTATCAGTTTTCACAAATGTGTTTGCTGAAGATATCATCAGTAGTTCTTTTCATACAGCACACCGAATGAGCTACTCACTCAGCTGGCCAAACTTGAATACTCCAACGAGTGACTGACTATAGAATGTTAGATATCAGATTATATAAAAAAAATCTCAGGTTTTTCTAAGACCATGGAAATGTAGATCTTTTTTTCAGAAACTCGACCTGAATGGAGAAAGAAGTTTCGAGACCACTTATGTGTGTCATTAGCTCTTAATGCACACAAACTCAAGCTAGCAGCGTTTGCAAAGTTATCTCAGCCCAGTATGTGAATGCTGGTCAGCCATGGACAGAATAAAACTATCGAAAAGCTATCGATCTATCAGTTCACAGCTAGCAGCAACGGCCAATGCGTACTCTCCACGTTTAGTCGTAAATCAGATGGTTTGTTGATTTACGCGTCGAGCTCGGGAAGTTGCTTACTAACGTCGCGTCACCAATCCTGTAGGCCTAATTGCGCAGTTGGCTAGGTGTTTTTTGCTCGCTTAATTGCGTTGTTATATTTCTTAGACCCGCAACCACCAACACCTGAAACAGCCAGCAGGCTTCAAGCGTCTGTGGCGCCACCTGACTGGGAAGTTCTGACTGGCGGGCCAATCGATTGACACAACCAAGATATGCTGCTGAATCGTCGTTCGGGGCGTCCGGCGTTCCGCTCACATCACTCAGGCGCAAACATGTTCACGTTTTAGACATAAAAATCCGGATGAGTCCAGCGTGCGCTGGTGGAGTAGTGATAACACGCTCGTCTCGCATGTCAGATGTACGGAGTTCAAACCCCTGCACGGCTGTTGGATAAGCACTGTTGATGAGCTCTAAAAAGATCGAAACTCGAATCCAGTGCTCCCCCCACTTTGGTGTGGAATCACCAAAACGATTGCGCGAGGACAGGAGGACAACTGCTCTAACGAGAGTCTTATGAGTCTGTTCTACAAAATCCCCCAACCAACAATATCTTATATATCTCAATATCACTAGCTGACTGTGGAGCAGCATTAGCGGGATATTGTTGGCCCGCTTGCAATCCACATTGTGTTGCAATCTGTTTTCCTCTGATATGTTAACCTTAGCGATACTTAGTGTCAATAAATTTCCCTGGTTGTTTTGATCATTCAATTTCTCAAACTGTGTTGCGTTGGTGTTTGATTTTCCTAAGGTTTATTGGCTGTCTGCGCTTTTGTTGTCCTCCTCTTGGTAACTGGCAATCTCCGCGTTTGATCATTTAATCAGATGCCATTTGGTGTTCAGTAAAGACAAACTGCAGACAATTTGCTTCAACCACTAAGTTCGAGCTCTTTTCATGCAGCAACATGAAAAGCAACAGCCAAGATATAGAACGAAGTCGCCTCAGTTCCGAGTGTTCACGTTTAACACGTAGGCAACCTGGTTAGCGACACAAACAGTCCTGCCGATGTAGAGTTCAGAATGTGGCGCGAATCCGTACGGCAAAAACTTTACTGCGGAGAGTGGTCCCCTTTAAAAGGGCTCGCTTGCTTTGTAGCACTAAGACGAGTCACGTCTTAAATCTTTAGCATACCGTAGAGAATTCTGCTTTGGGATGGGAATTTCGCTCATTTCTTTCAGGTGTTTTCACATCAAATTACACTTGAATCTAGCGATATTTGCACCCCGAAGGAAGTCAGAGTAATAAATTTGACCTGCCAGTTTGATCAAAAAGATTCGCTAGAGAAAGTGTAGACAAACTCGGTCAAAAACTCAAGCTTTTTGTCTGTATGGCTCTAGGCTTTACTGTTGTGACGAATGCAGGCACATGATTTACTGACCAGCACTGACGGGACCGTGCACCTGTAAGCACCGAATAAAAGAGAAAACAAATTATGCATCTTTTACTTGAGAACTGGGCACTTCAATCTAGTCTAAAACCGATAAAGCTCCCCTCCAGACTTCTGGATTCCTAACTCAGGTATGTATAGGAATATATACTACTGATGAGCACAAACACGAGGAAAAGGGTATGGTATTTTCTCACTTTGGTGGACATTGATTGCGCAAACATTGTTCGCGTAGAGAAGAGGGAGAAGTGCAGATTAAGTGAAATTCTGAAGCCACTTGAAAACAATAGAAAATTTCCAACTCTGGGTTTTTCATGACTTAGTATTCCTGACTGATGGGCCACCAGTCGAGACGACTGGCAGATTAACTGTCTGTGCAGCCGTGCTAGTGTCAGGAATTTCCCATGCGTAAGCGTCGTTCCTGTGAGATGCAATCATGAAACCTACGCTAACAGAATGCTAACAGGCCAATCCCCGTATGAGCGAAAACATTCTCAGCTTTTGAGCGTTGACCAGAGCAACGCTCGTTCTAAATAAATATCTTCTTTAGTGGAGAGGTGCGACTGTGAATGTTAAGTGAATACGAACTTTTACATACTGATCGTTCTCCGTCGAATACATTATACTTCATCTGATGTTTCAGCTCGCAAATGAGAATAACCTAAAACAAGAAAAAAATACTGTACACCTGTTTCATCTTGTGCGTATTCCATGAACCTCCGGAGAATGTCGTAGCAGCTCTACCACACCAGACTATACGTACCTGGGTTATTATATCTCAACAGGCGTCCACTAGATCGGTTTCATTGATTCACCAGATAGATCAAACATGGACCCAGTAAATCGTGTTTTAGACAATGGAATCCTTCACCATTCAAGAACGTCCGCTCAGGTAGTATCATGGACTCTTGGTACTAGCTGACTAGTCCTATTTTATTATACAACTGTCGATGGAAGCGTTGAGTAAACCGATCACATCATGCTCGCTTGTTCAGAGCCAATGATTCCAAGGTATCTGGCCTGATTTTGTAGACTAGCATTAACAGATTCGTCTTTCGCGTCACTTGTACAAAGTCCACTTGTTTACAAGGCGAACGCTGCGCACTGAAATGGACTCGATTCTAGTCCTCTGGTATGGACTATGCAGAGTAGTAGGAGCCTGACCTGATCGCCATTCGAGAGCGCCGAGCGACTGTAATAGACGTCAGCATAGTCTCGGATGGGCGCGGAGTGACTGTGTGGAATGAGAAAAAGCAGAAGTATGGTGCTGATGAATTTTCCCTCGCCATAATCTCAGCCCTACGTGCAATTGGTTGTGATGTGGACTTTTTGGTCCACCAACCGATGATCATCCTTTATCGAGGGATCTGCTTTCCTCAATCCGCCAAAGCTGTTATCGGACTGGGACTTTCTAAAGTCACAGTCAGTGACTTGTGTTTGCTCACCATTGTGGGTTCTGTGCGTACGTACGACACTTTTATGCGTGGGTGTGAGTCTTGACTGTTCTAGCGCTTACCGCTTCTTGAAGAGCATTCAGCATTGTTTGTCCTTTCTTCGGTTGTTAGGCTTTACACGCATGCTTCCATACCAAAATTCTTACGCACGTTGGGATTCATCCTATCTGACTGGAACTGTTGGTGGCATGATTTCGAATGAGATATTTCTCTCTTTTATCTCATATTCTCCTGTAACCCCTTCGCATTCATCACTTGCATTCACTTTTTATGTCTGTGACCATGCTCTTCAACAACAAACGACAATAGTAGTGCCAATGAGCACAATGTAAACTTTGCCCCTTATCTATGGATTCTACTGAAAAAGGAGAACTTCTGCTCAAACTTTAGCGTTGCACAGTGACTTTTCGTACAGTGGGCTACGAACATCCGAGCAATTCTTCTTACACTATCCCCTCTTCCGAGAAGACGAGATTTGTGGAGGTCAGTCCTCGGGAATTTTCTTATCAAAATTACCGAAAGTCAACTGACGTAAACGTTGTCCTAGTTTTATAAGCATGTCAGTTGATCGTTTGTAACAGCGAACCTACTTAGAAATAGGCATACACAACTAAACCAAATGCCCATCGCTCCTTGCTCCAAAATCCAATTTAATAAAACGCTCGTTTGTTCATAATGAGCTCACTGTATGAATCGTTACGTTTTACCGGGAACTATAACAAAGCACTTCATAACTTAATTAGGTGGGAAGACAATTCATCTGACCCAAATACCGTCCAGTCCAATCCGAAACAAATGTGCGACACTGAGTCCATTTAATCCATAAGAATATTAGAGCAAGAAGACACGAGACAGATGAGGCAGGTTTACGGGTCTCAGCTAGCTGACGCGAAAATCTGCCTCATCGATCACCAAACACATCCTATCCCCTATGCTGTTCAGCATTTACTGCGCAATATGATGTCAAAATTGTTAGCTTTCAGTAGGACCATTTTGATGGATCAGCATTGACGAAACTTGTGCGAACAAAAGACCCTACATATGCTGTCAGCTTGTCTTGGGCATACGAACAGGAGCTGATTGGCATAGCGTACGAATGGCTCCATTTACTGTTTTGCTGATCAGGTGGCTGTTGATCTGTTCGCCGGGCTTGTTAACTGACTGGCAAACGTTTCGTCATCGTACGAGGAGACATCATCAGTGCGCAGTTGAGTATGTACCTCCCGTTTGCCGGCGTGTAATTATATAGCATTTAAAGGCTTTGTTATCTCCGTACGTGATTGGCTAGTTGGTTGACAGCGGTTTTTGTGAATTTCTTGGTCCGTTCGTGATCTTTGTTGCGTTGTGTTTTGCGTTCCTTGAAGTCGATTGGTCATCCCAAAGCCTTCTATTTTTAGTAGTTTCCTCCCCGTTCTGATTGACCTCTTCCTCGATTTGTATTGCGTTGTGGTCTGATTTTTTTCTTTTTCGGGAGTGATCGGCTGGCTGCACCACTCCATATTCCCCAGTGCATTGACCGGCGTCCTTGCGTCCGTTGATCGATTTGGTACTTTCGTTTATTGCCTGGGCGCCTCCTCCAATCCAAGTGATGTGTCTGTTTGGATCCGATCCACTTTTTCTTTTACGAGTTTCTCGTCTGATTGCCTTCTCGGTTCAGACCTACGTGGTTCTTGCGTTCTCTTGCTCTTAGCGATTGATAAATTGAGTCAGTTTCAATATGCATGTTGACAGCTTCTTCGGTGGAGTACCACGCTCCCATAAATTCGCTTTCTTCCTCCGTTCTCGCTTAAGCCAATATGCGAACGCCGCTCCAGTCGAACTCGTGTCCTTCCTGATCTTTGTGCACGGAAATGAGAGAAAATTGGTCGTGTCTTTTTGTAGCGGGCTTATGTTCATGTGTTCTGGTAGAGAACTTCCTTCCTGTTTGTCCTATAGATCGTTTGTCGCAGTCCTTGCAAGGGGTCCTGTGTTTGACATTGTTCTTCATCATTGGATCCAATTTTCCTTTTGGGTTCGATAGTGTCCTCCGCAAAGTGATCGCAGGTTTGTAAGCCACCGTCGTGTGGTGCTGTCGTAAGACCCTCGCGGTCATTTCGGCAGTGTTCGTGATGTACGGGAGTGTGACTCGTTTGCTTCCATTTTGTGCCGTTGTGTTAGTCGTGTTTGGCTTTCTGAATGATCTCCAAATGAAATTCCTTGGGTCTCCATTTTTCTCGAACAGTTTGCACAGGCGTTTTTCTTATGTATTCTTAGATTCCTTTGCGCTGCAATGTGTTTCGACCCGTTTGAAAAGTGTCTGAATGCAGCTTTGTTTATGACAACTTGGGCGGTTGCTGTGGTAGCACGGAATATGGTCCGTGGGCGTCGCCTTTCTGTAGACCCCATTTTGTAGCTATCCGCTTGGTAATCTAGTAATGGGGAAGTCCAGAAATGCCCATTTTCCGTTTTCCTCCTCTTCGAATGTGAATTTGATGTCGTTTTATTTCCAGATGTCGCTATTTATCATGCAAAAGTGACAAGTTTTAGTGCTACGGCTGAAAAGACAAAAGCAAAATGCAGACACTTTACAGCATTTGTCTTCTTGCTGCGTTATTCGCAACCAGTTTGTTGCCGGCTATCTGTGATGATGATATTATGTAAACCTGCGTGTTTGTATACACGGTTCAGAATGATCTAGCCCCAACTGGGCTTCTGCAATCAATAAAGTCGTCCTCGCTGACAGTGAGCGATACAGCCGATCCTACTGGGTGAAAAGGAGCCGACCCCATCTCCTCACTTATCAAGGTTAGAGTAGTAAATTTCAACCAGTCCACCACGTCTCATATTTCCCTACTCTAAATATCCCATTACAGTAATTAAGAATTGATTACCCACAGTCTCAACGCTAGTCTGTTTTATTGTTCAAAGGTGATTTTTTCGCTTACATTACTCTCGCACTTTCTGTCTCCTCATTGAACTCGTTCGCCATACTTTCAGTTCTTATTGGTTAAATGCGGTCTGTAGGAAAACAATAAATATTTTCACTGTGTTTCCGGATCCAACAAGGACCATGATGCCTCTCAGAGCCACCTACTAAATGATAGCTGAAAACTATGCTGTTATAAGACTTCACAGCCGAGCTGTATATTTTCAGCATTTTCAGCAAACCAAAGGTATCTGTCCTGCTCACGTGAAACGCACACTTATCCAGTTGACTAGGAAGGAGTTTTTCAATCACTAAACCCTAGTCTAGATAGTCTCCAATTAGGCTTGAATTCCGAGTGATGACGCCAGCTCCCAGGAGCTCCTTGATCTGTTCTCAATTATCCATCCCGGTTTGTGCTCTGTCTGGGGCTTGTCACTCATGTTGGTTCCTCTCAGGCTTCTGATACCGGTGTGATGGTTAACACCTGACCACTGGAAATAACCGAAACTGTTGGCCGCCATTTTACACACAGTTCTACCATCATCCAGGCTACCCATCTGAATCCACTCATTTGTTTTCATCCGCCACAAGCTCTAAGGACGTTTGTCATTATCCTGACCCGAACACAGCGAGTTATCTCTAACCAACTATTCTACTCCTTTTGCTCCACTTTCGTCATCCAGAACTTGTTCCACCAGTGCCTGTCCGCATCTGCTGATTTTGCACCATTTTGGAAAATCTCATATTTACTCTCTGTACCGAGTTATGAATTGCTTTCGTATTCCAATAATTTCTAATCTAAATCAATGCCCCATCCTCTCTGAACAGCTCTTGTGTAATCTCTAGCAGAATGCTACTCTGTCGGTGACTTGCAAACGTTTGTCTAACATTTCTGGCCATCTGCCATAGACTCCCTGGGTATAACTGAACTGGTTTGCCCAGATTTTCAAAGGCATTCCACCGTGTATGGAACGGTAGCTTTCTTGAAAACTCCTCCATATACAGCCTGTACGCTCTTCTGACCAACTGGATTCGAGACTTGCTAGCAAATAGTCCCTGCAAATCGCCTAGGTGATGCTAGTTTTCAGATTTGCGGCATAATGGTGCCACTACCACAGCATTTATTCTTCTGAACGCTCACCACATGTGCCGCTTCTCAACTATCGTTGCTGATGAAAATTCATCGCCAACACACGGGAAGCTCTTCTTGTTCTGTCTTCCTAATAAACTTACTTGTCTTATACACTCTCTTGCTGTCTGTTTTCGCATATTACTGCAGTTTTCAATTGTTCAAATCCCTGGGTAACTTTTCATGTCCACTCCTAAATGACTACCTACGTTTCTATGCGTTCATAGGTCCAGGTGTGTTTTGTATGGCTTTTCTGTATTTTTTTTCTCTGCAAGGGTTCTCCAACTAGGATACTTTTCTTCTCCATCAGTCCACCACTGGGTAGCTAAAAAGCCCTGACGTCCCCTTCTTTGGTGACAATCTTGTACGAAGGAATATGTGGTCTCCTCCGATAAGGACGAATTTCGAGGGGCCTGACGGACATTGTGTTCCTCCTTATGGCTGCTTCCATCAAAAACTGAGAGCTGCAGCCCATGAGTGACCGCGAGTGAGCCTTTGGGTGCAGTGCTTCATGATGTCTGCGCAGAAGCTGTGTCTGGAGTAATCGTTCCCATCCCCAGGAAAATGTGAATTCCACAGTTGGATCAATAGTCGTAATTATTCAGTAGTTCATTTTTTCCAGTTGAAAAAAATCTTGTATGGGTAAATTTGAGGCAAAAAAGTTGAGTTTTCTGACTTTATGAGCTAATAATACTGCTTACATATAGTTCCATAAGTTCTATTTGCTATACCGTCACTGTTATGAACAGAACAATGCCAACATCACGGAACAGATAATTTGCTCAGACAGGTTACTAATAGTCCCTGTGCATTGGCTGACAACTGGCTCAGGGGATTCTTCCCCTCTCTCTGTGGACTTAGGTTACTGTATGAGACAGACAGGTAACAATGTGATGGTCAGCCGGCTGACTACGACAGACTCCAACGTAGCCTGATTTGGCTTGCGTGAAAGCCAAGTTAGATTAGCTTCTGGAACCAACCTAAAGGTTTTTTCCACAGTTAATATTTCAGCCCAAAGAATTACCGTGTCGAGCCTCTTGAGTTCGTTTGCCTTCTGGACTTTCCTGCGTCATCTCATAACCAAATTCTAACCACAGGAAAGTGAGTGCTCTAAATATGCAGAGAAGATTCTTACGTTGGTGCCATTTGGGCATCTGAACATCCGACAAAGTTTCAGGTTTACCCACATTTTGACAAAACTTGTAATTTTTCTTCCACCGAAATCCAAAGGACCTTACTTCAGCATGCAACACCAGTTGTCGAATGGTCGCAATTTGATTGCTGTCTCCCACAAGCAGTCATTGTCACTGTAGTCCTGTATGCCGCACTTGGATACGAGGGGTCCGCGCTTTTACTGAGGTTTATTATGCAGCTTTTCTATTCGTGATGGGAAACCAATAAACTCAAGGGTTCAAGACAATCCCGAATATGCTTCCACAACGGAACTCATGGAGCAGTTCAATTTTCACTGATGATCTGATACATCTGTCCTCTAAGGTCCGATCCCCTTGGATGGCGACGCTGGGTTGTAGGATGTTCCCTCTTGATGTACTCTACTGTCCGGCGGTCATCAGTATATTTCCAAACGATACGTGCATCGCGGTGCAGCTGTTGGTACAAGACTGAGTAGAATGATTCGATACGGAATCTTCCCTAGTTGTAAAGCGTGCATCGCTAAACCAGTGTTTACGCGCGACAAGTTGAACTGAAATCTAACCACATACCATACCTGATGTCTCCTCGGAAGATTTTCTGGACCTTTTGAAATCTTAAAACACAGAGTACTGGCTTCCGTTTGTTGGCTCGCTATAGCATACACTTTACTCACATAAGCTGAGTTTTAAAGGCAAATCATTCCAAAGAAAGAAGCTTTATACGGAATAAACTGTTTCTCCAAAGAAGTGATAGAACAAGAAAGGTAGACTTCAGGTATACTTTGGGCGCTTTCCTGTCTTGTGGGAGATTAGGCTTTTTGCAGACTTCTAGGGTAGGCACTTGTAGCTTTTTATATGTGTCTCAACTTCGTGAAGGTCGGTGAATTCATTCCCTTTTTCAGCTTTTTACCAGTGGGACAAGCACTGTGTTGTACCCCATCCTTGTAGTGTAACTTTCCTGGTTTCGATTTGCGGGCAAAATTTCTGAGTGATTTCTCGAAGTGTATTTATGGTGTATGTAACTTTGACAAGTAAAATCTTCATTCTGGGATGTCTTCCTCCTGATCAGACTCAAAGCGAGACGAAAACTCAAAGTTTGCCGTTATAAATATTCACCAGAAGTTCGTGGCCTTGGTCGTGCCGGGATCGGGGCTACGCATAAAACTAACTGCGCCTTTTAGTGTACGGCCAAGTTAACCTGCACAGATATGAAAAATCGGGTGCGTCTGACGTGCACAAATACATCAGGAGGAACGCATTCAACTCACATCTCCGGAAGTGAAATCCCGACACTCCCTTACGTGAGTGCCATTTGACTAGTTCTAATAAAAGCGGAGCCTGGGTTTGGTTTTGTATTTGGGGTAAACCGACCAGAATTTCACCTCACAAAAGAACAAAGATAGTTAAAGCGTAAGGTTTAATTGAATTACACTGTCTCCACCGTCATATTCACCAGTTATTTCCATTGGATTCGCATTAGGTTTTTTCCGTTTTATGAATCAAACTGTTCTACAATTTAAATGAATGCAAATAAACACCACGCTGAAATCCCTTCAATTCACTTCGCGATGTCTGTCAGTTTTTATCCGCTCCAATTGAAACCTATCACACGATTTAAATTTGTCTTCAACTTTCATGGTGGCCAACTCATTTCCATCGGGCAGCTCCGGAAACTAATCCTCAATCAAGAATTCTTTCATGTCTGTTGCTTCCAACCTGTCAGAATAAAAATCGGATGAAACATGCTACTCAACTTGTCTCTATGAAAAATTAATTCAGAACTATAGAAATATTTACTGGTTACGCCAGCAATATTTCATACCGTGCAGTGATTTTTTGGTCCAACCGCACTTTTTCCCCAAAGGTCTCATAGATTTCGGCATAGGACTACAGAATACCGTTCAAAAATTATTCTTTTATCGTGATATTGTATTCCGGTCATGTATTTAACGATTACTTGTCACCTGAAACGCAGCTGTTGTTGTAGTATTTGTTCCAGCGGACCCCTCCACCTCGAAGGTCAGGCATTTTTCAGTTAGCGGTGATGTTACGTGGACTTCATTGATGCTGAAGGGCCAAAATCAGCAGGAGAGTATGCAGAAACCTGTTGGCAGCCGCTATCCAATGTGTGACGGAATAACAAGAAGCACTAGGATTAGTTCTTGTATGTCAAAGTACTGGCTTCCTCCGAAATTCCCCAAACTTTCAGAGCAACACCGCACTTCCCCTAGATAAATTACTCTAGCAATGCCTGCTGAGGGATTTGCAATGCTAGTCAGTTTACTTAGAAGTTAGTGGTTAACGGCAAAAGCGAAGCACTTTCGACTGCGAATTTGTTCACTGATAAACATGAACTAAACGGTTATAAGTAACCAGACACGGAAGTGAAAACCTCACTGAAAAATTTAGCGTATTCAGTAGTTCCTCTGAGCTTTCCCCGACGTTGCTTGACTTCCAAACAATAACGAACAAACACTGTAAAACGCTTCAATTACCTCAACCAATCATCGATCAGCTGTAGAGCCAACGCCTTTAACTAATTGACCAGATACTACTCAAACGTTTCATCAATAGTACACAGCTCATAACGGTATAGTCTTTGTGTGTATCAGCGCAGGTAAGTAGACGTTGATTAAAACTAGGAGTAACCCAACCGTGATTAAGACTAAGTAAGGTGAGTAAGGTAACTAAGTTAGGTAAGACCCGTGGCCCTTTTCACTTTGTTTTTGAGCCCACAAACTGCGTGGGTCCACACGACTGTGTTTGCATGAAACAAATGCTCTGTTTGTATCTGAGCATGAGGATGAGATGTGTCTTAAAACCCGTAAAACGTGTACAGATGACAATTCGTCAGGCCACTTTGTCGTATGTAAGATTTTTCAAATAAATTAAACCAGGTCATTAGACCTCATCGCGTGCTGCCTCGATAGCAGCATTTCTTTTGTCGCTGTGTGTTACCTTCACCCTTCAATTGATCGTAAATAATATACTTCGGAATGAACTTATTTGTCATTCGTCTCAGTTGGTACACTCACAGAACCTGCTGAGATTGTCAGTTTTCATCATTCTCTCTTACCACCGAATCCGGAAGATTTTACGAAAGCATTACAGCCAAAATCCGTCAGGCATTCAAGTAAATGCGTGACTGCGAACTTTATACCTCCCGCCCCTTTTCAGGAGCGCATCAAGCGAAAAGTCGGGAGATTGTCCTCGCGGTATACTCACTTGAATGAACAACGGTGGATGGAGCATGTGCACACAGCCACACAGTGGATGTGGACACAGGGTATTTACGTCAGACACATCCGTCAGGTTTTTTAATGTACCCGCATTTGACAGCACTGTCCAGCATATGGTGATGTCAGTAGTGACAGCTGTGTCAGGATGTGTCTTTTCCGTCGTTCGATGTTATCGAAAATAGAGTAGACATCTTATTCTGACATTAAACTCAACCAATCCACTCATCTATCGAACTTTCCTTACAAGTTTTATACTGCCTAGCCAGCTAATACACCTGCTTTTTTATTTGTTTCATTATAATACTTGCACAGATGTCTGCGTTATAAATTTCATAAAATGAGGGTCACTTCGTTTGTTAACCGGAAGGTCGTTTGTGTCTTCCATCCATTTTCTGCGACGAACTGATTTATACGAACCTGCGTTCGAATCGAATATTTAGTCCGGGTAGAGATCTATTCAGTCATAAAAACACATGCGGAATTTCATTGTTCTACTGGCTGTGTTGTCTGAGATGCTGTAGTGTACTGGTTTGATGGTCGCTGGCTGGTTGGGCCCCGCTTGTTCGTTCATTCCACAAGGCGTTAGACGAATGGATATCTCAGAAAGTGCTTCTGCCAAAATGGTCGCGAGGTTAGCCATCGAATTACGGAAATTTTTATAGAGCTGAGGTTCCTTTGAATTCGACCATATGGTTAAGCGTTGTTACTTGTCGAAGTGCATGTCATTCTGATAGGATAGCAATATCAAGTGAGACGGGAATATGAAGAGAAGATCTTGTGCAGCCGGTGAGATATACCAATACGCATGGGTAGGGATTTGACTAACCATGAGTTTACGCAGTTGACTAATGCGCATGCCTATAGTATGCCCAAGCAACTCCGAGAAAAAATCATCCCACAAAATTTTTGCGGATTAAAAGATTTAATCCCAAGTGGTTTTGTGGGACAAAGTTTTGAGATCAAAAATATAGACCCATAATGTTCACTTGATTTGATTGGAGTGAGAGTTCTTCAAAACACACGAAGCCTGATCAACTCGCTATTGCAGAAAAGCTGCTCCTCCTAACTATTCTCTGAATTTTGACGCACCTTTGATAATGTTGAAGACACAATGTTGTTTCAAAAAGTTTAATCGATAAAGCAAAAACTTTCAGACAAACGTTTACGAAAACATCATGTTTGCACCTTGTTTTATGTGGTCCAATAGTGCCTGCTTAGATTGTAGACACTTGCCAGAATGTCAAGATGGGATGCACATTCACTTGATGAAAAATCCCGAGCTAAATCCTGAGCTAAACTCAGTTGATGTTTTCGTTCAGAGTAAAAGGAGTGTAGTTCAAACATATCGTTTTTAAAAATAGTCCTAATCGAGCACGATTTCCTGGTAAGTGTGGCAATAAGGGAGCTTCAGTGGTTTTCGTCTACCTTCACTATTTTCCCAATGTTCCTCATCATTTTCGAATTCTTGGCAAAAAAGCTTAAATTAAGTGACGATTCACATTCAAGGGGATCGTCTGTTGAAACTATCAGACGCCTGTAGAATAATAAACGCCCGTCATCTATCAGTTAAAAGGTGTTGGTAGAGGGTCTGGCTAAGGTACTGTTAGGCTTTTGGGGTGATTTAGAGTTGTCGTTATGCAAGTCGTGCTGAAAGCAAGTCCATACATGACATCGATTACTAGTGAACTGAGTGCGAGCTGATCACACAGCTGATCAGTTGCTCGTAGCCGAACGGTGGAACGTTCAGATTACTATCCGGGAGGTTGCGCAACTCGTCAAGACTTCATGGAGTTTCGTGAGGATCGGAGTGCTGATGATTCTCAATAGGGATGAAACAGCTGCATATTGCTTCTCGGCTTTTGGCCTTGCTAACAGGATGAAGTCTTCATTAGAACTATTCTCATTACAAGTAACATCGAAGTTAATTTACGGTCGCCTGCACGGCGTCGGATAGTTTGCTACCGATGGACTTCCCCATTTTTCGGGTTATAAAAATTGTATGTTTTGTTGCATTCTGGCCAATGCCGGTGGCCACTTTTTCACGTTTTGTCCAGAAGCACATGTTGTGTCACTTACGTCTCTAAAAAGTGCGATATGACAAAAGTGCGGTTTTATGACAAATTGCAGAGTTCAGTACGTGAAATTGTGCTTTCTAGAGCAGTGTTAATTCCTGCTTGGTGGTGACAAATTGCTTTCTTTTCTTCTTGGGTTGTCTCAGGCGACTCCCTCATTTACAAATTGCTCCAGAGATTGAATTGTTTAAACTGTACTTTACGTCTCTAAGTTGGGTTTGCTCTGCAGTGCTCCACCTTCGCTTCGATATGGACTTATAATACACTTGTCTTTGTCAACCTTCACCACTGCATCAAGATAAAACACCCAGTTTTCTTCTAAGTATTTGAGAAATGGTGTGCTGCGCAAGGTTCTGCTACCTGGCAGCACACAGTCCACAGACTCCACGTCTGACAAGAAATTAGACGTACGAAATAAAACAGTCTAAAAAGCGTTTAAGAAACGCCACTTCGTATTAGTCCCTTGCGCTTTATTCGGTAATATAGGGCACCAAAACCTGAAAGCTGTGCAGGCGAAATATTCGAGCACCCGTTTCACCTACAGGACTTACACAGAAGTATTGGGGTAGAGTAGACAGATAAAGTCTTGAGACAAAGTTTTCGTTGGACAGTCCTCCAGAGAAACAAATACAGTTGGAATCAAGATCGCCGAAAGACGGAACTCGGCAACACCGTAAGTGTTTTTGACGGAATGGTTTTAGAGTGAGTTTAAAACCTCGTACTACCATTTTAACTCATAAGACTTCAGAACGACTGTCTATGATCTGAGGTGCAACGTGTCTCAATGTTGTACAACAAGCAAACAACTTGGTAGGTTTCAGTCTTCCTGGTTCAACATCCTCCATGTAAACTGCACACCAGACGGATGCCATGATGGGATAGGTCATGTGAGTCGTCAGAATACGCACCGGGCAAATTGACAAACGTCATCACCGGGACCCGAGGTGCTTTGTGTCATTTTTCAACCATTAGCCGCCTGATATATTTTTCTTCCAACGCCGACAATACTCATTAACCATCTGGTTGCTTATCTGTCCGTAACCACGTTAACGTTAGCGTCGACAGGAGTGTATATCCCGTGCTGCAATGCGGGGATTACAGTCTGAAGCTGAAATAAACGGATTTTAATGGAATTGACAGATGACGCCAGCAACTCGATGATTAGCAACTACTTTTTGCTAGTGCACACTCCTATGCAATCACGTTTAGCCAGACCGATGGCCTACAACTTCCATCTGTGCCCCGCATCCCCGATCCTTCCCCGTTGGTACCAAAGAACTGCACGCAGTTCATTTGTATGCCGATGTCCACTTGTTCCTCCACTGACGAACGGCAAATCTAATTCGTAAACTGCAATTTACACACTGAACTCATACCAGTAACTGGATGCGCTTGCCAGCTACTCGGTTAAGAAGTTGTGCTATTATTTTATGGTAAGAATAACAGCAATTCAAACGAGCTCGATTACTTTTTCTCTAAACTTTTAGATTTCTACATCTTTACACCTACTAACTACAGAATTCTGAGAAATATTTGCACTTTCCTAATGCATGTTTCTTTAATTCAGCTTCCGAGCGGCTAGGATTCTTTTCACAACTACGTGACAACTGCAATAATCCTGTTCGCTGAACGAATACTTTCCGGAAAGAATTTAACAAATAGAGCCAATCTTGTGATACTCCGATGGGTGTCAGTTTGGAGTAACTATATTAAAAATAGAAAAACCAGCCCAGGAACTTTAAGATAGCTTCAAAGATTGGCTACATACTACCTAATTGGGATGTGCTACTGACGCACATCCATAGCACGGTGTGAGCCACGGTCAAGCAGTTTGGTAGCTCGTCAGTCATTTCAACCTCAATAACATTTGAGCAACCAAAGGACTTCCTTAGATTCTACATTGATATCTTCTGATCCCGAATAAATTCCTTTTTAGCTTTCGAATGCCTAACGAATGAAGTGTTTTGGGCGACAAGAACTAGCAAAATGAAAAACGGATTGCGCGCAACAACCTCCTTTCAGATAATAATGAGGAAGCTTGTCAAAGCTTTCGATCAAGAGAGATGGTCACTGCAGAGTATGCTTGAACCTCGTAACCGGTTGGGAAAACAGTGTGCGCAGTCTCATAATCCTAGGTTTTGGAGAGTAACCTGACATCCGCTAACTTCGTGCAATTTGGTTTCAAGTAACGTAAATTTGACGAACACTCGGGGACTGAGCCTACCTGATGAGCCCCAAGAAGGGCGAAACCGGTTGCAACATCCATTTTTCCTATCAGCATAGGCAAAGCTAACCGTCCAATGTGAATGCTCTAATTCCCAAAGTAGGGGGCTACAGAAGGGTGGTCGATGTAAAGGGGGCACGCCGTGCAATAGGTATTTCGCACCACATTTAAGGCTGACTGCACACAACATTAGGACGAATTAAATCGTTCTGACCTCAATTTGCAAGACCAGAATTTCACCTCAGGAACACCAAGTGAGCGAATTTTAGTTTCTTTAGTCTCCGTCACGATAATCAGACGAACTTGACATATTCAGTTTTTTACTTTGAGTGAAGAAAATGTCACCTGTATGAGACTTTCACCTACATGGCTTCGAAAATTCTAAAAGTGAAAATTCGGAATGTCTTTTCAGTGATAAAGCCCATGACGTTTTCTAAAGTGGACCAAATTCTCGTAGATGAGCATGCATTCCGCCGAGAATGTAATTTACTCAGCTCTAGCGTCTACACGCTTCGTTACGGGAGGAGAGAAAACTTTACGACTTTACATGCATTTTCTTTGATTTGCACACTTGATTTCTTCTCCAGCAAAACATACCGAAAAAGACTGTACCTGTAAAACGGATGTCCCGAAAATTTCTGGGTTTATTCTGGTGTACAACAAATTGTGCATCGTCCTGGTGACACTGAATCCGCTTGCTAAAGGTCCAGGTAGCTTAAGTCGACAAGGTCACCCAACTCCTTCACTTGAGTGCATCTGAGTTTAGAGAGTAGATTCTGAACAGTTTTTTCCAGAAGATTCCAAGACATTCAATCAAAACACAGCACATATTTTCACGATTTATCGTGAATGATCATTCCTCCGACCAATTGGCAGTACGGTCAGTGAATTTCGCGTTCGTTCGACATCTGGTAATTTTGTGGAATGTAGGTCAATTAGGTGCTCTGCTGCGTTGTTTGTTTGAAGAGCCTGACAATTGGATTGAGAACGCTTCTTCTCTACTTGTCCAGATATTGTCTGTGCAGATTTGAATAGACCGAAGTCTGTCAAGGCTTATCGTTTAGGAAAACCGTCAAGCGATTGCCTTTTGGTAGATTTCAATGGTAATAAACCCCTCACACTCAACAATTTGTATATCTTTGAAAATAAATAACTGTCATTGAAAAATCTAAGAATTGGACATTAGCTTGCATTACTCTGTTGGGTTTGTCCGCAGAATATTAAGTGTTCCCATCAACAAACTCACTGACAGAAGAAGAAGTAAGGTTTTGATGAGGTGCAGACAAGCTAGGAAGCTTATCTGAAATGTTTCATTAAAACTCTGATAAGAAAATTATCAGCAATCTGTGACACTCTTCACCGTGTCTCTCTACCAAACGGCAGTCACTCTTTTGAGCGAAAACACACGCAAATCATTCGCATTTTTCGTTATTTGCGTGACATAGTGAGGAAAACGGGGAAAACAAAAGCAGGTGGAAAACATGATGTGAAAATTGTCATTCATTTTCTGGAGAGGAAAGGCGGATATTTGCAGGAAACTTGGTAGCGGCCGCTTACACACATCATCCACACACAATTGATGATTGTTAATAGAATGTTTCTTTTAGGGTAACTGCAATGGACCTGAAACACAAGAACAGCTGACTGTAACATTTTTACAGCCCAATCGATTACTGACACAAAGCAATGGCCGGAAGTTGAGCAGTACCCAGCCGCATTGAGGTAATGCAGGTTGAAAGGCGTGATTTGGCCCGACTGATTCCACAAACTGATCTGAATGTCCTGTGTGTGCGTTCGGGAAGAGAATGTCTTAAAATCTTCCTAATGGCCTGTTGTACAATTTGAACACCAAGCAGCGAAAAAACCCAACTGGCTTTCTGGTTCTCGAAGTTATTATTTCTCCTTTTGAAGATTTTACTCCTGTCTATTGAGGTTCCAGTCACTTCTTTTGCTGTTTGGATGGTATAGTATTGTACCTTCGGATATATGGACTTACTAAATAGCAGGCTATTCTCTTCCGCATGGAAGTGACAGAAAACTGATGTTGTATTTGTTTAGTATCAGGATACCTCATCAGGTAAAACTTTCGAATTTGAGGTATTTTCTCACGTCTGGACCAAAAAGTACATATTTCTAGCCAAGCATTTATTTGCTTGCTCAATCATTTCGAAGGCGAGATCCAAACCATCGTTAAAAATGTCTCTCCTGTATGGAGATGTACAACTGAATGTGCGATACGATGAGTTTTCCAGAGTTCACTTGGGTCGAAAGTATCATTTTCCGTCAGAACGTCGAGAAACTGACTAGCATTTGCCGCAAACCCATTATCGGTTTTACCTGAAATCCGAAAGAAAGCGCATGCCAGTTTTAATACTTGTAGAACTTTCTGATCTCAAGCAGAACAAGAATTTTCTGGAAAACCAACAAACGAAATGTCATTTTTCGTTCCATCTTACATAATTGATACAGTCAGTTTCAACTTCATTGTCGTGGTCTGTCTGGCTAAGACACTTTCGTTATAATAATGTAAACTGTCCAATAAAACCAATTCACCATGCTGCAGTTAATGTCCATTCCTAAAATTCACCTGGAAATGATGCCTTTTTTCTTGCCTTTAAAGGTTAAAATATGCCGACCTGGCATCGAAAGCTCCGGTCCACCATCGATTTTGCCAAGGAACCCTGTTTTGTACCGTCATAAACAGCTAGCGTGTCATAGGTCGAGCGCTATTCTCACTGCCTTATGCTGCAAAACGAAAAGTGCAGCCAGCAGTACTTTGCCCGGCGAATAACAAGTAACGTTCGTTGAGCTGTTAACCGTCACAATCTGTCAGGAAATGCTTGACTCATCGTTAGAGTACCCGGGTACCTGAAACGTTGTGCAGCCGCGCTATTTAAACGGCGGTTAATCAGATGAATTACTGACCAACCATATCGTCCAAAATCTGCGTTAACTTGTCTTTATATACCTCTTATTAAAAGCAACCCGTTAGTCGCTCAACACAGTACCGCCACAGTGTAGTGTGGAGTTGGCGGGTTAGAAAATGACTGGTTGAAGTAAGAAAAGGCAAGATTAGTCTTGTACAATCTCCCTGGTGTTGTTTTATCCCTGTGTGCCATCTGTCACGTTCAATGAAGCGACCATTCTTCTCTACGGTAGCATGCCCCTTTTTTTAAACAGCCATGGCTGCTCTCGGTTTTGAGCTTCCCAAGTCCGCGATCAGTGGCTCATGGTTATCTACTGTCTTGGGCACCGCAGGTGACGATTTCAGTCGGGGTGAGTGGAACTGACCGATTTTTTCGCTGCCTGGTCATGCTTGCTAAGCACTTGGTGACAGTCGGTAGTTTCATCAGTTTCCACGACTCAAAGACTCACGTAACAGCGTATGAGTTGCTACTTTCCATTCCTGAATTGCCTTAGGATGCTGAATTCCACATCATCATTCAGAAATACCGAACATGTTTCAAGAGGCCCTTTATCGCACGCTCCCCTTAGACCACTTACTGTTTTACTGTCCGTCTGCTAATACTGCTTGATTTAGATGTGTCATCATGCCAAGTAACAACTTCTGTAGCTTGTGTGCTTGTTTCGTTCTATCCACTCCTCATGACCATCGTGTTAAGTAATTTAACCCATCTACGTCATGTCATCAGGGGTCGGACAGCACCTTCAAGTGGACAGTAACAGTATTGTAACTGCCGGTTGATCGGTAAATTTAAGCACTCTCTCAGGCGTGATTACGTTTGAACGTTCAAAAGTGACCATTCATTTGCGTCCACCGTGCACAGTGATAACATGCTTACCTCGCACGTTATACTTCCGGTATTCAAACCCAGGAACGGCTAAGGTATTGTCGGGAGTAATTACAAGAGCAAAAATTTAAATGTGTGCTTTGTTTCTTTGACTTCGACTCACCAGCCTAACTGTGCCGATCGGAAAAGAACTGCTTCAAAAGGAATGGTATAACTGATGGTAGTGTGAAGGAGATTTGGTAATTTTCAACTGAGTTTTCATCATAACAGTAAGGCCAGTCTATGATGAAAAGCCTAGCGATGTTGCACAGCTGCTTCATCCTTATCGGGAATTATCAGCAGTGCGCATCTCAAGAACCTCAGGCGGCTTTCGAACGTATGAAAGTCCGGCCAGTGGCCGAACAATTAACTGTTCGGCGATGAGCAGCTGTACGGCAGCACGACTAGCTCGCACTTAAATGGGGTGTAGTGCTGCCTCTTTTGCAGGCACAGAAACCACACCACACAGTCATCTATCGATTGGCTTCTCGCTTTTCTTGGGGCTTATCGGATAGGCGCAGTTTTCGAGTTTCTGGAAACCTCGTAAACGGGAGATTCAGCTGAGTTCCAGGTGAGTCTTACGTCAAAACCAAATTGGTATGCAAATGAGTGTATCTCTCTAATTTCATGCAATTTGGGCTCAAGTAGAACATAAGGTTGACGGAAACTCGGGGACTTCGTGTACCTAATGAGCTCCAAGAAGGCGGAACCGGTCGTGGGCTGTCGGAAAGCTTTCAGCAACTTTATGAGTAATGTATTGCGTTTATACCTGTATCGCGATATCTCGAATATGTTACTAACTGAAACGTGAGGCGGCCTAAGGCAGTATATTCATTTGCTTGAACACATCATAAACGACGGATTCAGGTGGGTTCCAGGTGAGTCTCCTGTCAAAGCCAAATTAGTATGCAAATGAGTGTAGTTCGTTAATTTCGTGCAATTTAGCAATTTATTGGAAAACAGCTTACACAAAAATCATGCACAATCATGCAGTTGTGGGATGTTATCGACTGCACGTGCCCATCAAGAAATTAAAAGAGGGTGGTCAGCTCTGTTCAGCCGAAAACTTGCAGACATTGTTTGAAAAACCGGTAGATCTTCAGCAACATAGAACGCCACTCGCATCAGACATTGTGTAGTTTTAACCAAACTCCAACAATCATGCGTTGAAATTTTGACCCAAACTAAAATGTTGCGCAAATTCAAAGATTCGTTTGCTGTGCGCTGTGGTGGCGTCTAGATCGATATGCTCCATTAGTGCAGTGCAGCCTGCTGAAGATTCCAAACGAGAACGACACAGTCAGAAACTCTACGTCAAAATCAAAAACTTATGAGATTCTTCCATGCCCAGTGTCAGAACAGCCATGAGCTACAAGCATAATTCAAACTTCTCAGCAAGAGAAACATTAGGCGCTACGGTAAGCGGATCCTGAGCCGCCCACAGAATGCTCCGAAAATATCAGGTATATGAAGAGATGGCCACTGCCAAAAAAAGACCTAAAAAATCCACTAGGGTAAAGGGTAAAAGCGGGTACCGGGCGCCTAAACCAGCTTGATTGATCTTTGTTTTTCTGTCTTCAGCTGTTGGCCAAGCTCTGATTTCAAACCATCTATGGACCAAGTATGAAGCACCTGACAGCGTGGTTGCTGAATGGTGCTTCATCAACTTGATATAAGTGTGAACCAACTGAGGCTCGCAGAAAAAGTGGACTTTAGATGCATTTGGCATCCCGGATGGTCCTATCCAATCCGAGTGGCGTGTGAACCTCAAAATCAGCGGATGGCGAGCTCCAGAGTTCTGTCCCCTAAATCCAGGGTGAGACCAGGACCTTGAGAGAAGACCGGCGGGAAAATGTCTCTTTTCATCACCTGAATATCCGGTAGGTATCCAGCACACACATGAGCCATGCATCAAAACTTCATTTGTGATTCCCACGGCGTGTGCAGGCCCGGGCCCTTTTGAACTAATATTCTCCGTCGCCAAATTCAACAGTATTCAGGCATTTTACCCGCCGATCTCTGATCCTTCTCCTTTGCTACATACCACCAAATAAGTACGAAAAGAGTCTCATTGCTGTACGGCCTATACTAAGCCAACGTTCCCCAACATGACGCTGCAGGCAACATCGCGTCATCATCGGCCAAAAATGATATCCTGGGTTTCCTCGTTGGGTTCGAGTTGGCGGCATGAGATACATGAGAACATGGGCGCAATCAACTGAACAAGATACGCACTTCCAAACCCTCGATTCATGCACTGTTAGTCGGAACCCCGTCTACACGACTCACGTGTTATCCTAAACATAACTGAAACAGTTCATATAACCTAAGATCATCCATAGTTAACCACGCATGCCAGGTCGGCAGCTGGCTTTAATTGCAGGCTTTGTGATGCACAATTGAATACGGCGATGTGATACACTCATCAGGAACCACGGCTTGTGAACCAGAACACTGGGCGATAGATCTCTGGTCATTCAGTTGGGTTCCTGAAGACTCGTCTCTGCAAACCGTCAGTCACTGAATAAATAAAACTGAATAAAAACACTTAGGAGAAAAGCGAAAATAACTTATGTAAAAGGTAGATAAACTTGTAGTGCTCGGTATGGTTCAGAAATAAAGCTGGTGTCCAAGTCGGCGAACCTCCGAAAAATTCCCAAAGTTTTTGCGGAGTCTGATTCATCTGTCAGTAAGAATACTTACACAAAACGATCAACTCTTGGACAATTTTAACCGAGGCATAAAACTCTCGGTCAATATTCGCAAAGAATGTTTTAATTGACGTACCGCACCGAGAGTTTAGGTTAGTCCAATAACTGTTTTTCTGTTTCCACGGCCTCTCAAATTCGGCTGAGGTTCTCACGGCCATGTCCCTTCCCTCTCACCTCAAACAATTTACTTTATCACTTCAGAAGATTGGAGTGAGGGATTCATTCCAGCAGACTGTGATTCTGCTATCATAGTGCTGATTTTTACAAGCAAAGCAAGCGACGGCCGAAACAACCACTAAGGGTCAGCTTATTTCCCTTTAGCAGAGCTGTCCTCTTCAGCCGGAAGAATCCATTTTCCAAACTACATAAGTGATGAGAGCGACGAGAATTTTACTCTAACAGATAATGAACTGTACCATAATCCTCACATTTCTTGATATCAAGGCTGCCTACAAATCAGGTGAAATGGGTGCGCTATGGACTTTTTATTACTAAAAATGGGATATTTGAGGAACCATTAAATGTCGGGTCGAATCAGCATCCTCCCAAAAGAATCCCCCAGTGTTCCCCTTCCTAAAGGTGCCAAACTGGCTGCTCATAATAAACAGAGACCTACAGTATACAGCTGATGTCGTTCCACTCCTCAACAATGGTCACGCTAATCAAAGTTTACTGAACAAAATATAGAACAGTGTTGACTGAGTTTCGTGCTCTTCAGGTGCTTCTAAAACCATGCCTCGCAAGTGAAGATGGATGTTATCTTGAGGGTAGGTGAAAAGCCTACCTGTCGGAGTATGTGCTACATCCCTCGCAGTGTACACGACTAGGTAATACCAAGGATGAGGATACCTGGTCTTCACTTGAGGGAGTATATATATAAAGCCTCAGTGTGGCCCATCCTACTATACAGTGGAAACAAAATGGCCCTGAGAGTGGAAGACATCCAACTGTCTTTGAGCATCAGTGCAGTGGTAGTACTGTCACAATATAAGCAACAGCGAGCTCCACCAATACTTGAACGACTAAACTCAACGGACTCCAGTCAAACAAGTCTAAAACAAGTCTAAGTAATTCGTGTATTTTCTTCGAATGCCCACCCCTGTCTACAACTTGGTGCGCTTTTTTCACAGGAATAAGAAACAAGTGAATAAAAAACCACTAGGATGACAGATGAGTAGAATTGAAGGCTGGAGATACTTGCCACTATTTGGTGTGTGCTACCTCGCTTGCTGGATTCTAAATGAAAGCAAGGATGCCGTAGAAGAAAGCAAGATGTGGTTTGATCGATCACGGAACGAGTAGTCCATTTACACGTATCATGTGCATGCTGTTATGATGAAAAACCGATTTCAACAGCACACCTATAGTGAAGTCATTTGCTGACCCCTCTTCCTGATCGGCTTCATGTTATCTGGTACACAAGCCTGATAGTCAGCGTTTTTGATGTATGCATACATGTACACATACTCTCTTGTACTGGCAGCATTCCCAAAAACATTCGCTGGTAGACGAAGGACCAAAATTTTTGAGAGATATAAATTTTACAAGAACATCACTCCCTTGTACAATGCAATAGTAAAAAATAAAACATGTTCATTTTCTTCCACGAGTTTTGAAAAATCGTACCAGAATTTTCTCGAAGAAACTCAGTGTTCAAAAAAACTGACAAGAAAGTAAAACCACCGAATCAAATTTTTAATTTACCGGAAATAAAACCAGAATTTCTGCTTTAGAAACGATAGGATAGCGGCTGAGTGAGACACAAAAGGTTATATTAGTCACTCGTATAATGTTCGAATACTCCGAATAACGAGTACTTGTGTGCACAATGAAAAAGTAGCTGATCATCATTACTGAAAGTAGCATGCAGTTATAGTTCCACTGTTTTTTTTCTAGGTAAAGTTGCGTAAAGTTGAGCGCTATCTGCGAAGGCTCAAAGCTTACTATCGGTTTATGAGAATAAGGGATCAGCAGGAGCCAATGAATGTGTTAAACTTTTCTGGAAGGATGCCTGATAGAGGTTACGTAAGTGTCACACAAGTGCATCGAGCTTTTCAATTATCCGAAAATGTATTTATGAATTAAGGTTGCTAAAACACTACTTCCTTCAAGCACAAGTTTTGTAATTTGTTGATGCTGTTTTTACTATTAAAGTGCACGTGGCTTCAGATCAATTTAGTTTTTTGTCCTCAGCCTGATCGAGGGGAATCTGTTTATATCGTTCAGCTATAACATCTTCTCGGTGCCTAGCTATCATGCCACCTGAAGGAAGCATGAGGGCAGGGATACTTCCAAGTTGCCCAATCCTAGACAGGAGAAAACGAGATGCAGAGGTCGGGTTTGAACTACGGAGCTTTCGGTTAGTAAGCTCGCGCTCTAACCACTGAGCTATGTCGCCCCCAGGATTTGTATATTTTAAATGAATGAACCAAACCGAAAAGAAATTGGCAAATTCAGGTTTTTTGCATGAGGACCTACACCCGAATGACAACCTACTGCGGTTTCCCAGTTGTAACACAACGGTTGGGGACACTTAAATGAAACTGTGAAATGTAAACTGTACGGTGTCCATGCGGAAGCGTGCTGGTCACGAGAATAATTAGACATACTGCCACGTCAACAGAACGAGGTACTGTTCACGTCATGTTGGTTGATGGGACCTAAAGCGGAGGTTTTGTTGTGATTAAAGTAATGTAACGGTACATGAAACAGTTCTTTTTATTTTCTACGCTGGTTTGTTTGTACGTGTTGTCCGGTGATCGAAAAAATGCGATATATATTGATCGTGTAACTTCTAGCATTTTCAGCCACGTATTTGACGCCAAGAGAATGGTGGACTGTATTGGCCGAGAAAAGCCTAGCGACGCTGTGATGCGGATCCTCCAATAGTCTGAATAAGAAGCAGCCATGTAATTTTGCCTCAAGACTAAATCCGATTTCCGCCTAGTGCCATTAGCTAATTAGCATCGAATGAACTGGTACATAAGGCTGAGTGTATTCTTCTCCAATTCCTAAACACTCGGTTTTTCCGGACTACCAACACTGCAGATTTGAGTGAGTCAACCTGAATATTCATTTTTCCAAGAATTTGTTTTGCCCTGTAAACAGTGATTCTGACTAATACGCATCTCCTGACCATTAGTGTGAAGTTGGAAAATTTCAGTCAACAACAGACTGGTCACAGTGAGTGGTGAAAGAGAAAACCGAAAACTATAAAAAAACATCAAAATATCTACTTACAAGTGAACCAAAAACAGGTGTAGTCATATTCAGTGTCACACAGGAATACGGATTATCATATCTTTCAACTTACAGAAATTCCTAACTTCCTTAGTTATTGATGCTCACAAACCTATTTATAATCGTCAGGTGCTGGATTTAGGAATGAACATTGTGAAATAAATGCTTACACTCATGTCCAACGCATTCTCTTCGTCCCTGGATATTCTCGTGTTTTAATTGACACAGTTCCACTTATATGGTTGACGAAAAGCGATAGCTCAGTAGAGGATTCGGCCTCCTTGGGGCCCTTCACTTCGAAGCTTTACTGACCTTTTTGTCCGTTTACTGTATAACCTAAAAAACAGCGCGCATGTGAGCAAACTTTGGCATTTCTTTTGATAATTAAGATAGCTATAACGTGAAAATTGAATGCCTGTCTCGCTTCTGGTATCCTGCAGCCATGATGATCAGGATACCGAAGTATTTCGCGTGAGAAAAGCGCTACTCATGAGACTGTGAGCCACTTGATTAGTATTGTGTCAAATCGAGGAAATTACTTCAAAATCATGAATAAGCTTTTAGCCAAAAGAGGTGGTGTTTGCGCAGCAAATTTATACGGACAATATCATAATCAGGAGATCTGACTGAAGTGCATTTGTCTCCCCCGTTAAAACCGAATTGGTGTGCAAAGGAGTGTAGTTTGCAAATGAAACTCAATTTGGGTTATGGTAGAACAGGTTGCTGACGAACGTTTGGAGGCTGGGTCTAATTAATGAACCCTAAATAGAACAAAACCAGCGGTGGAACTTTGAAGCGTCTTTACCTCCCTCAGTAGTATTATCAAACCGAGGAAATTAGCTGATGTGAGGCACGGCCTACCAGCTGAAACGTAATCTTCCCTTCACGTGGCACAAACGCCGTCGAATATTAACGCGAACAAACCGACGCGCTCATTCAAAGCCAGGTACCTCAGGAACTCGGTAGCCGTGCTAAATATTTGTGCGTCAATTTCAGAGTATTAGTACTGAAGTACTTGTATGGGATGTACGGCACCACTAGGTTCGTTGATGAAGGAACACACCAGACGATCTGCGAATGTACCGAAACGGTTTTGGGGATTGGAGAAATATACCCTGGGGTGTTGTCAGTTTGCAATAATAATACTACCTGAGGCTACTCTGAAAATGGAAACTACTAACCTACTAGTCTCCTTGATGCATCGAAACTAAGTTCTCAAAGGATTTTAGTTTCCGCTTGTTTGACCATGCCTTTATCCACCAAATGTCATCGCACTTGTCTGCTAGTTCTCTCTCCGAATCCTGTACTTTATCAGCATTATGTTGAAGCAATATAGCTCGTGGAGTTTTTTCAGTTCAGAAACTGAATAAACCAAGATATCGCATAGTTGCTGCGTCTCAGGCAGCCCTGATCATTCACGCTGGGACCTGGATAGTATGAAACCCGAACTGTCTTCCTTTGTCTCGTATTAAACATACTGCAAAAGCGTTTGAGGTGATTCTCCTGACGTCACGCCAGTTCTCTGAAGCAATTCGACAGCCTGCTTCTGGCTTTGTCCTTCTTGGGGCTCATCAAATTGACCCCGCCCTTGAGTTTTCATCCACTTTATGTTCTAATTAAACACTTCATTGTGAAAAGTTGGCTGAAATTCGCAGACTAGGTTGATGGTTGCTAATGGCTTAAGTATTTAACGCCCGCCCGACAGTCATAAATGACATGAACGTGTTGTGTCAGAGCGACACATTACACACATGAGAAGCACAAACATTGGTTTATCGAAGAAATCCTAATGTCCAAGTATGGATATATGGCAGCATTGGATAGCAGATGCCAGGCGTAACATCCGAAAAAACGTTTTTATGAATTTTACTCGATTCTCAGTTGAATGAAACTGGTATATCTACGTACGACTATGTCTTCGCCTAATCTGCAGCCAAACGGAGTATTGAAAGAGTTTTGGATGACCACAGAGTACATTACTCACGGTGATTGATTGTGCTTTTTCGTATAAATTTACTACAGGCTGATATTTGGCAGATGGCCATATATGGTTCTTTGTTTCTGCATAAACTTCTATCGTCCGTGGATTAAAGTGGCGGTACTTTTGCACGATAGTTTGTTATGTAGTGCGCACAAAAAAGACAGCATCCATCCGTGAAAGTAAGCAGCGATTTCTGTCATGTCGTCTTACATCGGAATCTGCATTTCCACAAGTAAGAAAACCCGATACCGGTACGTCTTTCAAATAGCAATCTTCGAGGACATACTACTCAAGTATTTTGATGGAGGACAGTTTCCCAAATTTTTGGCAAAAATTCGATTGCTAGGGTTTGCTTTCTTTTCTGGAGGTTCCAGGATTAAAATTGGGTGGAACGTTTGCCAGTTATAATAAAGCAGCTCTGAAAAAAACGGATGTCGGAAGAAAGCGGTTTGATGTTTTTTTCTGAACTCATATGCGTACGTTTCGTTGCATTTGGTGAAACAACAATTGGGCTAACATATGTCACCTGTTAAAGCTATTGGTTTAGGAAATTTCTCCAATCTGTGGATGAACCCAATCGGGACGTGGATTTTTTTTAGCCAAATTCGAGGTACTGGTCTAACTGTCACCAGCTGGAGAATTTACGCCCACAGCTGCGTTGTGCAATGTGCGAAACACGGTTAAGAACAGTCACTGTTAGATTAGCAGCTCTGGCATTCAACTTAAGGCTCATTGGGGCTGAACATTTTATCACTCATTTCCACACTAACTGTGTAGAAAAATTCGTTTCCTTACACACGCAAGCTAGGAAACGCTAACAGGGAACGGACGCCTCATACTACGTTGACTAAGATTTGTTTTTGGATACTTTACAAAAAACACGGTTACTCTTGCTCCTCGTTTTGCTGCTGCGTTTTGGACCGCTCTGAAGAGATCCTTTCCTCCCATATACGTGCCACGTGATCAAAATTGTCACGCTTACAATAGTTCGTTGATGAAGTCAGCTCAGGAATTTGACAACGCTTTAGTTAGTTGGCCAGAAAGATCAGACAATTTATCTGAAAATTGCAAGCATTACAAGAAAAGTGCTTGTCTGATATGGCGAAATACATTGGGAAACAGAATTTGAGAGGCGAGTATGAAGCGGAGAACCTAAGCGGTGATATGCTGTTAGTTGATTCTTTGGTTGCAAGTCTACCGTTTTCTGGCTGTAATCGTTGAAAAACTGATTAAGGAATTGAATAGGAAGCAAGCTAGGAGATACTGGTTAAGGAAGAAGGGAGGTATTCGCCGTAGCCTGGTTCAACCTACTGGCTTTGCTGTATCAAACGAGTTATATAAACACAGACAGAAGCAGAATGACAAACAGGCAGGCAGATGAGAGGACACACTTCGATAGATAGATAGATAGATAGATAGATAGATAGATAGATAGATAGATAGATAGATAGATAGATAGATAGATAGATAGATAGATAGATAGATAGATAGATAGATAGATAGATAGATAGATAGATAGATAGATAGATAGATAGATAGATAGATAGATAGATAGATAGATAGATAGATAGATAGATAGATAGATAGATAGATAGATAGATAGATAGATAGATAGACTGATTTCGTGACCAAACTTGATAACTAATCGGAAATAGGGCCTTCACATATTCATATTCGTTGTGAGAATCCAGATATGGGTTTCGACCCTTTGATGTGCCTGGTGCTCTACGAGCCAACTGTTTTGAGATTTGTTCACATAATATCCTGTTTGCTGTATAAAATCGAATTTTATCGCAAGCATTAGCAAACTGACTAGGGAGCTTGTTATCAGAGACGCAGTATATAATTGTTGAAAGCAAAATAATCCAACTGGCATGACAATTGTCATCAATCTTAGTCCAAAACCCAATTCTTTTAACTGTAACAAACTGGTGTCCCCCAAATTGCAATGAGTTGCAAGAAGTCTGCCTGTCTGCCAGTGGGCCATGTCATGATTCCAACTCTGTGAGCTGCAGGCACGTAACTGCAGGATAGCTGTTTTTGTTAAACATCCCTTTATTTTGCTGTGGGTCTTCCAGGCGTCTTTTGTCGCCTGCAGTAGCGGAATCGTGCAGTTTTAGACAAGGTCAAAACCGGGTAGATTGGGTACATTGGCAATGGGAAAGGGCATTCTGGGCGACATAAACTGACATAATTTTGCTACATTTTGCCAGTAGGAATTTCCGTGTGGATAATGTTGTCCCGATATCATTCGTGGGCCTACAAACTGGCCTACAAATAATGTGTGTGTAAAATAAAAGAGAATGGCAAAGATACGGTGCAGAGATAGGGAAAGAGGCTGTCCAAAAGCTGAATGTATCATACTGTGAATCAGCCGAGTTAACGTTCGTCATCATGGCTTCTGAACATACAGGCAGAGATTTCTGTGAGGTGTTTTTAGTTTTTACCCAGAGATGTTACGTCCTCTTGTTGGCCATATAAACACAAGCAGAAGCAGAAGGATCCCCCACCCAACCGCGTACTGAGAAGGTCTCCTCGCATGGTGACCAAATGTTTGCGAGCCAATTGCCAAACTCAGAGAACAGATCAAGTGCCACACGATCAACAGTCGATTTTGCAGGATTCTGCCCAGAGTCTGGCTTCACATTTCAAGAATTTTATGTCATCGATTGCTCATAAAAATTTGGATGTGCTGTTATTTGAAAATTATAGGGAACCATACGCAAATATCACTGCTGTGAGCGAGTTTATTGAGATGATAACAGAAAACTTATGGTATCACTTTTTCCACATCCCATCTCACACTTGCAAAAAGGCCTTTTCAGATGTTCCTCGTTAAGAAATCAAGTAAAAATTGCGCTAAAAGTTTGCCAGGCATCTGTGCTTTTGTTTTGTGTTCTACATAGTGTTGATTTTCGGACTGTTCTAACCGATTTGAGGAAGATTGCCAGCGACAACTCTGCTCCTCTGAGTAACAGACGTTTACAACCATTCTTATTTTATTGGCCATTATATCAAATGTCCGAAAATTCCACCCATTATCAAGGGACAAAGTTAGAGTTGACCAGACCGGTCGTTTTCAGTGGTTGTCAGATTTAAACGGTAACCTCTACTCATCATTCCTATTATTCCTGTTCCTGGCAAACAGTCGCACAGTTAAAAAATGGAATGCAGGGATTATAAAAACCAGTTATGCCTGGAACATGGAAGTTTATAGCATAAAATTAGGTGACGGTAAGCCTGAGAATTTTCAAAGTAGCTGGTCTGTGCTAGGACCAGTCGGAAGCCTCAAAGAGACCAAAATAAAATGAAACGACTATCAGTTAGAAAGGACAAGTCGAAGTGGCTTCCACAGCCGGCGGTGATGAAGAATTTAACTAAATCTGCTCTCACAGTAGAAAACACAAGTGCGGCTGACTGCTGTACAGCGAGCAGACATGTGACCATGAATGTGAGTCAGATGTGCATCCGTTTTGTTAACTGGGAAAGGCTTTCCATCATCTCTGAATGAGAGAGGCTTGTAAAGCACATGGCCTAACCACTGTAACCTGTGGAGTGTGGTCAGATGATTTGTGGATGGAGAATAAACTTTCCCGAATACCATTTAGGGTAATTCCGCATTACTTACCTGATGTTCCCACGAGACTCACGTAATGCTTCGTAAATACTTATGTTCAACCACAGAGATCTTCCACACGCAGCCGTCACGTCTCCTAACCACAAGGTAGAACAAACCAAACCGCAGCATTGTACACTGCCATTGAGCTAATGTCACCTCGGCCCCACAACTGTCATATGTTAGCAAACTTAGTCCTGTCTTTCCCACTCTTCAATGACGTATGCAGCTGTCCGGACAAATGAATTTCTCTACCATATCAATTGTTTCACCTGCAAGCTTGAGGTTTGGCTTCGATCCCATTGCACCTCGCAGCAGCAAGTTACAGTCTACAGGTGCGAACTGCCTCTTAAACAATACAGTAAAAGTAATTAGACTGTTGAAAATAATTTGCATTTCTAGAGTACCTGATTCAATAATACCAACATCTATGGAGTATTCAGTGTTTATCAACAAAGGCTCTGGGAGGATTTTGATTCCAGAGTGTCAGAGGTAAGTAAATGAGGTTCAGAAAGCACATCGATTATAAAGTTATAAAGAAAAGACGATAGAGGATATCCTTGTCTGATCGTGATGCGATCGTTTCCTGATGCGGAAACTTTCTTCATTTTTCAGGCTTTTGCGATCCACCAGCGCGTTTTGTCAATCCCAAGGTTCTTTATTGTTTGACGTTTGAGAGATCTCCGCGTGCCTTCGCAGTAGTTTGTATGACTTTCATGGTTTAAACCAGAGCTGCTGATCTTGACGAGATCTAGTGGTCTTCGGGCTGCAAGAGCTACCTGGAGAAGGCTGTTTCAAAAGCTGTGATCATATCCGCTCCACCTTTCCAAAGTCACCATCCAAACCACTATCAAAATCATTGTGCCTGACGCTTTTTGGAAGCTTCATTTTGACCAACTCGGGGCGTCAGTGTTTAGATACAGAAATGTCTTTCAGACGATAAACCAAACGCCTGTGAATTAGCCGACCAGTTCCCGTAAAAACGCAAGTGGATAAGTGTGCCCGCACAATGCCGTGATGGGAGTGCAGCAGTGTACGATAATCTTGCACGATTACCTTGTCTCGAAGCTCTCCACCGGTAACTGCTTGCCACATGGTCCAGCTAAATCCACAGCTGGTTTGCATTTAGTGGCTCCCAAGCCATATGATGCGAGCGCTTGCGTTGAAAGTCTGCGCTGAATAGTGACGAATGACTTTTATCACCTACATTCGTATTCTGGGCGGTGAGCATCAACCCTTAATCTGTCCCCAAGACGGCCTCCATCATGACTTAGTCGGTCAACTTGTCAACTCAAATCACCTGCCAGCATCACAATGTCTGTGCTTCCCGCTGGTCGGAGTAACCATGACAAATATCTATCTATATCTATCTATCCGTTTATATCTTTCTCAGCTTCATAGATGCCATCTGTCGCGGGGCGTTGTGACACAACATACACCTTTTATCACACCCAGATGCACTGGTCTTGACTGAACCAGTCGGCCTAAAAACGACTGTTTACTGGAATAATGTCCAGTGAGGCGCTTTCAGTCTTTGGGCTGTGCACAACTCCCACACCGTAAGAAAAAAGATCCGTTGCATCAGGATCTCTAGGCACCCGAAGGGTGATGCGTGGGAAATATAGGTTTGCTCCGAGCGGCTTGAGATGAATAAACAAGCCGGGATTTTATATACGCTTTTTCTATCGAAAGAGGGAACAAGGCCTGAGGAAGACCTACCTAATGGCCAAATTCACACTGTACATCTGTACGCTGAAAACACAAGCTTAGATACTGAGCACCGGTCAACTAGTTGCCAGATAGATGAATCAAAAGGACTTGCGCAAGAGACCGGTGGTGAGGAATCAAGGAATAAAGAGCTGTATTGGCGAAGGATATTTCCCGGTCGCCCATGTTGAAGAACCTGGTTTAGTTGAGGTACCATACCTTGAGTTCTTGACTCAAAAGTCTGACATACAGAACAGTTTGAGGACGTAAATTTCCCCCTAGCCACTGACTCAGCAGCTGGAACTGCGAAGCAGATATTTTAGAGTTTTTTTGGAAATCCTCCCCACGTCAATGACTCAATTATCTGACCAACTTGGTTGCATGGGCCGGCCTGGCCCGACGGGGCAGGAAGCAAAACATAGCTGCTTGACTCCTAATGCTGATGCGTACAGCAGATAACTTCTAAGCAGCGCCAGACTCTTTGATTTTAAATGTATCTTAATTATAGTGAATACTTCACTGATGTTCAGGCTCACAGGTTGAGCAACCGGATTTTGTAAATTTTACGGTAGGCGTTTTTAATCAGTCCTCCCTCGAAGGAAGGCAGTAATGCTGCCTCCATAGAGATGAACATGCTGGTCACTTGAAAAAACACCTTATCAACTTCATATTCCAATAACAGAGAATATTAAGAGCCACATGTAGACTGCCTCCTAATATGATTTCTTGCAGTACCGGGGCCCGCCATTCTTCGTTTCGCTCCTCCACATCGGTCTTCGTGACATGGTTAGGACTTTGGTAACTGAAAAGTAGCCAGCAGACCCTACTGAATCATTGCTGCGCTGAGGCCCGGCCACCACAATGAGGCTTACGGCTGTAGATAACGTAGATTCTGCTTATTGATGATAAGCATGCTGGAAACTTTCTCAACCGCCGGCAGTAATTGATGGGGTCCGCCGTGAGCGATCACATCGTATGCCAGTTAAAAAAGCTATGCATGGAAGCCGTATCAGACGCTGAAGATTTCGGCTAAATTTTTGCCTTATCTGAAACACTTCGGGAATCATCCAACCACAATAACTTTAACCACCCGACGCAAAAGGAAATCATATCAATGGCCAAGGGATCGAATACAGCTGTAGGTGGGGGAACATGAGGTACCCGCTCAACCATCCATCACTTCCGACAAGATAGGAACATTATTAGTCAGTCTCCTAATTGGCTAGTAATGCTTGATCCAAATTAATTTCTCGTGGACTGTTGTTTGATTAACGGTCCATTCTGATTGGAAAGGTTTAACCAGCTATAGATAAACCATCCCATCTGATTTCATACTGCCATTGAATTCAAACTTAGTTTCTATTCCCTTTTGACTCTTTTACAAAAGTGTTGGACTTTGGTTTACAATACAGTGCATTTCTATTATACCGCTGCATAAAAAAATTATAATGTGTACTATGCAGTGTACATATTTAACTGTACATAACCGATTGCATATGCATTTCGTTTAGGGTTGTTCCATTTTGCGCAGATCAAATTAGGTCGGTTGATTTGTCCTTAATTTAATCACGATAACAGTTATCTTTTTTATTCGGAGATGTTCTTGCTCACCCTTACTTTTCAGCTACGTCCCAATTGGGCGAATTCAACTCCGAATATTTGTTAACGGTGGTAAGCGTTCGTTCGCAAACTACAGCTACCCACCGTTTCTCTTTGTTCCCCTCAGAAAGACACGAACAAGTGGTTTTTGTGAAGTTGTTAAGTCACTCTCTTGAAGGGAATACCTCCGCTTCAAGTTGTTAGCTGTTTTGTTCCGGAATATTAGGCGGGGTTTGATTCGTTCCCTGCTGCATTAGGTGACGAGGCACGATTTCTAAAACTCTTTGATCCCATTTTGTTACGTTCCTTGCTGCATTAGGTGACGAGGTACGATTTCTAAAACTCTTTGATCCCATTTTTGGGTTTCCAAGTGAAAAAACAAAATGTTTCCCGCTATTACTAATTCAGACTGATTGGTTGTTTGTCTGCGACATTGCACCATAGGTGACTGAACATTCATTGTCGAGTGAAAAAACAAAATTTTTCCCGCTATTAACAATTCAAACTGACTGGTTGTTTGTCTGCGATATTGCACCATAGGTGACTGAACATTCATTGGTATTTCACAAGCGGTACCATCCTACGCAGTTTCAGTTATTCTTCAATGCCTTCCACCATTGAGAGCAATGCTCCATCAAACACTCGATTATTCCGATCATTCTCTGTTCTTCCTCCTTATTCCGTTATGGCCACGCTCAAGATCAAGTGAAGTGACATATATATATGTATATATATATATATATACGATAGCAGCATTTGGAACACTCACCGAGTCAAACGAAAGTTCAGAGAGGTTTGTATGAGTTTTCCTTCGGCTAAGGATAAATCAGTGCAGATCAAAAGTCGTATCATGATGAAATCAAAGTAAACCAAACGCAGTGTAACCTCAGTAACTTTTGTGCGACTTCACTCCATTTCATTAGATGAAAAGTTGGATCATGAAGAAATCAAAGTAAATCAAACGCAGTGTAACCTCAATAACTTTTGTGCGACTTCACTCCATTTCATAAATTTTCCACAAGCGAGAGTTTGGACAACGCATTGTCCACATTGTCCTCCGTGCATTGTTTGAAAAGCACTCAGAAGTAGCACTTTTCTAAGTTCACGTATTAGGTGCATGCATCATGCAGAGGAATTTCATTCGGCGCTCCTAAGTCTAAAGTGTCTGTTCCTAGAAGGGACAAAACTGAACTACTGCCTCACTTTCAACCGAATTTCCCCACTGCGAAACTGAATTTCTGTCCTTCAAAACAGTCTCTAATTATCAAGGGAATCGTGTGAACTGCTCTACGTGACAAAGTATGGCTTTATCTGTCTGGAATCATTAGCGGTGAGCGAGAGATGTGAGAGCGGCAAACTAGTAGAACCCTTCTCCAGTTGGACATCACCGTTGGAAATATTGCCTGAACCGAATAGATTCAGTGTAGATGCGAACGAGTTTGAAATCGCAACCGGAGAAATTTGCACGCTGGAATCCCATTGTGAAACTTGAGGAATATGGTTTAGAGACCCACAAACACATTAAAGAAAGCACCGTTGAATCTAGAAGGAAAACTAAAACAGATAAAACTGTCTTTTACAAAATTCGACGCTACGATTGTACTCAAAATTACGCAGGGGGAATGGGGAAGCTACCAACCAGAACCAGCGAAAAAAAACTTGCCACGAGCGGACATGAATAAGCCTTAAGTGTTTGTGCACGTGGATATCAAGAAGGAAAAGAATTCGACCAACACAAGTTTTACATACCGTACACGGCAAGAAACGGAGTTACGGATGCGAGAAACTCTGTTGCGGAAGCAATAAACAAGCGTACTGAGATTAACCTTGTATTTCAAATAGTCTGAAACACTTTGGTAATAAAACGTTTGCCACCAACCAGCGGAACGCACAAGGGTCATCCTTATACCTTAAGTTGAGATCATTTCCCTCAAGGCTTTACCTGTCATTCTCGGTGGCGTAACCTGGTGGTAATGGCTTCAAGTGTCTTTTTCTAAGCAGCATATGATTTTGAGTTGTATTACCATAAATAGGAAGCGTAACTCTCGGTCATGATGCATACTAATAGAACGATGTACTTAGACAAAATGTCGGGCACCTTTTCCCGCTAATAGCTTTCTTCTAGCACCAAACCGTCGCCCATTTGAACCAAACGCATTTCCCTCATTTACCAATGGCTTATCGGACTTTTGAGTTTTGTCGACAGTCACTGTTCCTCGTGTATTAACACCCTCTGGCATTTGACCCCGCACAAAACGGAACTTTTATAGTTTTTAATCCCTCTCCTTACTAGCTAAATGACAGGATGCTTTTACAAAATGCATTATAGGATATTCCTAGTACATCAAAGAAATTTCCAACACAGTGTCTTGCTGGGAAAAAGAGGATGAGGATATGAGGTATGTCATCTAACTGGCTTTGAAACTCATGGATTGAACAATGCCCCTAGATACTAGAGGCCAACTAACACCTCAGGATACGGTGATCGGTGATTTTATGAACAATTTGTGAGAAACCCACTGGGATCTCGTGTTTAATGCCAAGCGATACGACGATATGTTCAAGTCGGGATCCATCATCTAGGAAGACGACAAGAAATGACTTGTTCCTCTACGACGCAAATTGTGATAACTGAACCAACTTCGTTCTTTACCACCCCCAAGATGAGATCAGTTTGAGTGCGACGAATACAGCGGAAGATACCGCTCACTAACTCCTATCATCGTCTTGGGTCTCATCAGATTTACATAGAGGGTTAATGGTTTCAGGATGTTGCCTGTGGGCCACTTGTCCATTGCTGGTGAATTTAAGTACACGTGTCATTCTTTTCATGATTTTCATTAGAATCACAAACACACCGTTTATTTATCAATTAATACTGGTGGCTCAAACTTTCTGCCCACGCACTGCAGATGAGAATTGTCCTTAGGTTTGTTCTCAACCGGATTCGTGAAGGTTGCACTGACAGTTGGGATTACAAAAAATTAAACATCAAATCATTATTAATAGAAGTCACATTGATCTGACGATTCTGTGGAATAGGCTTAGATGTGAGGTATTTAGTAGCCTGCAAGTTCACCACGGATGAAGGGCACTGTTTTAGCGAATCAGATACTTCCTAATTTCGCAACAACTGGATAAAATCCAGTTTAAAGCAGGACGAATTGAACTGTTTTTTTAATGGAAGCGCGTTTATCCAGGCTAATATTGGTTTCGATGATGCTCGCAAGTTTTACAAAGGACTGATGTCCGTGCTAACGGAGAACATAACACGCTTTTTGAACAACAGTTTCCATCTGTATGTCCCATCCTACCTGGAATCGCATAAATGAAATGCTTTTCAATCTGGATTTAGTACTGCAAGTGGAAATAATTTATTCTGAAAAACCGAAGAACGTTGTACACCACTGCATTTCCTTGTTGAGAATCATCGACAATTTGCTTCTTGAGAATCACTAGAGAGATTCAAACCCACAACTCTCAGTTTATTGGCCAGCGGCTAATCATAAGCACGATCAAATCGTATTACGAAAGCTACTAATTGGCCACTCACCGAATAATGGTACTGTGTTCCACAATTAAATGGTTCGGATCTCCGAAGATGTTCGTAAGATATGCACTGCTGACAGTTTTCAACAAGAATGAAATGGCTGTGTATTGCTACTCGGTTTTCAGTGCTGACTGATTTCACATTTAGAACGAAATCTAGCTTGAAGTTTCAAAAGTTCCTAGTCAGTAAAATGTTGTGAAGTGTTCTCTGCCAGTGTGTTTTGTCTTAGAATCAGCAGAAATAATTTAAGCGCTACGGTTTTCCTATTCGTCAATAGTATGTCAAAGAACATTGCACACCAGGATCGGATTTTCATCATACGAAATTACTCTTCTGTGATGGAGTCATCTTTTAAACCCAAAATAGATGGACTGACATGCATACTTTGTGACAAAAAGTCCTAGTCGTGCTAGTAAACATAGTTAGAGTTGATTTGCTCCCGCAACACTAACAACGAGATCGCATAAGCGAGAATAAAATTGCGTTGGGTTTCAGTTTGGGCAGGCAAAACGTTGTCCTTCAGTTTTGTTCAGCTGAGTGAGAAACAGAGAATGTTGAGAATATGATGGAAGTCATAAGGAAAGAGAGGAGCAGAAATCCTCGTTCTAGCCAACAAAAAAATTAAAACGCAGTCACTAATATTCCACTATTTCACGAAAGGCGCTTCGGTGACTTCTCGATACGATGATGTGGGAGAAGACATGTGGTCATAATCGTCCAAATGCTGTGTAACAATATCATAACTGAGGAGCACAAATATAATCGTCCAATTTTGGTTCACACGACGTCAGTATAACGGACTAGCTGAGGTCTGTCGATGGGAGTCCTGTGAAGAGAAACGTCATTGACATCGAGGGACCGGATGATATGGAGTATGCCATTTTACCGCTCAAATGACATGCTAGAACAACTAAGACGATAGAGGAAAATAAGAGGAGCTGGTTAGCAATTCTCCAAATATAGGAGGATCTTGGTTGTAAAAACGTGGAAAAGCCTGAAGGACATAGCACGTCATGCAGTTTGCTGACATCCAGCGAGCAGTCCCATTGTTTAAGCTTATTTGAATTTTTCTTATCAGCCATGACTTTTCTGGATATCCAACGAGAACAATAATAGTAGTATTCCAGCTGTAGCACCATTTCACTAGACAGACGCCGTGCAATTTTGAGGTATGCGGGCCGAGAGTTTGTCTAGACAGGGACAGTCCAGGAGCCAGTTTCGGAGTGCAACCATGGACAATGCGGTCGGCAGTTTTAAGTCTTACACGCTGAGCAACATCGGATTCTAGGCAGTTAATTTGGGAGAAGTGGCTAGAGTGGTTAAAGGAGCCGGACACTCTCGTGTCTTTCGTGGCAGATGTCAAACAGTTATTAGAGCTGTTCGAAAAACCATTACAATTGACAGCCGGTTTGCTGGGCCATCGTTGTTACGGCCGTCTTCATTGAGTATTACTCAGGAATGATGATGCAGTGCTGGGTCATAGATACTCGGGGTAAATATCTTCCGATGAAGAGCATTATGGCTTGAATACTGAAAACTTCTATGGCTGAGATAGGACCAGGCGACCGGAGTGCATCCCGTAATGCTTTAAACGTTAGCTCGGTGTCTTCTAGTTCACCGTAAGAGGTTTGGACAAAATGAGACTACTGGTCTGTGTGAGTAATTATCTAGAACAAGCTAGCTGAGCCACCGCAAGCATTCCATGTTCTAGTTGGGATAATTTAAGCTTCTGCCCAGTTTCGTTCAAATATCTACGATTTGCGCTCGCTCGCTTTAATTCACGTTTTTCTTTTACTAGGCTCTTGCATGAGATAGGTCCTTTTTACTGCATTCAATTTACCTTAAAGTTTAAATTTACGAACGTCTTTCTTGAAAACAGTATGTTTTTTAACCAGTAGTTAAGCGCTCATTTACAAATTACGTTAGATTTAACAAAGTGCTCAACAGAATCCTTCCCTTATGATATTCTTCAACTGAGTGTAATGGAAAAAGAGCCCGACGTGTTTTAATTCCAGGAACTTCAGAGATATTTTAGTAGGGATATTGTTGTTCAGCCCACCACAGGCTTCGCTCTATTGTGGCTTATCAGGTAGGCCGAGTCCTGAAAATTCCATCGACCTCACTTCGTACGTGAATGGGTACACAGCTAAACTGTCATTTGCAAATTTAGTTCGCCCTAATAGGAGGCGCTAATGAACTTCAGCTATAACTCCCTTCAACTTTCTTAGGTTTTGCCGAAAACGACATTTAAGCTATGAAAGCATCTTACCGGCTACCTCCGGTTTGTGGTCTGTTCAGCAGATCCCATCTGCCTGTTAGGTACTGTAATATTAAGGCGGACTATGCACTTTTCTATGGAGTTAATGTCCTAACACTCTGCCGTCACGCCTAAACCATCATTACGCGTCTGCCAACAGAAATTGGGATTTACCGCGCTGTTTGAGAAGACACCCGTTTTTTTCTAACCGTAATTGTAGTGAACTGTAGTGATATTTCCTTGCTTTTCAGCTAGGGGATACAGGTGTTCCCGTGAATACAATGAAGTCGTTTGAAAATGAATTTGCCTAACTTATGACAAACCCCATCAGACATCTGATCAGGACCAAACAAGTGAAACTTGGATTTAAAGAGATGGATCAAATTCACCACGTAGGTTGATTTATATTTGCCATGAGCGTGACCGTGATACTGTGATAATCAAGGACAATTAATGTATAAAACCGCAAGTAACTGATCCGCTTGTCTTATCCTAGTGGGAGCGAACTTGGGAAAGGCCGTTTTCAAGGGCTGATTACATTTTGATCCTGGAGATTAACAAACCTTCTAGTTCTGAAGCCAGATATTGGCTGGATCTTTGACTGAAATGCCCTGATCTGATCAACCATGTAAGTGCTTGATAAGGAGCCATCCGTCATTTACTTAATATGATAATAGTAATAATACTTATGTTGCGACCTTATCATAAATTGTAAGAGTGTCTGAAATTCATTTGCGCGCGCATAGAGGAAACACGGATTGCCATATGTGAAAATTTCAATTATCCTTATCAGCCGCGAGGCTTAAAACAGAGACGAGTTTGTTAACAAATTCGAAAAGGACATGTTCACGCAATCTTCACGTGACCAGCGCCAAGGCAATCAAAAGGACTGCTTCAAAATCTTTAATGTCCACAAAACTGTCTTATGAGCTTTGATTTAAAAAATCTCGCTGGTCGACAGAAGCTTTGGATTCCCCGTGCATGATGGCACTAGAAACGGAGCTTTCGGTTCTAGCAGGCGACCGTTTGCAGTAAGTTCTAGGCCAAATATAATTCAGGGCACAACCCTTAGGGATTTTTTGCACTTGTAATATATTGAACTGCACGCCTTATTCATTCGACGAGCTTTAGTGATCAAGGAGAAGCAATTAAAGTTGCCGGTGGAATCAATAAGTAGCGGGCAAACCTGGTTTCTCTGATTAGTTCAATAAACCACGAGTTCAAATGATACCAGGATTCACGCGCAAGGACTGTGTGAAATCCACACACACATACTCGTTTGGTAGGTCAGAAACTCTACTCCAACCCATTGACCTGGGTATCTTTCTCATTCATCAAAGAGTCTTTAATCACGAAATTCACAGAACTTTGGCAAGCGATTTCTGACACCATTTAGACTTTTTATTAATCAACTAAGACAAATCACAGAAAACAAGCTCTTTCTGCCATCATCATTCTTCCTGTGAGCCGCAGTCATGTGACACCATCCAGCTGACGTTGTCATGTTTGCCTCTTACGCAACGCCAAAAGTCCAATAAAATGAGTCACCAAGGAGGATGCTTCCTATGATCTGAAAACCACTAGGTCGAGTTCATGGACGTCCCTTATGGTGGACAGTGAACAACAAATAATTCGTCTAGATGAACTATCTATTCTTTCAAACTTAATTCCTGCTTGACGTCACCGAGGCTTTCTTAATACTCCTCAGTGTATACAAGCAGCCAGTGTTGCATCCCAAAAATCGGTTAAATTTTCATTCGTTCCAACAACCACCGTTGTCATAGAAACTTATCTTAATAGACGATAACAACAACAACAACTAGGGTGACAAACGGCTTCGTTCCGTGCATTTGACTAGAAAATTGAAATTTATGTTTCGCATTACTCAACGAGAAGGCTGGACTGAATATTCGTAAGCACATACGCTTCTACCTCAGCAAAATCCTGTACCATCAAAACACAAGTGGTGTGAATGTGAAACAAAATGTGGGCGGAGAAGAAGGGCATCATCATTCATTTTCAGCCTCAAAATGTGGGTAGTACTTGAGTGTATGATGCTTAGTTTGAAACATTCACCAACGAACAGATCGATACCAAGGTCGATTGATCCTGTCTTTCCGCAGGTCTACGTAAGTTGATTCTTTCACTGTGTCTATACTTCCTATTCGTTATTTGCAGTGCTATTGATTCGCTACTGGAAGTGCTCCTGTTAAACAAGCTGATTTGCGTGACATTCAGATGTTTTGTTTTGCCTAGATTGTCAGTGATCACCGTTTGGTAGCAGCCTCCCTAAAGTTCGTGGTGTTACTTAACTAGGTAATAAGTTTTCGCTTTTAACTGGTATCTTCCTTTGTGGAGGATGAACCGCTATCTATTTTCGAATGTGTTGATCATTATATCCACGCTAGGACTCAACCATCACTTTTGTCATTACAAAAACTCAAAAAAGTGTTGGACAAATAGGAAAGCTATACTACTTGTATACGATTTTTTAACTGATGGTGACTATGATTATAACGTCGGTCAACCCAAATTGCGATTGCATAGGTTGAAAATCTTGATCGAAATGTATGCTCAGGGTGATAAGAACACAATCTGGGACAAGGGTCAAGTACGTCTTAGTGAACCCTCGCAATAGTCCTGCAGGCAGCATTTACTAACGAAATTAGAATAACTAATAGTTGGCAGAATAAGACTGACCGCTTTGCAACAGCTGAGTGACTGACCTTGACACCAAGCATCGTATAGTCGTCTCCCATTTTTCCTCATTTCACCTCTTAACTTCACTCTCGTCCTGCTCCCTAGTCTTTCCTCAGTATACCTCATTTGTGAGCACGTCAGCCAGACACCTAAGGAAATGGTGTGTCGCAGGCCAACACATTTAACGTGTGAACTATTTGGTAGTTCGGGCAGCAAGTGACTCTTTTGGGTGCTCCGCTTTCCTTATCAAGCTGCCATCTGATGCACCTCCGAAACTTGAATGTAGAATTCGGGCATGAGTGTTGAGCTTGAAACATTCTCTCTACCTACAAGCTATAGACTAGGAGCTTCGGGTGATCCTGCACCTCCTGCAATGGGTTACTTCGATGCTGTTATTGCCCTACGTTAGTTAACTGAGGCTGCGCTGTAAGCGGCCGACCGTGTGCTTTTCAACTATCCATTCCCACTGGTTGAAATAATAAACACTTTTCGTCGTGTTCATCTGTGCACTAATTAACTGTACCTCTGACTCATATGAACTCTTTCGATCAAGGACTGATCCCTCTCGTGTCAAACACGAAGAGTCCGGATATAGCCATAATAGCAAGTGATTTCATTTCAAATTTAGGACGTCTCCGTTCATCAGAAACATGCGCTAGTAGTATTTTTAGGTTGCGCAAAATGCTGTGATAATGGTGAACATCTTTTGCAGCTGCTTTCCGTAGTACCGGGTTTGGATGCAGTAAGCTCCGCTGCGCTCACTGGCCTTCCCCTACTTCTGAGCAGCCTTGAAATCAGAACGATCAAATCGCCATCACCTACCCTTGGTGCGGATCTACTTTCGATTGCAGATCGTACGGACTACACAAATTGATTCAGTTCAGGCTCTTATTTGGTGTAGCCCTTTGTTAAATCTTCCCAGTGTCTTAGTCGACCGCGGAATATCTTTCTGAACCACATGTCGTTTGGTGTAGCCCTTTGTTAAATCTTTCCAGTGTCTTAGTCAACCGCGGAATATCTTTCTGAACCACATGTCATACCGAAGCCCATTATGCAATCTATTACAATCGGTCCCTTCAGAGGATACTGATCGCAAGTGGGGTGAGATCAACATGACCACACGTGACGTCAGAAACTTTGTTTGTGGTGTCCCCAGGCGCCTATGAGGAAATCACTGGAAGGTGCTGTATTCCATCAAGTGCAAAGTAAACTCCGGCTGGATGACCGAATATACAATGGCCTAAAAGTGGCCTGTGTCTGGACACAGTGGTGAGATGGAGCCAAAGATTTCAAGAAATGAAGAAGGTCAATGAGGTGTGAAGTGAAAAAGATCTGAAACACGTTTCCCAAGTGAATTATCCAAAGATAATATGGGCAATATAATATGTGATCAGGACCGGCATACTGGTCGGAATATTTTCAACAATCGTTCAGTTCATCCTTTGTTCAGTGCTTATGTATTTCATTCGACAAGCCCACTTTGAGCCATGGCCTATGAGCTTATATTCTCGCTCAGATGGTGAAGTACCAATATGCCTTACTGCCTTGAAGAACCATCGGGCTGCTGGATCGAATGAACCTCTCCCAGAGTTCTTGAAAGCCGAGTAGAAACCGTCATGTCTTGCACTGCTTTTTATTATGCTTTGGGAACACAAAAGCTTTTCAGAGGAAGGAAGCCTATTACACGTCGTACCTGTTTTCAGAATAGTTACCAAAACCAACAGTTCTTATCATACAGAAATGAGACTTATGCCTGTCATAACACGGCTGCTATCTGCCATTATACTACGACGCCTAAAATGGACGAGTGAAAAGCAATCCGGGGGTATCTGGCGGGCTTCGACCAGGCACAGTGTCCTTGAGCAGCCGCGGTTTTCACCGACTTTAAAGTACCTGCTGTCTGTGGTTATTCTTAACCAAAGGGGAATTCCCTTGAGTGTTGTAAACACTTCGGGTCATGTAATTTCATCCCAGAAGTCAGGTTAAGTTTTACAGCAAACTGTTCAAAAACTTCTCTACAACCACTGGAGTTCGTCGAGCCTGTCTACTCTCTTTTTTATTCATAGTCATCGCCAAGGGTATCACGTCGTGCATAATCTAAGAGGCTATGAGTTCAGATATTGCAATCACCTCTGTGGTTCCATGGTTCGTCATGCGTTCGCAACTTCAGTCTTCGAAGCTTCACTCCAGGACTTCCAGTCCACTTACCCTTTTCCAAAAGGAACTCATGCTGTGTGCCGAACTGCATACAGCTCACAGCACCTTAGATCGATCGTGAGCGGAATATGGTCCTTTCACCACTTTGGTCGCCAACTGCTCAGCTCTTTCTATCTTCTCATTTGGTAGGTCGCTCTGATAAAGGCAGACTCTGTGAGAACGATGATGAACGGAGAATAGTGTATTCGCAAATCCTCTCAATCTACTATTTGGTCTGTAAAAAAATGTTTTCAGGTTCGAAAACATGTTTGGCCTTCAAATACATCCCCCAGGACGGGAGTGGTGGCAGCATAGGTAAGAATTATAGAAAAAACAGCCAGCTGTTTTCACTTGTCACAATTTGGCCTGTACAGAATTTGACAAAATACACTCAGTTCCAAATTGCTCTGATGTTAAAGAAAGGCCCAACTGAATGTCCTGTTTATGGTACTCCTCAACGGTATGTGCTGCACAAAGGGCGCCACATATTTCAGTTGGTACGATATTTCAGGTAACGTGCGCACCTTTTCTTGGTCCAACTCACTGCTCGCAATTCGCAAACTGGGTGGGTTTCGCCATTCTTTTACGGATGGAATATAACGTTGACGGAAACTCGAAGAATACATCCCAAGAAGGACGAACGGGTATAGTTGGCTGCTGACGAGATTTTGGTAACTTTATAGGTGTCCGTCTGTCTAGAAAATTCACCGCGATATCTGGAATAACATACCAACTGAAATATAAAGCGATCTGTGTGCAACATATTCAGCTGAGTTACATCATAAGCCAGCTATTAAGCTAAATTCTCGTGTACGCTGCAAATCGTCGGTAGCCTGTTTCGTCGGTAAGAAAAAAATTCGGGAATAGATGCCTGCTGAAACCTATCTATCGTGTACGGTTTTCATATGCTTACATCATTAACAAAGCACATCCCAAAGAGGCGGCATTACCGTCTTAGTTAAATAATATCCTTGCTATGTTTTGGGTGTGAGTAATCTTACGTGATTACTCAGGTATCATGAGCAGGTTTCTGTGGTTCTTACTCCAACAGCTGCAAATGTGATTCTTGTGTAACCTATTAAAAGAAAAATCTGTACATATTAAGAATTAACAGCAGTACACACCAGATCGTGCATAGTGTGAGAAGGGTGTGGAACTTGCACTGGAGATTTTACCTTGTGGGTGAAGCCATTCCATGCTGAATAGCTGAGAAGCTCTCAAAAGTTGGAAATCATCAGGAGTATGCATCTCATGAAACTCCATGGAGTCCAGATGAATGAAATTTCCACTTGAGGAACAAGTTGTCTCATTATGTGAATCCTGTGACTGAGGCGTGATTGACGTTATAACTTGTCTAAGGGCAGGTTAGTCACACTGCTTGTCAGCCTCTCATGGCCGAACGGTCGAGGGTTAGACTATCGGTTTGGAAGTTGCGGGTTCAAGACTCCATGGCGTTTCCTGAGATGCGCACAGGTGATTATTCTCACTTCGGCTGAAAGAGCTGCACAGCGTTTCTCGAATCTACAGACTGACATCACTTGGAGGATAAAATCCCCAGCAAAATTTTCAGATTCCTTAACAATACAAAGAGATGCATATCTATCACAGACTAATTTGTTTTTGACTAACCGAACCGCGAGTCCGTATCCTAGTATCCACAGGCCATAGTTTACAGCGCGTGTAAGTTTGGTACGCCGATCGAACCATTTTACCACGAGTATGCGCATCCAGCATTTTGGCACCTATTTGAGTTAGGAACAGGCAGATAGAGGTTGATAGTGTGGAATCAAGCAAAGCATCTGCTTTAATCAAAGGGACACATTCGTTCCAAGCGGATTGGAATCCAGAACGATACAATCCTCGACAGACCCTCCAATTCGATGGGTGACTCATGCTTCCGAGAAGCAGCTTCTAACGGGCACTTCCCAGGCGCACGATGAAAACAGCTTTCGGTCTCTAAACGCATCAATCTGATGGTCAGTCTAGTTCAACGTGGTCTTACTAAAAATGGAATGTCATGTACGATTAAAATTTTGACTTTAGTGGGGTGCGAATCAATTTCTTTATGTATTTTGTTGCTTCAAGTTGAATCTTTTACGTGCTATCTATAAAGAGACCGAGCACCTGAAGAAATGATCATCCTACTATTAATGGATGTTTTGTTTGTTTTAAGTAGTGGAAAAAATGTGTGGAATTTCACCTCCGTCACCGGAACTTCTGGTATTTAGGAGCGTATTGAAGATTTCGTGCAGTGCTCCAAGAAATAATTTTTTTTGGAACCTCATCAATAGTTACTTGGCGTTTGGGAGATTGTTCTGGAACTAGCCCGCCTGGGTGGCCGAATTTCCACTATAACCAAAAATATTAGTATTTGAAAAACATTTCCAACAAACTCGATGAATGAAATTTGTGAAACAGTTAATGTCCGTCTATATTTCGAGTAAATCGTCTATTATTACAACACTATAGAGGCAAAACAGATGAATTATCTTTCGCTGGTCACGTATGAACTGACCAACTTTGTTGCCCACATTTTCACCGGGCTGCAAAAAATAATTGCGTCAGTCTGCACAATCGTTCTGATTCACGTCATTTAGTCTATCTATCTCTAAATTAGAAAAAAAGTCTTTTGTTTTGGATTGACACTTCATGATGGGTAGGTAGCACTATAGGAGTAGATGGAAAGTGGATTTAGGAAAAGCAATCAAAAAAGTGCGCTTCTATTACCGAATTTTCTCCTCATTAAAGTAAATAGTTTGAATTATCCTTTCGAAATTTTCTGGCTCACAAAATGTGTTTTCATTATGATGGGTTTGACAAAAAGTTCTGGATTCTGACCAAGAAAGAAATTGTTATGGTTTATGCTTAATTTTACCACTGATTTGCCCCATCTTGCATTCAAGCCAGAAACCGAAAAACTAACGCACTTCTTACAACTTTCGGAGCGTTCCATTATACTTTTTTGGTAAGAAGTTGCGTAGAGAACCGATGAAAATGGGCCCAATCTTCGAAGCGATCTTCTCTACTTATCGTGTCTCGCGTCACTCAGGCTTCCAGTGTCGTTCCTTGAATCCACATTCCAGCCGCACTGGGCGCATACCAAACCGTTGACAGGTTAGGTCAAGGGGAAGCTTCTGCACTGCTTTTACATCTGTGGCCAGCAATACACTTTTAGACTTCTCATTAGCTGGTTTAAGAAGTTGCGTATTTGCTGCTAGACAATATTCTGATTTTACATAAAGGCTTCATCAGGCCAATTTAATAGGTTAATAGACTCGCCGGGTTGTGAAACCGACGAAGGATCAATCTTCAAGGTTCCTTCCGACTAGAACACTAGATTATTGTTAAAAGGCGGGTGAAAAGTCTTGTCAGTGAGTGCGGATCTTACGGTCGATGGGCTGATGGTTTTAAAATCATTGTGATCTGCTTCGCACGTTGACCCTTCGGATCAAGGCATTTCAAATGAGGATTCCTTTAGGGGGCCTTTTTCAAACTTTGCTGCTTCATGTGGGTTCGCAAGGCCTACGATAAGTTGGAGGGCTGGTGCTCGGCGATTCCCACTACCGTAGGCATCAGTCGCTGTGGGGTGATTCGTAGTCCCCGCCTCAAAACTTCAATATCTCCTGGGTCTTTTCTGTGCTTTGTGTCCCACGGTCACCTCACCTCTGGATTTATTGGAGGGTTGTTTATTCTTCAGGATACTCACTGATTCAGGTGTAGAGCTCCCCAGAGATCTGTCTTATAGGAACCTTGATACGATCATCTCAGTTGCTTTTTCAAACGCAGTCCTTGGATATGTCTACTTGAAGGTGATCCTTCAAATGCGCTAGTACAGATCGTGGAATTTTATTCTCCTAGGACGCTACTCATATGTTAGCCTCTCGGGTTTTTCGAATGACTTCAGGAGTCTGTGGTCTACGTGGAAAGAGAGCAGCCTCAAATCATTCTACATTGAGTTTCGCCAGGGGCACTAATGGCGACAAATTGGGTACCATTGACGCCTGATCAAACCACCTCGGATATCCCGTACATATCGAAGCCTATTCTGTACTTCAACTTGAGCTGCTACCCGGCTAAATATTGGCAAGGCGATACCCACGAACACTTCCTCAGGATCGGTCGATGGACTTTTCGAAACCTCTCTAATGTCAGTTGACCTCTGATATACCGTGGTTTTCATATTCTCACTAAACTGGCTTCACACGTAGCTGGAATGCGCCGCCTGGCTGTTGTTTTGCTCTCCAAGGTTGGCAGGTGGATTGCAAATGAATTCCCACGAATCGAGAAGATATTGTCTGCTTCTCCTCTTTTGCCTTCATGTATGCTACTTCAACTCGATTGGCTGGTCGTAGCTTGGCAATCGTGCGGTCAAATTACGCAAAAGCTACCTTCAACAAAGCCGTCGTGCAGTCAGTCGTAGAGTCAGTAGACACTGTTTACAGACCACCTTGAGATTGTACTTCCTTCAAAAACATCCTTTGTACGCAATACTTCTTAGCTATTATTCATCTTGCCTTTCGGGAATATAGCATTATTGGTTCGCTTTAATCCAGTGGGTTTGACATCTCTCACACCGTCGCAGCGCAGCATTCCTCCCCCAGGAATGCACTTTTTGAGGAGTTTAAGGCCTTTTATTTGAGGGCAATTTATCCTCTTGGGAATTGATGTATCTACATACTATCTACATTTTTTCGCTATCGCTTATGAAAAATTAAGCTGTTTCTAAAGGAAACGTTAACTTAGCGTGATCAGAGTTTTACCGTTTATCCCTGATATTCACTGATCCATTTGTAGTCATCATATTTGAGTGCGATAGCCATCATTCAGATGCAAAATACGCTGACAAGCTTCGACTCTCCCATTGTGTTGGACTACCCCGATTTTTTCACTCATTTGCAGGAACATCCTCAACAGTGCCACGTTTCGCAGTATTGAACTCTGTACCGTGTGCCAGTCGTTCTACCAGGCAAACCCAACCGGGAGTCTATCTGGCGCATCCCATTGAACTTTTACACCAACCGGTATTTGCATTGATCATAATGTCAACTCAGGTAGTACCTACTCCATAAGCTGAAGGTTAAATTAAAACTGTTGCCAGTCATCACTTAATTCCACCAAGCACCTTCAACTATATGTTGCGCCCCACACTCCTCTCTACGACGCTCTGATACAGACCAGTCTAACCGCATCGCAATGATGTTTTGCGGTAAGCGGATGATAATAATCATGATAATGACCACAGGTGGGACGATTCGGGCTCCTCGAGAATCGGCTAGTTAAGATAATCAACTTGTTAATCACAGACTTATCCAATCCAAATCTCACAATAATAGTACAACATCGATTGTAGACGACCCGTTGACTTCGATACCGCCAACATTCCACAATTCTTGCTTACATCAATAACGTCCCAAAATCAGGCTACGTTCTAGACAGTTTACTGAAAGACGAACCCACCTATTCAACTTATCAGTGAATTATTTATCACAGAGAATATCTCACTCATCTAGGCCAGTATTAAAAAGAGGGATAGATATTGTTGGACCTTCGAAGTGCAACAGTATACAACATGCTATCTGGCCACGAGTGCTGACAATATCAGCCGTGAGCCGGGTGGTCTAGGGATAAGCAAGGCTACTCCAAATCCACATCCTTCTCTCAATCTGTTCTCTTGCCAATTTGACGCCGAAAAACGCTAGGTAGTCAACCAGGGAGGTTCTTTGGTGGTTTTGTGTGATCAATCCCTTAATACGGTTGGAAAAGCCACGGATTTGACCATGGCAGCTAAGTCCAGCTGACTTACATCAGGATAGTGGTTCGAGTAAACAATACATACATACTTACATGCGATCAGACTCTGGCTGGATCCTGCTGGGAAAGTATTTACAAATTGTGACCTATGGCAATGTTTTGAGTTGCGAACTGAACAACCAGGCCAGTTTAGAAAATGAAAATTACCTAGTTGGAGAGCAGATAACAAATATCATCGAAGTTTTCAGACTCTTTTCACGAGGATAGCATGCTCCAAACATTAAGGAACTGCGTCAGGTCAAGTGGACAAATCACTGTGCTGGGCAAATCTGAGTCTCTGTGAGGACTGTCTCCAGTTCGAAATTGCCTAAAGCAAAACAAGCGACAAACAAACGAGGTCTGTGAAACCCGACTTTATAACGCTGTATGGCAAACGGAATATTTATTCCAGCAGTATGCCAATGGAACGTTCTTTACCGTTTGCCGCACTTATTTGGGGAATCTTTCCAGTTCTAAGGAGTGATTCGTCGCATAATCCATTCCTAGGTCGTCACCTGGTTTCAGCGATTACCATCAGGTGCATAACAGTCGCTCTTAAAAAACACGGGTTGTTGCAGTTAAAGCGTGCCGATAGACCAGGAATTATGAAAAGCAGATTTTCAGCACTAGCTTGAAAATCTCCTAACGGAGACGTCCAAGGCGACTTAACAATATGTGGCTGGGTTGGGGGGTCCTGGAAGACCAGCCTAATTGCAAAACTGGCGCGTAACTTCGGAACACATTTCATTAATTCACACTCTCCAATGGTTTTTGCCCCAGCCATCGCCAAAGTACGGTCTTATACATCCCCTTCCATGCACCAAGATGATAGGCCAGAATGTGGGTGATGGTTGCATTTCATCTGGATGTGCCTCTACACTGTTGTTCACAGACCTGTCGACACCACTATTCACCTGAAATGGACAGTACTCATTGGAAAGTCAAGAGAGTCAGATGGCTGTGCGAAAAATATAGCCTAGTTTTCAGGGACAAACAGTGTAAAAAGGTTTAAATGAGCCTGTCTTCCTCAATGTATGTGTGAAACATCTATCAAACAGCAAAAACCGCTACGGGGTCTTGAGAAGAGACGATCAGTAGGTGTACTTTCAAAAACACCTAATCCGATCACCTGTCCAGCTGAGATAACAACTATGTAAAAGCCGTTTTTAAATAACTGCTTTTAAGCAGTCAGCGAAGGAATAAAGTGCGTATTTTTGCAAGCTCTTTCTCTTTCTTATGAAGGTTTTCCCGCTTTCTCCCGTGAAACAAGCTACATTAGTCTCAAGAACAGATGTCTCTATAAAATTTCGAAAGAATGGCGTCAATACTCAAAGCTCTTACCAAATCTGTAAACAGTGTTGTATTCGCTCAGTCTCAGCTCCAATCTGCTGCTCCTCGGTCACTCTGTTGGGTGCAAAGTAGCAATTGTATGAGATACAAAATCCTAAATATATGAAATAGTTTACTGTTGGCGCAAGCTCAACGACACTTTATGGTTAAACATCATCTCATCCTTCTCTGAAGAGATTACACCCTCAGTATGCATTTTTGAGGGGTTGACCTTACATTGCCTTTGTATCTAGAATCCGTATTATTAGGGCTTTTTGTTTGGAAGGCAGGTTTACAATTCGAATGACAGCGTCCACAAATTCGGACCCTGATACGAAAGTAAGCGAAAAAAATGGGCCCTGTGGACCTTGACCTGAAGTTCACCTTCCACTTGCAGCGTGTACAGGTCTGGGCGCTGTGGACCTTGACCTGACGTTCACCTTCCACTTGCAGCGTGTACAGGTTGGCTGTGGACCAGGTGACAATTGGTCTGTTCAAACGTGGAGACAAATGGTTGAGTGCCTTCCCAACCGCATGCTGCCTAGTTCTGCTGGTACAGTGAGGGGACGTTCGCAAGCCAACCGCTATTCTCGGTGAACAGATAAATTGTCACTTGATCAGCAGCCAATAAATTCATCTAAGCTGTCTGTATTCAAACTTGTGATGTGCACGTTATGGGCATACGACTAACATTATCACAGCAAACCAGAAAGCCATTGAAATGATGTACTATCGATGGAATATGGTAGTGTTGTAGACGAGCAAAAAGTCTGTTCACGGAATATTACACGTAAAAGTTGATTTGAAATAGCTATTCTAATAAGCTTTTGCACAATTTTGCTAAGCGATGTTGTACTTGCTATAATAAAATCCATTTTCTTCGGCTTTTAACCTCAAAGCGCACTTGGCTTATGAATTTCAGTGCTTTGGAAAGAACCAAATGTCCAACGTAAAAGTTGAACGAACCTTTTAGCTAAGGTCACATTTTGCACGTGGACTTGTGCGTACAAAACAGAATTCCGGGAAGCATAATTCTTCCTGCCTTATTCTACTGGTAGTCATGTGACACGTGTGGGACGGCCTGGTCCTCGAACACATGTTTCCATTTGGTACAAGTCAGCAGTATAATAATGGGTTCTAAACGCCCTACCATTAAGAGTACATCATCTGAAAAACGTAGTAAAATCGTTGCGAGAACAGATGGTTTCATTCACCCCAACTGAAATGGAGAGCACATTGCCAGATAAGCGTGTCTGGGCATTCCATCCTTGTGCCCGAGTTCAGCCATGTAGGTGCAAAATTTCGAATATTTAGCATCCATGGTAACGCAGAAGGAACAACGAAGTCCACGGAATCAGTTTTCTAACCAGCACAACTAATGCAATGTCAGACATCATAAATGAAATCTACCTGAAGTTCTTCCATTTACACCAGGTTAATTTTCAAACGAGTAAACTTCCCCAGCTGCGTAAAATCTGGAGTTCTATTAGAACATAAGCCTAGTGTAAACTTCATGACTGCGCCTGCCGGATTAGCCTCAAGAAAGGCGAAACCGGTCATGTGCTGTCGCGCTGTTTTCAGCAGCCTAATGAGTAGTATATTCTGTCAAGAAGATAACTGTTGACTTTTTAAACTTTGTCATTTGTGTGCGGTAGTGTAGAGAAGAAAAGAGTGCATCCGAGTTCCCCATGCGATACCTCTAGAGAAATTAAAGAGTACTTTGTCAGCAACACAAAACTCTTGCTTGAAGCCCTTCTGGTGCGTAGCATTCGCGAAAAACTAAAGCTGTAAGGTTAAGACGGATGTGATGGATCTTGAAATACTCGTTGCACTCGTAGTAGTCGTAGCACGAATGATTAGACAATCGAGGAAGGACAATATTTGTGTCCGTTTCACTGTAGGAGCCGCACAGGGAACTCACTGATTACATTGGCGAATATGTTGGTGGAAATGTGCAGAACCACTTACGAAGTTCAGTTGTGTGCACTTGACGATGAGCGAGAATCCTTGTTAGTTGAGCCGGTAAAGTGCGTTTCCGGTGAGCCAGAGGTCCGATGTTCGTGCCCGTTCCCGGTCGTGTCTTTTCATTCTTGCTACATGTGCTTGGTGTTCTCATTTCAAAAAAGTGATAACCTCCAAGTAGAGACTTTTCAATGTACAAGACCTCATATTTAGTAACATTTCGTAATTGTCCATGTGCTCCTTGACAAACATTCTATGAAAACCAGAGAAGTCCAGCAGAACTGGACAAGAAATATCAAATACAATCCAAGAAGTTTAGAGCAGAGAATCTGAAGGGAAGTGCATTGGTCAGCAGCCAGTTTTTCCGCCAGGTCTCACTGATATTCCAGCAGGTGAATGAGTTCCGGCAGCTAATTTGCTGGTGCAATGTTGTGTTTTTACAGATAAAAGTGGAAGACAGAACACTTAGTGGACAGTAATCACGCTTTAATTTGAACCGGTTTGTCTCACGGTGCCTACGTCAGGTAGTCATATTGGAGTAATTTTCGGCGTCCGACCATGCTCTGGATCAAAATATGCTAGCTGAATTTGCGTTTGCTTAAAAGCCGACATGCCGTTTTTTGTCTGTGCCCATTAGTGTCATTCAGATTTGATGGGTTCATTATTCAGGATGTAAGTACCATCCAGTGAGCTGTGATTCTTTCAGTAAGGATCAGTGACCATATTGATTGAAGTAAGCATTATTATTTCCCTCTTTACCTGCCAGCACGTATGCGAAGGACTGAGAAAAATGAAGTCTGAAAATACGCACGTCATCTCTATAGACTGCGAACAAGTGAGTCATCATCAAGAGTCATTTAAAACCAGACCCATGGTGTGGCTTGTGGAGAAGTACAGACTTCACCCAATGAAAGTAATGTCCAGCACACCAGTAAACAGTATTACTCATGGAAACCCGTACATGGTAAACCTACAGAAGGGACGGTACAATTCAGTTAGATGGGAAGAACTCGACGGAGCCAATCTATTTTTTTTCAAACGACATCGTACCTAAGTGTCATCTAAGTGAGAAAATCACATCATTCATCTCCTCAAGCATTTTAGGAGAGCACGACTGTATAATGTCAACTTGTTAGGTCTGCAATTTAAAACGTTCTGTGGACACCAGCTGTTCAAACGTTGTTGAACTCCAAACGTCGTGTACGACAAAGCCTTCACTAGTACTTCGAATTAGTTAATCACACGGTACGAATAGCACACATTGCGCTCAGTAAGGGCGGAATACTAATCGGATGAAAACGAGTTACAATAACTCTTTTAAAACAACATATTTTAGTTAAGGATGAGTTGCAACGTAGATTTCAAAATCCGATGAGATATCTAGTGAAATGCGAGGTTCTTGAGCGAAATTTGCGCTTCACGACTGACTATTCATTAATTATAAAATGTCAAAGAACCAGATAAGGTTCACCAACCCTCACATACACAACAAGGCAAAATGTTGATGCATTAGGATATAATATGGCCGAAGAAAAGTATCGCAGTTAGCCAATTACCTAATTACTTACTTACCTACCTACTTACTTACTTACTTAAATACTTACTTACTTACTTAAATACTTACTTACTTACTTAAATACTTACTTACTTACTTAAATACTTACTTACTTACTTAAATACTTACTTACTTACTTAAATACTTACTTACTTACTTAAATACTTACTTACTTACTTAAATACTTACTTACTTACTTAAATACTTACTTACTTACTTAAATACTTACTTACTTACTTAAATACTTACTTACTTACTTAAATACTTACTTACTTACTTAAATACTTACTTACTTACTTAAATACTTACTTACTTACTTAAATACTTACTTACTTACTTAAATACTTACTTACTTACTTAAATACTTACTTACTTACTTAAATACTTACTTACTTACTTAAATACTTACTTACTTACTTAAATACTTACTTACTTACTTAAATACTTACTTACTTACTTAAATACTTACTTACTTACTTAAATACTTACTTACTTACTTAAATACTTACTTACTTACTTAAGCCACATTGGCTCAAATCACAACAGTCATTCGTTGTTGGCTTGGAAGATATTTTTTGCATATCGATTAATCATTTTCATTTGGATGAAAAGTACACAACAGATTTGTACACAATGATACTGAATAATTACCTTCGTTCACGTTTTGTTGACAGCACCCTAAAAGATTGGATCTTGAGAAACGATAGTGTCTGTACAACCCTCGGCAGAAACTGTCTGGTTGTACCTCCTTTCACATACTCACTTGACCGATCCGGTTATAGTTAGGAGATACTTCCCATTCCGAGCGTCAGAAGCAAGAGAAGCGTCTGAAGGCAATTCCATCTTTTACAAGACTAAGGAAGTGGAGGTGAGAGCACGGAATGCTAACATAAATTAGTTAAAAAATTCTCCAACAAATGTGTCGAGATTTATGTCAAATCGATGTATCTCATTAATTAATAAATAGACGGCGTTTTTGTTCGTTGTCAAATAGTTGGTGCTCCATTTTAAGAGTTTTGTCTGCAAGGGTGTCCCACACTTCCACACCTTACAATGCGGTATTTCTACGGGTTTACATATTTGTTCATACGAGCTCATAAGAGTTACCTACCTTTCTGATCTCAGGTTACCACCTTTCTCGTTTGAAGGCCCTAAGTTGAGAAGGTACGAAGGTACGCAAAACACTGACGAAAACACACGATGAAGATACTAGTGAGATGAACGACCCTCGTAGCCTTTATAAAGCGTGACTTAACTTGTCACACCTCAGTTGTTTTTGAAAATGGCTTACAGAATGGCTACAGTATGTGGCATACGTTTCATTACGGGTATTAGAAAATAACTATAGGGACAACAAGAAGACTGTATAATTTGTTTTCTGACAATCATGTAATCCATGTCACTGTTGTATGACTATTAAGGACTTTCCGACACTTCTGCCACCCTCAGAGCCAGCAGCTGTGTTTTAAGATGTTGTATTCGGTGAGGGATAGAGTGCGGCGACAATCGGAATAGGACCAATAAACACTGAGTGCCCAGAATCTATGCTGTATTCATCCAAATCGTTGACACTACGAGCTGACACAAGGAAAGTGATTTGGCATTGAACGATGAAACGTTTTCATCAGAGATGAGTGCTCACAGGAGTTCGTTTGAAAGTGAATAATGTCACATCTTTTTGTTGCGCAAGAAATGGGGTTGTGTCCGCTGTTGTTGTAAAACCAACGTGTGTTCAGAAGAATTCGACATTTCAGTCCCCGAAGCCGATGAGTCAGGTAGTTGCAGCTTAATAAATGAATCAGTATTGGGCTGAGATAGCCGCCATCTCGTTGCTAAAAGGCATTTAAAATAGGCGAAAGACGCTAGGTGGCGTTAGGGTATTGGACATATGCGTACTCAGGGTTACACTCCAGGGACTCAACCTCTTCGACTATGCAGTTACACTTAGAAAATCGTGTATTTCGCAGCATCAGGCCTGGTCCAGGCGAAAGCTATCAATGCGGCAACGATGTACCGGCAGCGGATTTTCGATTATGATAAGACGTTCGCTCGTTTGGAGTGGCATTGACGGCGGTGCAAAACAAACAACAAATTGAATGGAGCGCATCTTGCAAAACAGCTTTTCAATGACTGATTTGAAGACCTTTTGGTCGTAACGAAAGCGTAATAGCTTTCCACAAAGTTCCTTTGAACCGTCCCAACTTATTGTTCCCCTTGGATTATACGGAATACTCCGATTATTGGCATGGCTTTCTGCAAGAAGAAATCGCTTAACTCATCCGAAATGAATTATGAGCGGCGATTTGAATGCACAAAAATAGGCAGACCGAATGTAGCAATGACCGACACAAGACATGGTATCACCGTAGAGGAACTCATATCTGAACAAGGATAGACGAACTGGAAACGGAAATATCCGTCTACAACAGTCAGCAGATGTTCATTTTGAGTCGTCGAAGGCAGTGGTCCTTTGAATTCGATGCTAAGGCGTTCAAACTTTTGTGTGGCTTTAATTAGTGTACCACCAAATGGCTTGAAGAAACGTGGTTTGAAATTCGCACACACATGATATTGCTTAATGACAAGTCGGATGTCCTCTAGGGAGAAAAGCAAGTTTTTGGCACGAACGAAATACATCCCGTGTGTTGCTCCAGTATGGCACAGAGTTGCTTGTAGGCGTTTTAGATCCAGCTGAGCTGAATTGTTCGCACGAGAGAGAGTGTGCCAGCGGCTTTGTTTTCGATGCCTGGTCTGTAGGCTACGCCAAAAGAGAAAAGGTGATAACTCAATCCGCTGTCGTTGGATTTTGCCATTTTTATTCTTCCTTTTTGTTATGTCGAATACATGAATGGAAAGGACGGTACAATTTTGAAGTGGGTCCATACTAGTTAATGTTTCCATTTACGCACTGCTTCGGAAATTATGCACATTTCTTTCACGTTGGCAGAATGATTTATATCAATAGCTTACATGAGATAAATGCGGCCGGCCTGCCAGTTTGATTAAGTGTAGCGGAAATCGCAACATCAGATGCATCCCTTTCGAGTATCAGAAGTATTTGTGACCGCGGGTGCATCCACCAGTTTTTTTAACTTTCCAACGCTTACATAACCAACTCGGGGACTGGAAATGTTGTATTGTTAACGGTTTGGTAGATTTTATCGGAGAGGGCTTATCCAACAAGAACAGTACATGGTCAAGCTAGTTAATCGTTGTTGGGACTTCACGTCCTTCGAAGCCGTCAGTTCTTGCAAGACACTGCAAAGTTCATGATCTGGTTTGGTGATATCTTCAAAATTTTTACAGCCGACGAGTTTGAGCTTAGTGATAAAAACCGTACTTTTATCGTGATTTAACTGAAGACAAAACTTTTGAGCAAGAAAACGCTAGAGAGTTCCAGCGTGTTCTTCTTGATTTTCTCCACAGATTGTGACATGACCCATACCTGCATATGTCCCAGTGAGTCTTCAGGGTTTAGTATGCCATCAATAACCCTTAAAAGCACGCCACTCCAATTGATACTCCGCAAGGTAGTCGACGAAACTAATAACCTTATTGCAAGCCTCAAAGTCGTGTAGAATTTGTCACTTTCCCCACTAGGTATTTGATGATACGCACTTCCAAGATCAAGCGTGATGAATATACGATACTGAGCTATCTTCTTACTTATACCCTCAAGTTTGAGGAGCGGATAATAGTCCAGTTGAGTAAGTTGGTTTACAGCATGACTATAGTCAACAACCATTCGGTTCTTCTGTCGCTCATTTGCTGTGACGAGCAGCTGCGCTTTGCATGCAACCTTCGCGCACTCAATGAATTGTTGTAACTTCAGAAGCAATGAACGCCCCGTCGTCTGTAGAATGTCGTCTGGATTTCGTGGCAGTGGTCTTAAAACTTGGATCAAGATGCGCAAACAAAGCGAGAGGCTCTACTTTGGTAATGGTCAGACCACAAAGCGTGAAAGTTTTATCGACGGTGAATGAGAATTTCAGGAATTCGTGAAGCTTAAGAAAATCATCTCCTAGTAGAGTACCTGAAATAACGGTATTTTCCTAAGCACAGTTCTCGGTCTGAACCTCATAAGCAAACGGCCCGGTCAAAACCAACTAGCAATGGTGTACAACGTATAAACGCTCAAAATCAGGTCAAAAACACTTGTACAGCGCGTTGTATGTAAGGTGTATGCGGCGAAAACACTGGAAATTCTGACACTTGAATGTGCCACTGACAACCGGCATCCGACGAATACTGAAACATGATTAGCTGCTAGGTCCAGGCCTTCGACCAATAAGAGCTCCATACACAGCTTCTCGGCCGTGGCAGCACCTAGCTGCAAGCGGTAAGTCAATAGCTGTGTGAAAGTCCGTTTAGTGCTCACCTTTGAAGTTTGTTGACGTAGATTCGAAGCAGGAAATTAGTTGAAGTGGCTTCACTCGCTTGCGACCCCTGTTTGTCCAGAATCGCGGTTGTAATGCGTGCTGAGGCTGGGCATCTGACTGAGCAGCTGGTTGATTTTCTGGAATGGCGCTGAGATCAGGGGTGTGGGCAGGATCTGGGCACCTGTTGACCCGATCTACCTGGCTGGGCCAACTTGAACCTCTCAGAGCATTTTGCCGCGCCGACGGAGAATGTGTCTTGGAGTCCACTTAGGGTGTCTGCCGCCGTAGTCGCGAACAAACACTCACCGGCCTTCCCTGAAACAGCAAGCGAATGCTTCATGATACCGGTTGAACTGTTCCTCCATACTTGTGCTGCGGTGACTAAGCTGCCATTGTTGTAGCCGTATGGTGTCCTGCAGTGTTTTGGAGCTTTCTTCGAGGCGGTGCTCCTGTTAGTGATTCCACCAAGCGAGTTAGGGTTCGGTGTCGCTCGATAGGCCAGCAGGAAACTGCAAAATCTCTTTCATTGTTTCCTCCCCTCTACAGTGCCGAACGGCAAGCTTCAGAGTTTCAACGAAGCTTTATGTCTGGCCGTTGAAACGGCAACGAACAAAAATCTGCGAACGCCGACCATGCGAACTGACTGAGGTTGTCAGACACAACAGTCTCTGGTGTTCCAAAGTGATTGAGCAATGCTTGGAGTTCCAGGAGTGCGGTGGGGATTGTCAGACTTTTCACTGAAAAAATCAGCCCGTCTGATGCAGGCGTCGATCGCAACCAAAAATTGTTGCCCATCAGCTGGACCTGCGTAGCCGATGTGAAGATGAGATCAGGGTTCGGCGGGTTGCGGCCACGATTGTAGTAGGTTTTCACTTGTGATTTGGATGTTTCACTACACGCCAGGCCGGGTTTGGAGACTCGGTCAATCTGTGAGTCCATCAAGGACCAGTAGACGTAACTCCGAGCAAGGGACTTTATGGTTGTTCCCGGATACCGTTTATGAAACTGATTCAGGATGGTTGATTGTAACTTCTTTGGGGTGACAACGCGTTATGAAAATAAAAAGCATCCAACGGCTAGTGATAGTGCTTCACGACGGTTGAAGCAAGGTCTCCTTTCACCTTTTGACTAGGTACGCGGCCACTGATTGCGATGGTATTTGGTGACCTGATCCAGCACAGGGTCTTGGTTGGTAGCCTGTTGGTCCATGTCGGCAGTCACCGGGATAATGCGAACCGCTCCAGATCCTACGCAGTTAAATTCCGATTTCAGGGGAAATGGTATGACTTCAGTATCTTCTGGTGCTGACCCGCTTGAATTGGTGAGACGCGACAGCGCGCCTTCTTGTCCGAGGCTGGTGGTTGATTGGTGCTTGGTTTTGAAGTCGTATCTCAGAAGCAGAGTAGCCCATTGCTGGAGGCGGTTAACGATATATACCGAGATCGACTCTTCGAGCCAAACAAAGCAAAGGGTGGCTTGTGATCGGTCAGTAAAATGCCTGACGACCACAGGACATTATATGAAACATTTTGGTGGTAAACACGATCGCCAAGACTTCCCTTTCTATCCGACTGTGGTTGCACTCAGCTGATGTCAGAGATCTGTTAGCATGTGCAAGCCCTCCTGAAGGCTGTCGGGAAATGCGGGAGAAATCACTCCGCCAATCCCATAGTTCGGAGCGGCCAACACCACAACGATTTCCATCAATGGATTGTAGCGCGTGAGTAGCATATCGGAACTGGGCATCGATTTGACAGAGTCAGAGTAAAGTTGACATTCTTCTGACCATGTTCACTCGTGGTCTTTTGTGAGCAGCTATATTGGTGGGCCTCGGATGTCTCGGTAGACAGAAATGAATTGTGGTGGCTGACGAAGCCTAGGAAACACTCAAGAGATATCACGTTTGAGGGCGCTGGCATGCATTTGATGGCGTTGATTTTCTCCGGGTCTGGTTAGCAGCCATCTTGATCAATGATGAAACCAAGATACTTTATCGACCGCACAAAAAAGGTGCATTTTTCTCGCCGCACAGTGAGGCCACATTCTTGAAGCCGACCAAGCACGTAAGCAAGGCGCTGTCACACTCCGTGGGGGTGGGAACCAATGACAATGGGATCATTCTAATAGGCAGCAACGCCAAGGCATCCTTTATCACCGTATCCATAATCCGTTGAAACATGACTGGCGCTGTGTTGACACGGAATAGCAGTCGGGTATACCGGGACTGACCGCATTGCGTGGTGATGGTTTAATAATTCTCGGGTTTCTCCCTCGACTTCAATCTGGAGGTGGGCATCAGCCACGTCAATTTTCGCGAAACATTACCCATTCAGTTTTGCGAACAAATCGTCCGGAAAATGCAGAGGTTACCGATGTTCATTGAGTGTGACATTGAGAGCTGTGGAGAAATCTTCACATAATCGGATGGTCCCGCTAGCCTTCTTCACCAGCACGATCGATGCCACACATGCAGAATAATTGGTCGATCGAAGAACACCAGCCCTCTGCAATCGGTCCAGTTCCTACTCAATAATGGTTAAGACTGCATAAGCTACTGGGCGTTTTGGCCTGAAAACTGGTTTGGCGCTGGGGCGGAGGCACAACTTGGCCTTCGCTTGTTGGAGAATGTAGATGCATAGCGTTGTAGGGGGTCCTTAAAAGAACTCTTTGGAAGTGGGTTATTTCGAGGGTACCTCCGGATGTTGCTGCAAGTAGACCTAATAAGCCTCATTAACAGATTCGGCTGGTTGATCCAATCCAGCCACATGAGCTCAAGTTAGGGGCATAGCTTCAGGTAGCACGTGGCTTGAGCCGTCGAACTCTTCAAGCTTATTGTTGTCGTACCAAGTTGATGAGCGGTTGACGTTCGGTGGTGAGGCTCTGCAACATTTCAGCATGCTGTTCAATTTTGTCAAGCATCTTGGGACGACTAAAGACCGGCTAAAAATGAGGCGCCTAAACTGATTATCCGTCATTGAGCTGAGCTTGAGGCGTTCGCATTCCCGATTGACAACATCAGCAAACGTAGTGTAATCAAAGTAATATTTCTGACAAACTTTGGGTATTGATAACGGATACTGAACAGTGCTGTTTGATCGCTGAACATCAGGGACGGTGGTCTGATGGTTTTATCAAGGCTGATGTCGCGGGCAGTTTGGGGAGAAGGAAATTTGTGTAACGTTCATACTCCGGTGTACCGAGTTTTTGCAGCAATATTCAAATTTTCATCCGTCTTAAAACTTGGAAAAAGCAGTCTTGAATATGTCCTCTTACCCCTTGAACCATGAGTCAAAAATGTGGCCAGAAAGGGGGCCGGATGTGAACTCCGCGATTGAGGCCGCTGCTGCATCAGTTGAGGAAACAGAAGATTCACTAATACTGGCTGCTGCTGTCTGGATATGTAGTCAGTGATTGAATGACCTTAAAGTGCACTCCTCCAAAATGCTGTTGTTGCTGGTGCAATAGGTCTTGGAGCTGAATAAAATCGACTATGTGGTGGTCTGGCTGCCCAAAAAGCTACTTTACCAGAAGTGTGTGGCAGAGAAATAAGAACAACAACGCTCGATTGAGTATACAATAATAAAAAGATCAGATTGAAAAGACACAACGAGAATCGTTCGCCTTCAGATAGTTCGCCGTTGGCTCAGGTCGGCGAGTAAATAATAATCCCATTATGATTGTCTAGGGATCTTCTTTCGAACAGTTCTCACCTAAACTAAAACCCGAAGATAGTCTGAAACGTCTTCATACCAGAGGTAGCACACGAAACTCGCGAATTACCGCTGTAAGCGAGAGCCTAATCAGAAGGGAACGTCGAAGCACGTGGCCACGTTTTGTTTTGCGTGTAAATTGTACAAAAATGCGCTTTTGTATTTTCTCGTATTCAAACAAAAAACGCTTACGCAATTGACAAAGCAAATAAAGACGCAAAACACCACAATTGGCATCGTGAGTTACCGTTCACCAATTATAATAAGGGTATTCTACTCAGCTTAGTTCCCCGTCTCAACCTCCCCAGCTAGCGTTCTGGTCCAAAACAACTGGCAATGGTGCACAACGTATATTGATACCCAAACTCATGTGAAAAACACTCGTACAGCATGTTCTGTAAGAAATGTATGCCGCGACAACACTGGAATTTCTGACACCGGGATGCATCTTTGGCAACCTGTATTCGACAAATACTGGGTCATGATTGGCTGTCAGGCGTATGCCTTCGACCAATCGGAGCTCGGTTTCTAGCGGAACGGCAAGCAGCCCGAACTTTTGGCCAATCCTGTGCGGGATGGACTTCTCGGCAGTAGCAGCGTCTAACTGCGCGCGGCAAAGCTCCATCCTGTGTAGCAATCCGCCAAACAGGATCCGCCCGGAGATAACGTAATGCTGAAAACATGACAGAGGGATACATGTTTTGTTTCTGTTGCAATGTTAAAAATAATGTCCAAGAGTAAACTTTTGTGCTGGATGGTTGCCCAATTGACCTCAGTTGCCGATGGTAGTTCAGGCCGCTTGTTGCGACGGGCTACACTTTCGGAACTGAAGCTTTCTGGACTACCAGTACCAAGAAGAGCTCGAAGTGGAACTCCGTTGATTTTCACATCGGTGACTGCTCTGAGACACCCGGACGCAGCTTGACGCAAGATGGTGCACTTGAAACAAATGAGTTTTGACACTCGGACCAGTAGTAGATCTGTATACTTTTTGAAGATGTCCTTTCTTCCTACAGTTTTTGCAGGTCGTGCCTTTAGCGGGGCACTTATAACGCGGGTGGCGAGCATAGCCGTAGAAAAAACCTCATACTAGATGCAGACATCTGTTCTTGCGATGAACGTGGGGACCTTGGCTGGTCGTTCGATATGTTAGCACAGGGGAGTCAATTGTTCAGCAAAAACTCTGTGGCTGTTTTGTGTTATTTCGAGGGATTTCGCACGGTTTTCGCGGTTTTTAAATGCGGTTGCTTGCGTTCCAACAGCCTCTGGCTTATAGTATTCGAATGAAGTCCACTAATAAATGCATCTCGTAATGCTTCATCGCTATGTTGTTCTGCACTCTCAGTCATAAAGCGACAACCTGGAATCAAACTGCGCAGCGTCTGCGCAAGTTGATCTCCGTTTTGCTCACAACATTTCATTTTCCAGTTGCACAAATTTCTCGCAAGGTTGCAATAGCTTATCCATAATCCTTACAGTCTTTGATGAAGCGGTGAGCACTAGGAACAACTGAACAAGAATTTTAGCTTACCTGGTGAATGGAAAGCAAGTGACTCTAGGACTTTCCCTAAAGTACAAAACCAGTGTTCCCGGATATCTGCCGAGGGTTGAGTATTGGAATCGGTGTCGAACCGTTCAGGGCATAAAAATCGATCCATTGTTCGGTGAAAATTTTTTGAGATAATAAATTGCTGTGTTCGACGAGGGATGGTGTGCGATCATAACCAAAATAAGAACGGAAAAGACTAAAGGCCCGGAAGATAAGTTTTGTTCATCCAAAACTGTCACTGCGAACTGAAACGATAAAAAGTGATTTAGCAATAAACGATGAAACGTCTAGGAAAATAGAACAAATATACAGCGTAAGAATACGTGAATCGGTGGTTAGAGTGCGAGTTCGCTGACGGAAGATCCGTATTTCTAATTCGAGCTCTGTCTCTCGAATTCCCTTGTTTAGGCTTGGGCAACCTGGTAGTATCCCATCCCTCGTGCTTCTTTCGGGTGGCTTGACAGCTAGGCACCGAAAGGGTGTTACATGGCGACTAGGTATCGTCTTTAGGGGACGCATATTCACCATCATCAGGAAACCAGAACAGTCATTCGTACTCCAGATACCTTCCGAATCGGTGAGTTATCTGGTACCTTGTCACCAGAGTAGTAAGTTTTTCACAGTAATCCAGATACACAAACTCGCTCTAACTCCCGGCCTCTAGCGGCAGTCCAGTTGGTAATCAGTTCACTCACTTAGGTACATCATAACAAAGATTACTGGGGATGGTGGCTTCTTCGTACGTGGCTGCTGAATTGCCTTATTTTGTCATTGAAAGTGGAGTGAGGGAGCCGTGTATTGCATACCTTTAAAGTAGCACGTCCAGAGCCATATCTAGCAAGCAAATTCTGCTTATCATTCCTGAGTCCACATCCGAGTGTGCGATAGCTACCAGGTGGATTGATCTGACCGGTAGAGCCTTCATGCTTCTCTACCGTTTCATGAACTTGTCCCCCTGGGTACTGTTCACCCGATACATCGCTCGGTGAAGATGGATCCGTGAAACAAACAGTTCTGCGTTATAGAAGTACCTGTTATACGCAGCGTAATCTATGCATTGCAACCAGTCGACTTAGCTTGAAATATACGCCGAGTCCAATCGTTACTGATCTGATGTTCGCAAATTATCCGCAGGATGTTTCGTAAATATCGGCCTTCAGCGCAGAGTGTGCACGCAGTGGACCAACCCGAACTTGCTACCTCAGTATGGTGATCAAATTTCTGCACTGCAATGGTTCTGTTGGGTGTAGTGATTAGAACGCAGTTCCTTGAGGTCCGGCTATGTTAGAAATGTCAACCGGGGCCCGGCCCGACGAAGGAAACTGAGTTTTTATAATGAAAGAGGTACTGTCGTGCTGTTTATTCGCACGGTTTTCGCGGTTTTTAAATGCGTTTGCTTGCGTTCCAACAGCCTCTGGCTTATAGTATTCGAATGAAGTCCACTAATAAATGCATCTCGTAATGCTTCATCGCTATGTTGTTCTGCACTCTCAGTCATAAAGCGACAACCTGGAATCAAACTGCGCAGCGTCTGCGCAAGTTGATCTCCGTTTTGCTCACAACATTTCATTTTCCAGTTGCACAAATTTCTCGCAAGGTTGCAATAGCTTATCCATAATCCTTACAGTCTTTGATGAAGCGGTGAGCACTAGGAACAACTGAACAAGAATTTTAGCTTACCTGGTGAATGGAAAGCAAGTGACTCTAGGACTTTCCCTAAAGTACAAAACCAGTGTTCCCGGATATCTGCCGAGGGTTGAGTATTGGAATCGGTGTCGAACCGTTCAGGGCATAAAAATCGATCCATTGTTCGGTGAAAATTTTTTGAGATAATAAATTGCTGTGTTCGACGAGGGATGGTGTGCGATCATAACCAAAATAAGAACGGAAAAGACTAAAGGCCCGGAAGATAAGTTTTGTTCATCCAAAACTGTCACTGCGAACTGAAACGATAAAAAGTGATTTAGCAATAAACGATGAAACGTCTAGGAAAATAGAACAAATATACAGCGTAAGAATACGTGAATCGGTGGTTAGAGTGCGAGTTCGCTGACGGAAGATCCGTATTTCTAATTCGAGCTCTGTCTCTCGAATTCCCTTGTTTAGGCTTGGGCAACCTGGTAGTATCCCATCCCTCGTGCTTCTTTCGGGTGGCTTGACAGCTAGGCACCGAAAGGGTATTACATGGCGACTAGGTATCGTCTTTAGGGGACGCATATTCACCATCATCAGGAAACCAGAACAGTCATTCGTACTCCAGATACCTTCCGAATCGGTGAGTTATCTGGTACCTTGTCACCAGAGTAGTAAGTTTTTCACAGTAATCCAGATACACAAACTCGCTCTAACTCCCGGCCTCTAGCGGCAGTCCAGTTGGTAATCAGTTCACTCACTTAGGTACATCATAACAAAGATTACTGGGGATGGTGGCTTCTATATCTTTTGAATTTTTTTACTTGTGCTGGTTGTTTGTCTTCTGTACATCGGTTGTTCTTTATGGAAATTCGCATCCATCGGTCTATAACGTTCAGATTACCTCTGAATTATGATTATTTGCCTTTTCGAATTGTCTTTGAGTTTCTGCAGATTCGTTTACTTAAGTTTTGTGTGTCCTTCATAAATGTCGTTGGTTTCGGCTCCCATCTGTACGCCGGTTGAGACTCACACAATTGCCTATCCTGCTTTTGGTTTTAGTTACCTCGTACAATCTTTCCAGTGCACTGCTTCTCACCGTTGGCTCAACTGCGCTGCAGTTCCTGACCAAATCTGTTCCCTAGTTGTATGGGTAAACATGTTTGCTCGGGCTAACAACAGCCATAAACCGGATGCTATTTTTGTATGGTTCTTTACGGCGTCATACATCTACGCTTTCTTTCGCACTTTCAGAATAAGTTCACTCTCCCTTCAGTGTGCAGTGCACACTACTGTTTTCCGTTTTCTAATGAGTGCACCAAAAGCAGCGTCCATTTTCGAATACATCCGGAACGTGGATATTCTACTGTTGGATGAGTTATTCTCTCATCCACCCACCTGCCTAGTGATATTTCGCGAACTGCCAGAGTTAGCAAAACACTTTGTCGCACGGCTTCTGTTTGTTGAGCAACCGATCCCCAAATCCATTGTTTCCGGTTGGGTGGAGAAAGGTTCTCAGGCTCTATTGCAAGACGCTTGTCGAGCACTATCGGACTTGCGCATATGGCATTCGGTTGATGGGAATGTCGCCAGAGGGGCCTGGTGTTTGAGCAAAAAGTACCAAGAGTCTCTTCGTATTTCTTTATTTGGCGGGTAAGTGCTCATCATTATCCTTTGTTTAGCTTTTCAGTGGAAAACCATTGCTTGGAGATTTGGGTTCGACTGCGGTGGATAAGTACTCGAAAGACGTGGACTTCCTAGAGACCTATGCTGCAGAACGCTGGGATGTACGTCGCGTTTGTTTTTTAGCGATTCTGTAGGCCCTCTTACATTTCATGGTTGGGTCTGAATCTTCTGAAGTTGGATCGGTCGTGCAAGACGTTCTTCTGTTGTCCAATCTGATGAAAGGGTAATAACCACTTAATTTGCCTCTCATCCGTCCGCTATGTACACCCAGTGGAACACCTGATACACCTGTCGGAATCACGAAACACGGATTTCATTTCTTACTCATGAGTCGTCCCGATCAAGTCCGCTTGTTCCTCCTGCACTATTTTGATTACCTCAAGGTATGCTTTTGTGCCTAATTGCTTTTGTTCATCATTCCCCTGTTAGGAAACAAAGAAAAATTTGGTCGCTGCCCTCCAGTTCGTGTTTCAGTTGAGCTTCTTGTCCCCAGAAAAGGTTTGTTTTATTCGGCCTGTTTGCACCACTCTGTCCTGTAGTAGTATTTTCGTATTTTCCTGAGGACATTGTATTTTTGTTCAAGCCTTCGTTCACAATTCCATGGCGATGCTGGAAGTAGTAGTTGTCCTCCGATTATGACCAAGTATGCGTCATTGAGAGCTTTTGCTTGACGTGTAGGAGAGACTAACATGGGAATGAAGTACGAATTCCGTCTTAGCTTTTCGGTTCACCGTGTATAGTTCCTGGCATTTTTGCACTATTTGAGCTCGTAATTTCCTCGGGCCGTGTGGAGGGTATGCACCTAAGGCGTACCTCAGTTGAGCGCATTACGTTAAAGTGACAGTCTTTGGAAGAACGGCTACTTCCTTGCACAGCATCGTAAGTGGAAGTTCAACACTAGGTATTCTGAGTACTTCTGTCATGCGTTTGTGAGTGAGTCAGGGTTTCGGTAGAAGGATAAACGGCAAAACCGGACAGCGTTCAAATAACGATTTCTTAAGTTGTGTTCAATGAAGGTGGGATATAGCTTCGACCTCGCACGTCAACCACAGCAAGACATTCGTAAGTCCATTCATTTAGTTTCAACCATTTATCTAATCAACCGTAATACTCTGGTATTCTCAATCGTGAACTGCAGTGCAGTGTATCGATCGTAAACCTGTAGCAACGCTGCATTTCCGAAGGCTGTTTACTTAATACCTTAATGTAACGGGAAGGCTATTCATTCGAGGTTCGAGAACTGAATATTTGTACGTTGATTGTGTATACAGTTTCATTTCAATAGGTAGTGTTTTATTCAGTTTAAACACTAGATGTGAGTGTCTCAAAGGACTGTATTAGCATGAACCGTTTGTTCTTTGGACATTAGTCAAGGGGCCCATTTCTGTCGTTCCCTTTTTGGGGTTGTATAGCTTAGCGATTTTTTAGCGGTTGGCAATTGTACATTGGTCCAAGCAGACGGACTTTGTTCCTTTTGATATGACTTCGTAACGTGTGCTGGAAAATTTCGCTCTGATTCACTGGTCGCACTCAGAACCAAAGCCTGCTCCACTCAGCGTCTTTGTTTGCAGATACCGATGGTCGTTGGTGTTGATCGACATTTTCTCATGTGTCGGCAATGACAGCTGACCAGTTTTTTCTTTCCGTGCCAAACTCGTTCTTATCATCTTCAGCTTCAAAGACCGCATACCTGTCATACAGTGGTGATAGCTGCTACAGCTTCTTTCTCCGATAGTTTCGGGAGGTGGGGTATGTACCTACGCACTGCATGCGATAGCTGATATAATTGATGCGTCAATGCAGGGGCGTCAGTAGACCTTCATTGGGTATATCCGGGTGGAATGTGCGCGCTGAAGACAACAGCTTGGATGCATGCGCACCATTCGGCGCGCGGCTGCGTCATGTCTGACAATGTCTCTAACCATTGATGTGTCCAGTCTCGGGGTCCCCGTCCAGAGAGAGTAATGACCAATTTAGTCGAGTTTACTAGTAATGGCTTTCATACTTCGCTGCTAAGTCATTGTTTGACTCCCCTGGCTCGTTTCCGTTCTTCGTGTGGTTGTGCGAAACGGACTCTTCGAGGAGGTACGTCAACTAGTATATGGGGCACGTGGCCAGTTTATATATTGTGAGGAACCATTCGACTCATCTCAGCATTACTGATCCGGTGTTCCCACCAAAATCAGCCAAGAGTTTGTACATGGGAAGTCACAAATGATTTTTTTTGCTAATGTATGGTTTGGGGGTCATCAATTCCAAGAACGAAGTAGTTTTCTGAGGTACTTTTGAATCAAACCAAGGTTTCCGGATGAAAGTAGAGTACTTCTGTGCTGGTCAAATGACTGAACAACGACTTCTGCGATGACCATATTGCTCATAAGGGAGCTAAATGAAAGATTTTCGGGAGCATAGAACCTTCACTGCGTTTCAGCCACGTGGTTGTAGCGTCATCCGGCGAGTGAAACCGCAATGTAGGAATGTCCCTCTCCGGAAACTGCCATCTCAAGGATGACGAGATGTCAGTAGATTTTTCGAACTCGTTTCCATTTTGAGAAATCTGTAGTTCTTAAGGCAGTGTAAATGTTATAAAACGCTCTTCTGTTTCTATCTTACTGACCAACTTGGCGTGCCATCTGGAATAAATCGGATGAAGCTGTTACTTACACGTGAGAAGTGCTGTCTTACCATTTTTTTTTCGTTGCCTACCGTGATGCGGACAAATTTGAAGTGCTTTAAAATAAAGTCTACATTATGCGATCGAGCATCTGGCAAATGAGTCGTAGTCTGCATTACAACCTGGAACGTGTTTTACTACAGGAAGCACAAGATGTATTCATCGAAGTCGAGCTTTTAATGTCATCAATGATTGTGCATTGTTTGAAACTACCCGGAAAAATATATGAAGGAGGTTGCTTTGTCGTGTATCATGTTTTGTATTGTCTGCCTGAAGTAACGATAATACCTCAGCTCACTTATCTGTCTGGAGTGTGCTTTTCCGGTAGAGCACCAGTCAAACTGCAAAAGATGGATTCACACTCAAAACTGTACAAATCTACCTTATTTGGGTTGAACACAGGTGCACCACTGGAGAATCAGCTCGCCTGTGCAAGTGAAACCGACAACATGCGCTAAGTGATGGCGAAATATGATAAGTTAATGGACTCACATTACTGACCAGTCGGGACGCACTTTGCTACCAGACCAATTTCATCGACCAATTTTTCGGCCAGCCACTTGCGATACGAGGCCCGTCGGTTGTTGCAATACCCCACTATATATGGTCAGGCGGTGTGGGTGCTGGATTTCGCCTTAAATTGTTGCTGACTTTGACCTCCCGGTAATATTGTTCTCTTGGTTTCAACACCACCTTCTAATCATTGTTCTTAATACAGTTTTTTATCATCTGTTTTCTCACAGAGCTATCCAGTTGATGCGCTAACTGCTCCCCAACAGGAAGTGCTTCAGCAGATGCGCGAGCTCGGTCTTGCATATCAGCGGAAACGTACTGCCCCACGCTTCTATGTCACACCACTGGCTACCGTTCTCTCTGGATCCCGATGCCACCAGCCTGCGATGTCTTCAGGTTCTGTTCTCAGTGCCATACCGACAGGAGTATCGCATCTCGAAGGCACAGACTCTGTGCAGCCGACCGCATCCAGCACAAGCGATGTCGGCTACATTTTGCTGGAAACCAATTTTCGGCTTTATGCTTACACAGGTTGGTTGAATCTGACTGCACTTGGTATTCAACAGTAATCGCTCTGCGTGAAAACGGCCACTCCTCGCCGTTGGTTAATCTGTGTCATCCAAAGCTATTTTGCCGCGATACTTCTTGTGCCGATACCTCTGTGTTACCATTGATTTACAACCTTGAGTCCGCGTTTATTCGTTTCTCAGTTATCTCACATCGGTGGCTTTTGCCTTACATCTCGACATTTGAAGAACTTCTGCCTCCACATAGCCAGTGTCCCTAGCGGAGATCAGTCAGATAAACACCCGGAAACGGGGCCTTTTAAGGGATGCTCAGATTTACTAATTATTTTATGCTTCAGATCAGTGGTCATCTCTGTTTAAACCGTTGATGTCTTTCTTCATTCCCATCCACCATCGCGTGTCCCAGATTCCCCCCTCCGAACAGCCTTACTCAGTTTGTTCAGTAAAATTCGTGCCCGATTCCCGAATCTTGTGGTCGCTGACATCACGCGCGACTCAGTTCGCGAGGCACTGATCCGTGGGATCACAGCTGACCAAGTAGGTGCTGCCCGCACTCACCATGACCATGCTCTGTTTAGATTATTTCCTTCCTGACAACAAACGCTCATCCGGATATGCTTCGTGAGGTAAGTGTGACATTGGAAATGTGGTTTGTGTCTTTTCGCTGATTTTGGTTGTCCTCACATATTACGCTTCTTCCACCGACTTGTCACTCCCAAAAGCGTGGTAATACTTTAACGGATTGGGACACTGAGATGTTTCTTGTGTAATGTTTCCCTACTTTCATTGGTAGACGCT
>CM030369.1:176350705-176380260 GCA_003604175.2 Clonorchis sinensis | reverse complement strand
GGTATGGACTTGAGCCCTAGAATCCAAGGACTACGTATGTCATCATACGTGCACCCGCTGCTCGAACAGTCCAAGTCTCAAAACCATGCAACAAAACAGCCCGTACTGCAGCGTAATGCACGCGCTTCGTGATATTAAGGAATATGCCACTTTTACGGCATAGATGTTTCAAATTGGCAAACGCGAACCGAGGGTTGCAGGTCCGTGCATCGACTCCATCTGTCACAAGACAATCAGAACTAATACATCTTCGAATGTGCATATAACGCTCCACAAATTCGTATGCCACTCCTTGGACTGTAAGTGGCCTGCTTACTGTCAAACTCACTTAATAAACTCCAGGTAAACTAATCCATCATCTCGGAGGTTCTAATCCCGTCAGTAAGTATAAGTCTGATTTCCTAACAACATCAACTCTGCGTGCTTAACCAGTTTGCTCTAAACCTCTTGTACTATAATAGCTTTATCAGCAAACTTAACCCTTGCTTGATCACTAGAGTAATAAGTACAAATCTACTCCTATCCTGTCTCATTTAGCCACCACCCCGATTGTGGTAAACGTTCAGTATTTTCTCTGTATTAATGCACTCTATCCTATCAGATTTCCCCTTAGACTCATTGGTCTTTAATGGCTCTATCCCATTCCCTTGTAATCCCAAGCATCGAACTTCGGCAATACCCTGTTTGAACGCCCCATTTGCTGTTATCCACTCCACCTGGTCAGTGATTTACATCCCTAGAGATGCCCAAACGGACAAGAGAAATGCTTGCGATCTTACATGGGCTTTATCCTACCTCTGCGAATTCTCTTGGCAAACTCAAAAAAACCCGCTGCTCACAGAATTGCACATCCCAGCCCAATCATCTGAGACATGACGTCCGTTACGAGGCTGTCCAGAAACTAAAGTACGTCAGTGCAATAATGGCACGGCACTGCCTTACCCAGTTTGATAGCACACCCGCAACTAATCCCTCCCTACTTTTGACTGTACCTTCTCGCCCACTAGGTCCATTACCTGCAAATACGAAAAAAGTCCACGAATGAAAAAGACTCAATGTTCAGTGCACGCAAGATATCGGGTGAGGTGATGGTAAACTCGAATAAGGACGGAATTCGTGACTGAAACGTCTGTATTCCCAGTAAATGGGCTGTAGCAAAGAAAATTAAATACTTGTACACCCATACCATAATACCACTATTACATCGCTTCAGTATGTGAATGAGCCTCATTCACTGACCACAGTTGATCAAGTAAAAGCAGTGAAATGGCTTTACAACGAAAATATGCATTCGACCTCTCAGCTCGAGATCTGCCAAGAGCCTAGAATCGGTAGGTATGGACTCCATGTGACAACTCTGCACATTGACTAAGGGCAAATCCAAGGATATATATATGACAAGTCACATCGAACCGGATTTTCCACCGGAATAGGCATGGTTCCTTTGCTCTTGCCACGGCCTCAGTGCTGAACAGCACTGAGGTCACTGTCAGCCACCACCCAGGGCGAGTACGAGTGACGAACCCGAAGTAGGCTGAACCATGGATTGTATTTCCTCCCTCTCACATTTATGGTAGCCTAAGTCTGAAGTCCAGAGATCCTATCAGATGCATATACACCAAAAATCATATTCTGAAACGGGATTTGAACGTCAATTTGCTGATACACATGAAACAAATTAATGGGAGCACGAAAGGAACTGGTTGAAACTAGACTCACTTTCCAGAACCAGACAATCTGTTTACTTGATCGGGTATACTTCAGGTAGACAGTATTCTTCTCCCAATCGGCCACATCAATCTCCGGCATTCCAGATAACAAAAGCTGATATAAGTGAACAAAAAAGGCCAACAGAATGTTGACAAGGAAACAACTAGTGACAGAGTTTAGGACGAAACAGTTAGAAAGGGTGCTCAATAAGACATGCACAATAAAGAGACCGGAATAAAATCGACTGCTCTTGGCCACAGATACCTGCTATTCAACTGTTGTTCCAGTGCAGTTCTTGCGGTAAAAAATGACGGATTCCAAGAGTAGTGGAAATGCCATAACACTAAAATGCATTTGGTGCCATTGGTATTGCCAACTGCAATATGACAACGATATATTGTTAGGCTTCATGCCGACCATCATCATCATCATCAGATTTAAACGACTTTCAACAAAACTGAGGCTGCATGGAGAGATCCTAAGGGACCGAATAAATACCACCAAATACTGAAGCTTTAGGCTAAATTTCTCTTCCTCCGAACTACGGTTTCAGAGAAATCTTGGGAGTGTATCTAAGGCTCAGCCCATATCACAACAGGTTCAAAGTCAAGTGCGCACCAAAAATCTAGAAGGGAAATTAATTGAAACCAATCGTGAGAAAATGACGGCAGATTAGGGTGAGTTTTGGTCCGATTAGGTAAGCGACAAAATGCAATATTTTGCCGTAAAAAAATTATTCCACACGGAGAAGTTTTGCCGAAAGGACACTGTGCCCTCAAGGCACTGCTCTAATCGACGAACGACGTTTTAGCTTGTTGCAGCAAGCGCCCAGCCGGGAAAAATGATGCTGAGAAACTCAAAGCTGCTGGTATGCTTGGAAAGCTATTGGGACACACAGCGTGCGCTATATCGGTTGTCCGACGACGTTTTACGTTTACAGTGTAATGACGCTTTCACCGAGGGATCTTGCCACCTTTAGAAAAGCTACCCATCAACGAGTTTTTCCTGCGGCAAACACACCAAACGATTCCTGAATTTTCTCTTCGTGAAAATAATGAAGACCATCTCATGAGGTGGGGCCGTTTTGAGTACACATTTTTTCAAATGTGCTGACTGCTTAAGAAATCCGCACCTAAAAATGCCGCCTGTATTGTTAACCGAGTTGACTCTTACTTTTTGCCCACTTGATAAGCGATATTGTTTCTGATTTTGCAACCTTCAACGATGGGGTTATGTGGTTTTTCGTGATAGCTAGTGGTGGCCGTTTAAGCCACATTCATTTTGCACGCAGGCATTACGTTGCTTCCGTTCCGTTTTCACAAGACTTTTTCAATGTTGTCTCTCGCATGGCACGAGTCAACACGTTGCTTTCGTTCCGTTTTTACAAGACGTTTTCAATGTTGTCTCTCGCATGGCACGAGTAGTCTCCGGTAAATTCTTTTATATATCTACGTTACGATATCTGGGTATGAGCTTCTCCTCGTCCTTCTGACGGATTGCTTTGACTATATGTAAACGGCCATGTGTGCTCTTTTGAAAGCGGGCACTCGCTCCTCAGCGCGTGCTGCTCAGTTTGATCAAAGAGCTGATGGGTGAACACTAAGGAATAAGGGTTTTCCTAATCAACAAAATGATGCCGCAATAGCTCCGTGTTTGGCTGTGACGGTGCCTCGGTCTCTTTACCCACGGCACGCGGTCAACCAGCACGTAACAATTTTCCTCGGGGCCATCTATAGACGCAATTGGCACAAATTCAGCCGCATTGCTCACTCACACAGTGCGGCAGAGTAGAAACCAACCTCCCGGACACAAAAATGCAGCTTTCGGTATTGTTTAGATATCATGTGGACAACCGACCGCATTTCATCTCGCAACTAACAGCCATGAATCACCCACAGATGTGTTATTCGTCCGCAGTGGAAATTTGAACGAGGACCGCTTGAGAACTCAAATGTGCGTTTCAAAATCTACACCCGGCTGATAAACGGGATATTCGATCCAGAGGATCTCCCGGCAGATGAGGGGTGTATTCATGGGTGACTGGCTAGGAATCCGAGAGGTGACGTCCATATTTTCAACGTGGATTTCCGCACGACTAAATATGCATGCAACTACGCTGTAATTCACGCTGCTGCAAGTACAACAATGGAGTACTGTCAAATAGCTGTTGCTGTTCATTAGTTTACGAAGCTGACCCCAAAATGCTCTCAGACGGCCAACGCCTCGGCCGTTAATTTCATGTGCACCTTCTGTAGTGCTGTGCAAATACCTCGCGAGCACACTTCACGGTGTATAGAAGTTACATTTTCCCCTTCAATAAGTTAGCTGTTAACAGGCCATTACTCCATAACCGGCGACGCGTATTTACGACAAGCAGCCAAAGTAAGTGACAGAGTGCAATACTATGGCAATGAAGGGCCACTGGATTATACCATGCTTGGTTAGGGCGTGATAATCATTGGCTAAGTGTGTCTGGGAGGTATTATGGGTTTTGCGACTGACTCCTATTTTTTGCATTTCCTGTTTCCTGTCGGTTGTTGGCCAGGCTGTCTTTTCTTGACAGACTCCAGAAGTATTGGGCTTTTTAAGGGGAAGTACTTATCATAGGAAGGCTTGTAAAGCATATAGAACTTGTTTCCCACAACCATGTTATCCGAAGATAAGTTGTGTTTAGGCAATAGTAACAGGCATAGTTAGCCCTGTTAACATCGCAACGCACACTATTTTTCTTAGTTTAGACTCAAAGGAGCGTAAGCGCCGTAAAAAAAGAGGGTCATTAAGGATTTCTGTAATACGAACCATTGGTTTTGCTGCATTCGGTGATTAAAACGAATTGGACTAAAATATCCACACAGGTGTAAGATGCTTTGGAAATCACACCTACGCAATGACGAAATTCTGGCACTGGCCATCGATCTAATTTGCAATTTTTGGGTTTGCGCCATATTGCTAAATGAGTGTCTGCACTTGAATCAGCGGCGCATTTCGGCCCATAAGTCACTCTCACTGTGCGCAGCATCCGTCAGTAGGATAAACTGAAGCGTGCAATATGACTGGACAGATGCCGAGTGAGGTTCATTACGTCCAGTTTGCCAGCATTGGAAAAATTATCTTCGGTTTTCCGGAAAGGTTTGGTAACAATCGGTAGATTTATTATTTACCAAACCTTTCCGAAAAACGATGACTACTCAATCGGTTCCAAGCATCTTTCAACTGATTTTTTCACGGTAGCTAGCAACTGGAGGTTGAATTTAAGTTCCTACTGAAGAGAGTGGCAACTTCTTGCGGCCTCCAGCAGATACGAAAACTATCAACATCCTAACTAAAAAAACTTGAGCATCACACTTTCTGTTAACAAGAGCAGATAAGGCATTATATTCCATCTATCTGCAAAATATGGTTACGTCGGATTTTCAGATCTCCTCAAGAATCCTTGCCACTAGGAGGTGTGAGCAACGGTGGGCCGAAACAAATCAGCCGACTGGCAAGAAAGCATAAAGCATCACTTTTGCATTAACCTAAGGAGTGACACATGCCGCAAAATAGCTGAGCCTTTCCATAGGCTCTGGTCGAACTTGTGTCTGTGTTTAGGTTGAGAAAAGAGGATGTGTTCTATCACTGATACATACACAGCAGTACACAACATTCCAACAGGCTTCGAATACGTTAATGTGTAGTTCTAAGTACCTTGAGATTGACCTCTGAACAGGCGAGTCAACAAAAGATCACCTGCTACGAAGTTCACCGTTAAAATATGAACACCGACATGTTCCGTCTGGGGACAGAGTGTCAATATTCTAGCTGTGATCTGAGGGTAGTTCTCAAACTCTACCAACAAGTTTTTGGTTTGCAATACTTGATTTGACCTGGAAAAGCAGGCCACCGACAATAAGTCGTGGTGATAGGAGAAATGGCCCACAAAGCTTACGCGAAACTCACGAGTACATCGCCCTTAAGCAGAGCAAAGAGTAGGAGTGGGGTGGAAGGTACACTGGATAACGGATCGCGTAATCAATTGAGTGACATAATGTTGAATAAATCTACGACGCCGAACTTTTTGCAGGCCAGCTCAGGTTCAGAGGTCGCAAATGTTTCTCTTGGACGCAGAGTTGTGCTTGATGCAGTCGGATCACAATCAATAAAAGTCTGGATCGTAATGATGGTAAACTCGCACAAGCACTATACAACCTGTCAGAAACAACCCAAAAACGCACACCATTGGTATGCACGTGATACAAGGTTGCATCATGGTCGCAAGGCTGATGAAGATTCTTCTGCAGCCCACCAACAGTTTGCTCTTCTTAGAGGTTATCAGATACGCTCAGTTTCAGGATTTCCATAAACCATTGTTCCAATTTAACAGCAAACTGTACACAATTTGCGAAACACACCTACTTTCAAACCAATTTGTTGATGATGGGAGACTAGGCTGAGTAATACCATAAGCGAGAGATTCATCTGCATCTACCGATAATACCAAGGTAATTCAGTAATGAGTATATCTCACCGTTTGCGTACAGTTTTGTGGATAACCAAATCAGCTCGACCTATGTATATCCTAACCGCCTAGTTTAATTGGCCGAAATCAGTCCAAGCCGTTGCATAATGGCACGGTTTCAGGAACTCAAACTGTCTGCGGTGATTTAGCTGGAGAATGGGGAGCATGGGCATATGAAAGCATTGTATAGATCACGAACCGAAAACACTCAGAATCGCGTTGTTGGTGAGGACAATTGACCCAACACATGAAACTGGTTGTTTAGTTAGGATTTCATTTAAATATACTGCCCCAAACTTTTAGAAGCAAATAAATTAGGTGTAAATTTAAAAAGCTTACATTTTCAAGATTCATAGTTTAGTTTCGGATTAATAAGCACTGATGAATATATGATGGGCTGGCGATATACTTATATGCAATGCGATCCTTCCTGTTTTTTGTCGCACTTTCCCCTAGAGTCGAACAAAAAAGGCACTAATTCATTCAATAAGGTATCTCTGCATGACTTAATTGGTTACGTGCATCTTCGTGGGCGCCTTCAAAGTGGCTGTCTGTCTCGGCTTGAAAAGCTTCCAGCAGTCTGTCTCATCATTGCAGATTGAAGAGATATTTTGCACTATTTCTCGGTATAAAACTCACTGGGTTTGATCAGAACTCTTTGAAAGCCAATTAGTGGTTTTGCCTTCGTTACCCAGGTGAGGCAACAGTAGATTAGCCGAGTGATCACAAACCCCGAATTCAGCAAGTTATTAGGAAATCAGGTGTGGAAAAAAGTAGGTAATCAGGAAGTTCACTAGTGATATTAGTATCATGTGAATTCAGGCTCATCTAGAAAGGAGTGACCACTCCGAGCTTCAGCTGTAGTTGTGGGTGGGTAGGGGGGTGCCAAAAATACAATCAGAGACCTTTTGGTTGCACTAATGAAACCATGTCGACATATCGTGCACAAAGTACAAGCTAGTGCACAACAGTTTCCCAAACGGGTCTGCGCAGATGAAAGTGTACCTGTTCGGAGTCCCCGCGCGGCGTCCCCATTGAGGAGGTTTGTTCAGGACATTTTGTCCCGGTGTAACGGCTATGTCGAGAAAGCCCACCGAAAAAAAGCATGGATAAGTTGTGGAAAGGCTGACTGACATCCTTGACAATTGCATTACGAATCTGCATGTCAGAAAGAATGGGTCCGAACAAAGATACTAGAGAAAGTACCTATTGATGATGGTCAGATACAATGACCTCAGTCCTGAGGAGTACCGGGGCTTTGTAACCAAGAAACGCACCAGTGATGGTCGTGGGAAGTACTTTGGAAAGGTAAATGAAGTGGACAAAGCAATGTAATGTGCCGGGAATGGTCGTACTCTTTAAAGCCGTGACAGCACAAGGAGTGAGGCGAGTCAAGAACTTCGTCGAATTAAAACAAAGGCTGTATACCTAGTGATGTTCACCCGGCAATATTCCGTCCATTCAAAGGAACGCACTCAGCTCCTTTGGAAGCGCTGTTTGGGGGGTCTGAAAACTAAAGGAACTTGCCAGTTTTAGGAAACCGTAAACATGATAACGAAACTTAAACGTGGGTGACTGGGAAACCGCCTGAACCTACCAAGTTGCCAGTTTAACATGGTGGTCCTAAAGGTTCTTGAGACAACAGTCGGGGAACTTAGCCATCTGTAAAACACTAAGGCTCAAAAACCATGAACCTGTGTACAAATGCTCGTGTTTCTCTATTCCGGATACTCTATCAAGGAAAAATGACTGGAGTACACTACCTGTAACCCCGAAAATTGATTCTTACGTTAAGCCATACACCGTTATTCGCCTGAGGATTATAAAAATCCAGGTGCATGTGCAAATGCAGCCGAAACACATGAACCGAATGCGATACATTGTTCAAATAGGAGGTCCAAAAGTCGGTCCCGGAATGGTCTTCAGGGGAAGATTACCAGTAACTACTCGAGCCTTCACCTTGTGTAAACGATCTTCCAACAAGTCACGAAAACCTTCACCGCATGTTCGTCAATCGGTAATCCGAAGCACAGGAGCACATAGCACGACTTCCAGTACCACGGATGTTGCTTATAACGATGCCCTAGCCTCGCAACGGCTAGCAAATGATCGTCTCCACCACCTACCGTGTCTGAGGCCTAGGATCCGAAGAAAGATGCTTAAGGATTTCATTCGAGGTTAGTTGGTGTCTGGAGGGGGGCTAACTGCGCGCTGCACAATTTGAAATGTTCAGTCAGCTTGTGGATGTCCAAGGTCTGTGGAAGGCACTATTGCACAGAGGCTTGGAGAGCATGCGATACCAAAAGTGATCATTTCCGGCATCGATCTTGCGCGGCACGTTGGAGGGAGTTAAATTGTTTTGGTTAAAGGGTTACTCCATCGAAACACCCAAAACAAAAAACCCCATGGATACCGTAAACAGAACCGTCATAAACCTGAAGGACATCAGGGCTCAGAGACGGTGAGGTGAGACCGAAGAGATGGCACAACTAAACACATCGGCTCTTTCGCATATAGAGTTGCAGACAACTGGGACAGGGGTTCCCAGGCTTCAGGTCCCTTTGGATTCTTGCTAGAATACTGTTTTACAGGTCACTCCTGACAAACCTGACACCAGAGAGTCAGTACTGTAGTCCTGTTGCACTGTTTCCAGTAGTGCTGCCGCAGGCCGTTTCTCTTCGGAATTCCTTTTTCCATGGTTTACTTATATCTCCAATTTTCGGAATCGTGAATTCCATCGCTCGTTTTGCCCATAGAGTTGGAGCCGGACCACTGCGGTTACAGCAAACAGCGACAAGCCCGCGGACGGTTAAAGTCCTGCGGCCTGTATACATTATCCGAGTGTCTTATACCATCTGGCGGCTATGATGATCAATATTAAAGAGGACCGTTAACCTGTGCCGGACATTTCCTTGTTCCCTCAACCAACTTCACTTAATTTGTCTAGCACATCCGTGTTCACTAGATCATGCGACTCACCTGCTTCGCAAGCATACTCACAAATCACGCCACACAATCGTGGCTCAGTTGACTACACAGATCACTAGATTACGAAACTCGTCTTTCTTTTACACTTACAAACCACGCCACGCAAGTGACATTGACTGTCTACCGTCTGGTAGGTGTAGCAACAAGTCATGTACTGACACTCACGAACACGCAGACGTACCTACTGATAGGAAGACATAACAGGCACGACATTCTCGCGCGCACGCAGGGAGTCAGCCAAACACCTAAAGTCCACGGACAATTATGGAACACGTGTAGCAGCTATATTGCAAAGAAAACACGTTCCCGCCATCCGGACTTTCACCCAGGAACTCTCACGAGTTGTCCACAAAAGACAACTCACCTTTTGACTTATTCCATTGGTCGCACTGTATTTATTTTATCACGGAGCAACTATTAACTGTAAACTACTATCTACCATAGTAAAAACCGTTAATAGTGCACACAACTTGAGTTACATTATGACTATCAATTAGCATAACCTGTGCACTAATGAACCGTCATGTGAAAACAGCCTCGTGGAATCGTTGGAGTTCACAGGTGCAGGATATCTGTTTGTCACTTGCCTATTAGTCAAATGCATCAAGTCCTGGTTATATTATTCGTCCATGTGTCTAAGTCACCATGCGGAACAAACTTTGACGAGGATGTGGATTGCATTTGGGCAAAATACCGGTTTTCGCCCAGATGCAGGCTTTTAAGCCTTGGGTTTCGTGAGAAGCGCATTGGTGACGATTCCTAATAAGGATGGGACAGCTCCAGCATTAAACGAAATATCCACTGAAAATTTCTACATCGCTTCACACTACTAACAACCATTTGAAGAGGACGGGTCAACCAACTGTGCCAAACATCAAATCCTAGTAAGAACGCAGCCGATTATGATAAGCTAACCGGAATAAGATTGTACGGGGACCTGGACTAATAAACGAAGCTGTTTGGGTGCCGTATGGGAACTATAGACGACAAAATTTGCAGAAGACTCCACTCTTGGTGAGCAACTCTACGGACTCATGTGTACAAACCCCGTGATGGAACAAATGAATTAAATATGATGAGTGAAATGACACAGTATGAACAACGGTGCATAATGCAGGATGAAACCGAGTCCAAGAGCAGGCCTGACAATAACCATATTTTGAAAGCATAAAATGCCACTTGGGTGCTAATGTTTGTCCAATGAGAACAGATTGAGACATCGCGCTAAGAACAAATTCTACAGAGAATAGGAGGGGCGACGCACTCTTCATTTGCCTACCTCGATGTCATCCCATTAACAGGTGAAGGTTTCGCATGAGGTTACATAGCAAGACTAACCGAAGTCAGCCTATGTTTGCCTAATTGTTGCGAACGGCCTGATAACCACGACACCTAAACTTCTGTTCATTCACGAACGGCAGATTATCCCTGTCCATTAGAATATCAAGCTAAAATACGCTTTAATAGGTTTCCACAGAAGTAAAAGTGTAAAAAAGCATCACATTCTGAAACCACAAAAAACGACTAAATTAAACGAGAACTTTTGGCAGTCGAGAAAGCTGGATCTTTGTCTGGTGGACTGTGTTTACGTTCAGCTGTGCGTAAGGAACCCTGCAAAACAAGCTTGGGTGGGGAAGTAAGAAGTTCTTGGAGTAGGAACGGGTGTTCAAAGTGCAGTACAAATTTAGATGAAGTTGATTCTGTGAGCAAGGCATCTGCGGCAATGAGCATGGCGTGGGTGCAGGTCAGAGGCCACCGATTCAGATGCAATTCCATCGTGGTACCCTTTCGGCTCATTTTAGAACCAATAAAAGTGCGAAAAAAAGGTAGAAGAATCTGAGAATCGTTTTTCGCCTTGATCCACCAGGAAACATATTCCACGAGAGATGTGTTTTCGGATAAATTCAGAGAATATAGAGAGGGAAGCGACTCCACAATCATAGTGAGTAGCGACTGGTTCTGGATACTCTCGTCACCCGGTTCAACAGTCAGGGTGAACACCGAACAAACACCCAGATGAACCAGATTGGGACAGAGCTGTGAGAGCCTTTCCGAGAGAAGTTTGAGCCGGGATGCCAGTTTGGAACACACAGGGGGACCCCCGAACAGACGGTAACAATGACTCAGATCTAAGTGAGTCAGTGACGTGCCCTCAAGAAACCGAAGGAGGTGACGATCCGCAAACCAACCACATCCCGTTAAATCCAGATGGTTCAAATTGGTCGAACGTTGGCGAAACTCTAGGGAATGATCATCGCTTTATAAGAGAAAAACGAAAGGAATATGAATTGGAAGGCCTGTAGAAGGGTTGGGAAACAGAAATGATCAAAATTATGGCTAAAACAGGAAAACAATGAAGTTTTCAGGACTTTTCCATCCGTGTACGGAAAATTCTAGTAAATCGCAGAGATCTGCTAAGACCACACTACTAGATCAAATAAGCAACGAAAGCTGTTACTCTTTCCCCTGATGAATCCACGCCCACGAAATATGCGAATGAGCTTCCGTTACTCGTCCCTCTAACTTTTACTTTCAAACACACGAAAATAAACAGTCTGCCTGGGTGGTCACGGAGTACGAAATGGAAGTTACAACCAAAGTAAGAAAGTGTGAGAGGATCTGTCCCCTGAACGTGATTTTTTGCGAACCAAATTACTACTGCGTAGAAGGCTACAGGCAGAAGTATGCTGCGGGGCTGGACAGCTTGATGCACGATGGAGTTGCCTGTTATCACTCAAACCTTTTCCTTATTCTTGGTTCTCGCAACTAGTAACCCCTGAGTCTCCACACTGTTCAAGGGTATTGAGTAGGTTGCGTCCATCTAACGCTAGGGAGGGATGCCCTTGGTGGCTGTCCAGTTAGGCATAGATCGATCACAATCCCCTCGTCTTGTTACAAAAATTCACGTTTGGAAATTTTCCTGAGTTGGCTGCGCAGCAATATCACAGTGATCTTCACGTTGGCGAAATCACACAGGAATATTGTGCAATATCTACACACCAACAGCTGATTGGATACGATAGTCAATCATCATCTCTTGCCATGAAACACCTTTCACTCTAGTCGCTGGGACCAGCAGCACTTCAAGACGTCATGACAAGCCTTATACCATATTGAAAAAAAAAATCGTTCAGCGGTACCACCCTTTCGGTGCCTAACTGCCATGCCGCCCGAAGGAAGCACGAGGGCTGAGATACTGTCAAGTTGCCCAAGCCTAGACAGGGGAAGTTGAGAGGCAGAGGTGGGGTTCGAACCACGGACCTTCCGGTCAGTAAATTCGCGCTCTAACCACTTGAGCCATCTCACGCCCTATACCATATTGGTAACAACGCTGTCCCAAAGGGACGGCCAATTGCCAATTCGAAAACCCATATGCCAACTGATGATCCAATTAGTCTTTTCCGCACTAAGCGGCAGCCTCTGTATACCTCTGAGGACAACCACATCGTGCGCGAAGTTCTACCAATACAATCAAGCAGAGCGTACAACCAAAGGATACTGGACTCAAACAGCCATGTTCAAGATCAACCAATCTGTCAGAGATGTAATTCCGCATCCAAATGGTACAATCCGGATATGACAACAGTCGGCCAACCAAGAAATAAAACGAATCCTTGGTCGGTTGTGCTTACCAATGTTTCACGACCAGATGGTTGACTTTCAGCGTGCGTAAGCATCGTGGCAAAGCCAATGCGATTGGCCAAAAACTTTCCAGCCGTCCATGACTTATGCAGAACCGTTGTAACTGAGGGCAACTATTGATAATTGAGATCAAAGGTGTCTGGATCGAAGGTGAATGGCCAACTAAAACATATGGCCTGACGTCAAAATAATCCTACGGCATAACACCAGGGCACGCGTTGTTGGACCAATTAATTTACGACGTAGCAGGTACTTCAAGCTGTAGTTAGACATCTTGAGGTTACTCAGGTTCACACAATTCCACAGGGAGGGTGCTCGCGAAATGGTATTCCATCTTCGACTCACCCTAGAAAGGAAAATTACTCTCCATACTAGGTCGACTTACCGAGAAACAGAACGTATAAGGTCATCGTGTCCGAGAAAGCTGAAAATTCGGAGTAGCAGGTCATCTGGGAGATTTTCAATGTCGGAAAAAAACTGAATTGTTCTCATTGGATCGCGAATCGGTCAAGGCTTGGTGAAACAATTGAAGAACATTGGTGTAGATTGATCGCAAGATGGCAGCAACATCAAACAGGACAGACCGGAAAGTAAGACTGGTAAAACGCGAGAAAAAGCGGTGCACAAGAGCATGAGTTTCCGTATCCGTATTTGAAAATTAATGAATAGAATTGAATATGTAGGCTATAGGAAGGAGGATTCGAAAGTGAGTTGGCGACTCCAAAATGCCACCCTAGGCCATTCTTATTAAGCAGAAAGACTTCCTCTTTGTCAAATCCCGGTTTATTGAGGGCTTTAGTGAAGCAAGAGATTTTAAAATTTTGATGCTGTTGGTGAGGAAAAAGCCTCATCTTCCATATTGTACGGGTCAGAAACCTGATAGCTGCGAACGGAGGACGTCAAGAAACTCTCAAAGTTTGACTATCGATGTCTTGACAGCATTGCCCGAGTCTGGTGGGAAAGCCGGATCAGTAATACTCAAGTACCTCTCTTCACTAATGTAAGCAGTGAGACCTGGGCACTACACAGTCACCGTGTTCGGACTCTGGACCATGTTCACTTGCACCGTTTGCACAAAATCTATCGGACCAAACATCGAAGTCTTCCGAACAACAATCACTGTTCGAATTAATGCAGGCTGGTGTGGCAGCAATTAAAAAATAGCAGAAACTCGCATCCAGAAACAACTTGTCTAAGGTCACAATAGATGAATTGATCACAAATCATACGTTGCGCTGGCTTGGTTACGTGCTAGGTATAACAGTCGGTCGAATTCCCTGAACAGCCCTTTAGCAAAATTACGCGAAGGATGAAAACGAGCCAGGGAAGGTCAACTAATGACTTGGCAGCGAAGTACGTAGGCCATTACGAGCAAACTCAGCTGCGCTGATAATTTCCGTCTCTCTAGATGGGGAGTACGAGACGGGATACATCAACGGTTAGAGAGATTGTCAGATATGGTCCAGTGACGCGCAAGCATCCAGCTATTACCTTCAATGCATACCTATCCCTCCCGATCTCCTCAACGAAAATTCCACCCCTGTATTGTCGCCTCATTTACGTCAACTACCGCCACACCTCCTCAAATCATTGGCGAATGAAACTGCGGCAGCAATAATCACTGCACGGCAAGTACTCGGTTTTTACAGCAGAATTCAATTAGACTATTGTTTACTGGAGTCCAATCCAGTAAGGCACCTTCAACCTTGGCGCTGAGTGCAAGTCCCACACTGTAGATACCACGAGCCATTACGTCAAGATCACTGGATGCCCGAAAGTGGAATGTGGAACATCTGGGCTCGTCCTAAGCGATTTGAAGTGCAAGACCGAAATGGAGTTTTGTATGCGTGTTTCGGAGACACAACGTACATCAACAGATAGGGAGAGCAAGGTTTCAGCAAGAGATGCCTGTTGCCTAATTTGACATATAGGACATTAGAGGCTGCAACGTGGATCAGATCTTTTAGGGATGGTAGGTGATTATTTTGGTTTGTTTTTCTGGGCGACGTTTTAAAGACGGAACACTGGTTAAGGGACTGGCAGATGGGCTGGTGGCAGGGTATCGTTCGACGGGTGGGGAAGGGGTGCGAGGGAAGACCGGTGAGCGAACAGCTGCAAGGGAGATTGATACTTCCCGGTTGCCCAAGTCGAAGAAGGGGGTTTGGTTGAGGTACCCCGCCTTCAGTCTTCGACTCAAAAGTTTGACCCACAAGGTAGTGAGTGGGAGGAGGTAGAGTTTTGTTCGGGGACACTGTCCCTAGCCTGACACTAAAGTCTGGACCGCGAGACAGCGGTATTTAGGGTTTTCTTTGGGGAAGCTGCCCGGAGACAATGACTCAACAGTCTGACCCACTTGGCTGCAGAGAGCCGGCCTAGCCCGAGGACGCAGAGAGTAAGGTATTACTGCCTCACTTATAATGCGGCTGTGCACGGCAGGTGCCTTTTGGTTTTAAAAGTATTTCGGCCGTACTGAATAGTGCGCCGGCGATCCATTCACCTATTTTCAAAAAAGGGGCTCGTAGTGAGTGTGGTAACCACAGGGGGATCAAACTGACCCTGGTCGACTATTGGCGTCACTTGTGCTTTGTCGCCTTACGGTGGCTCGTGGGGCACTGACTCGAGAGCAACAAGCGGGATTCCGGCCTGGTCCGGTTTGCGTTGACCAAATCTTCACATTCCGTCAGGTGCTAGAACAACGCCGTACGTATAAGCGATCCACAATACTTGAATTCCTGGATTTCCAAGGCGCATTTGATTCGGTTGACCGGTCTGGTCTGCTTGACACGCTTGCCCACCAAGGAATAACCCGGAAGTTTGTGAACACAATACGCTCTTTTTATTCTCAGACTTCTCGACGTGTGAGAGTTTATGGAGAGCTCTCCAAAAGCTTCCGTACACAAAGCGGTGTCCGTCAGGGATGCCTACTCTCTCTATTCCTTTTCAACTTCGTAGTCGATGAGATAATGAGACGAACGTTGGAGGGTCTCCAAAACCCTGGTGTTCAAATAGCCTGTGAAGAAAGCCTATTCGATCTGGAGTATGCAAACGACATCGTTCTCATCTTCGAAGAGGATAAGGCGCAGGGGTTTTTGGATGAACTGACCAAAGTCATCCCGTCCTTTGGTATGCACTTTGCACCCACAAAGTGCAAGGTTATGTTCGTGGACATACAATCACTGAACGCGCCACTGACAATCCAGGGAGAGGTACTGGAAGTTGTGGAGCGTTTTACGTATCTTGGAAGTTGTGACAGATAAGGTGAATGCGCGAATCTGCAAGGCTCGGGTCGCGTTTGCCAATTTGACACACCTATGGCGTCAGAATGGTGTAACCCTGGATCTCAAAGGACGTGTGTATCAAGCTACAGTGCGGGCTGTTTTGTTGTATGGCTGTGAGACTTAGCCTATCAAAGCAGCGGAACTGAGACGTCTTCAGGTGTTTGACAATCGTTGTCTCAGAACCACAGCTCGTGTGGGTTGGTGTCGGAGAGTCCACAACGAGGCAATTAGGAAGCGAGTTTTCGGTTGTGCAACGGGACTTCAATCGAAGAATGTGTCCAACACGAGAATCTGCGGTGGTTCGGACATGTATTACGCATGCCGAATCAATCATCGTTTACCGAAGACAGCGTTGTTGTCCGTGCCCCATTCACAGTTGCACAAGCAGAGTATTGGTGAACCATTTGTTTGGCAGGGTAAAATGAACTCGACTACAAACGGTCCGGATACAGTCGGTGCGAGCCACCCCGCAGGGTGGATTCCGCGTAGTCCCAAGTATGCCTGGTTGGACACGCTGCAACACATGGCTGGTAACCAATCAGTGCCAGTGACCTTCTCATTGTTCTATCCAGATTGCCTAGGTGAATGTTTGGAGGTGTAGGCACCTCGGGTTGATTGTAGCAATTCCCTTCCCCATCCACCTTCATTCTTTTCTTTACAATAAGGCTTTCAAATAAATCATGGTTGTAAGACAGTGAAGCATCGGTGTTGAACACTGATGTCATGCTGTCGATGTTGATGATGATGGTGCAAGATTATTAACATGCAGACGCCTTCTGGAAGGCTATCCAAACAGGTTTCGGCGACAAGTCTGTCCATTGTCTGGAGTTCATCAAAGCAGCTGCGTTACACCTAGATGTTCATAACGATAGCCTGCACTCTGTTGAGTAGTTCCAAAAAATTGCGATAAAAGCTCATAATCTTCGGAACTATTCTGTACAGCTATGCATCCATCACCGAGTGAATGCCCCCATCTGTTCTCAGACACTCATTGCATCCAGTATCATCTAGGGGTCCGTGAAGCCGGCAGCATGCAGTTAGCGATCTAATCATACCTGAAATTTGTCATGTTCTCCAAGGATGCATCTAACTTTCAGCGTGACTGCTGGCTCCTCCTGAAGCAGACCAGTTTCAACTGGGCCTGATTGTCGATAAATGCCGAAACGGAAGATTCGAAGTGTTGCAGTCAAGTACTATTTCAAATCCGCGCCTATAGTTCGACAATGGCAATCTCCATTCGTAATCTATCCTCCGCGCTGAAGTCCGGTCGCGGACGCTGAAAGATCTTCAAAATCCACGCGTTAGAATCGCTGCTTGTGAGAATCTTGTCGATTCGGACTACGCGGAAGACACCGTCTGCATCTTTGAAGGCGAAGGTGAAGCACAAGCCCTGTTGAATAAACTGACCACCACCATACCACCTCTCGGCATTCACCTTGCACTTTCAAAGTGCAAAGTCTGCTTCAGAACGTGCAGTCTCTGAAGGTGTCCATTACACTTCAGGGAGAATCACTGGAGATTATGGAGAGTTGTAGTAGTAGTTGCATTAGCTCTAACAATGAACTCAGTGCACCTTCCGGTCAGCAAATTCGCGCTTCAATCACTGAGTAATCTAAGGCATATTGTTGTACGGTTGCGAGACAATCTCTGCGGACAGATGATGTGAGGTTTTTGATCACCGATGACTATGAAGCGCTGCTGGTGTCGAATGACGTCAACTAATTAGTGACGAGAAGGCACGGAGAACAACACACGTCTGGATAGACGGTGTTTCGGCAAGCGGAGCACATGGCCGAGCCACCTTAGTTGACGGTGCTGGATGTTTTCTGCGATTGAAGTACCCGCTGTGCAACGAAATACCCGTTTTCTAACTACCTAGCTACGAATTCGTTGACATCACCCGAGACCGGCATTGCTTCTGAGACATCGATGGTCAAAAACCTCACATCATCACATGCAACCATTAATTACCAGCGATGTATCGTTTTGACACCACAAGTGACGCTAATCAACAAACGTGATTCGGGCCTTTGAGATTCTTGAACTGACTTCATCAGACACACTTCCATCTGAGCTAATAGATTTACCGAGGTATGTTAGATTCCCCACAACTTCCAGTGATTCCCCCTGAATTGTAAGGGATATGTTCTGAAGCGGACTTTGCACTTTGAAGACGTAAGGTGCCTTCAGAAAGATGGTATGGTGGTTGTCAGTTTATTCAACAGCGTTTATGCTTCTCCGTCTTCAAAGGTGAGGACTTCGTCGTCTGTGTACTCCAGATCGGCAAGGTTCTTGCCAGCAGCAATGTGAACACCGAGGCTTTGAATATTTTCCAGGGTTCAACTCATTAGTTCACCTACGACGAAGCACTAAGTCTCTTCCCTGACCATCTTTATTCTTTTCTTTACAATAAGGCTTTCAAATAAATCATGGTTGTACGGCAGCGAAGCATCGGTGTTGAACACTGACGTCATGCTGTCGATGATGATGATGCTGAACAAGAACAGAGAGAGTGGACATCCTTCTAGGCCCCTATTTTATGTAGGGAACCTTTCAGGGAGTTCACTACACATCGCCACACGTCCAGAAGTATGTGAATATAGGAACCGGGTTATGTCCAAAAACATAGCCCGAGATGGCTCAAGCGGTTAGAGCGCGAATTTACTGACCGGAAGGTCCGTGGTTCGAACCCGACCTCTGCCTCTCGACTTCCCCTGTCTAGGCTTGGGCAACCCGGCAGTATCCCGGCCCTCGTGCTTCCTTTGGGTAGCATGGCAGTTAGGCACCGAAAGGGTGCTGCAGCTGAACGATGTCCAAAAACATTTGGGGCATACCCTACTGAGAATGTGTAGATAACAGCAACCACCAATCGACAGAATCGAAATCACTCTTGAAGTCAAGAACACCAACATTGTGGGGCATCTGTACATGTGGTATTGTTCTAACACCTGAAGGAGTGTGGACATGTGGTCAACGCCGCATCTACCCGTTCGGAATCGCGCTGGACGCTCACAGATCAGGTCAAGGTTCCACATGCCACCGTAAGACGACGAAGAATCAGCGACACCAGAAGTGAAGCTAACACATTTGTGGTTGCTAAATTCACCTCCAGTGCCCTTTAGAAAACGGGCACTATTATGGACTCACTCCAGTTGACTGAGACAGTCACTCACTCTCTCTCTCTCAGATAAACCCAAACAGGCTAGACAGACACGGGTGAGGTGGCGCAGTGGTTACAGCGCAAATTTACTGACCGGAAGGTGCATGGTTTGAACCCGACCTCTGCACATAGACTTCCCCTGTCCAGGCTTGGGCAACCTGGCAGCATCTCAGCCCTCGTGCTTCCTTCGGGTGGCACGGCAGTTAGGCACCGAAAGGGTGCTACAGCTGAACGATTTTATTTCAAGGGAAGTGTGTTCCAGGCTACAGTACGGGAGGTTTTGTTGTATGGCTGTGAGATTTGGCCTGTTCAAACAGCGGAACTGAGACATCTTCAGGTGTTCGCCAATCGTTGCCTCAGGGTTACAAAGAATCCGTAACGAGACAATTAAAAAGCAAGTTTCCGGTTGTGCAATGGGAATTCCCATTAAAAAAATGTGTTCAACACCAGAAGCTGAGTTGTTTAGGCTATGTATGACGTACGCCGAACCGCCGTTTTGCCGAAGAGAGAGAGAGTTGTTATCCGTGCCCGACTCAGAGTGGTGGCCAACCCTTGAGCTGGCAGAGGGGTATGAAGCGGTTTACGAAATGTTTGGGTGCTATCAGTGCTACCCGCCTTCAAGGAAGAAGACCGTGTGACTCCCACTACGCTTGGCTGGAGACCTTGCAAGATATGACTGCTAGTCGATGTCAGTGGCGTTGTTGTCAGTTTCTATCCAGATTGCCTGAATGAGTGTCTGGAGGTGTAGGCACCTCGGAATGATTGTAGTAAGCAAGCACTAATTCTCTTCCCTATTCACCTTTATTCTTTTCCACACAATAAGTCCTTCAAATAGATCGCGATTTTTCGGCAGCGAAGCATCAGTGTTGAATATTGATGCTGCCCATGATGATGATAATGACGATGGGCCTTAGGGGCACTTAGTCTACCTACCTGAGCATTCACATCACCAACAATCACAGCTACGTCTGAGCTTTTAGCCCGTTGTTAAAGAACAGCTATACTGCCATAGAAAGTGTCTTAGCAGATTCGGAGCTACAGTCCGTTGGGGGAAAACCAGATACGAACCTCACTTACTCGAAATTCTTTCAGACAATGCCAAACGATCCGCATAGGCACGACTATCGACAGGTATCCAATAAAGCAGAGACGTTTCTGTTCGATTGCCCGACACAATACTCACCACGGCACATCCAGCTGCAGCGGCCTGTGCATCAAGAGAAGTGCGCAGCCGAAATCTGAAAGACACTGAGTGGGCAGTCAGTTAAGCCACAGCATTTGCGTCCTGTATACTTGTTTCTGACAGACAGCATGCATCAATGCAGATAAAATCTAGCGTGAGCCGACTGTTGTCCTGCTTGCTGTAGTGCACGAAAATTAAAGGAAGCTAAATAAACCGGCTTTCGGGGTTCGAAAACGACCGTAAAGTTCGTCTAATTTCATATATATATATATATATATATATATATATATATAATATATATAAATATAGGGTATCCCTAGTGTGAAATGTCAAAGAGGTGCCTACACCTCCAACCGCTCAATCAGACAATCTGGAAAGAAACTGACAGCATGAACGCCACTGACATCGATTAGCCGCCATTTCTTGCAACGTCTCCAGCCAAGCACAGGCGGGGTCACGGGGACCCCATCCTGGAAGGCGTACAACACCAACAACACCCAAACTCTTCGTGATCTCTTTCACGCCTTTCTGCCAAGTCATGCGCTGTCCACCTCGCGGTTTGCGCCATTCTGAAGGAGGCACGGGAACAACACTCGTCTCGGTAGACGGTGTTTCGGCATGCGTAGCACATGACCGAGCCATCGTAGTCGGTGGTGCTGGATTTCCCAATTGAAGTACCTGCAGCACAACCAAATACCCGTTTTCTAATCACCTCGTTACTAACACGCTGACGCCATCCAAAACCAGCCACGCTTCTGAGGCATCGGTGGTCGAAAACCTGGAGACGCCTCACATCATCTGTTTCGCACCCATACAACACAGCCCTTACTGTAGCCTGGTACACACGACCCTTAAGATCTAGTGAGATGCCTTTTTGACGCCACAAGTGACGCAAATTAGCAAACGTGATTCGAGCCTTTGAGCTTGCACTGACTTCATCAGACACACTTCCGTCAGAGCTAATACAACTACCGAGGTATGTAAAGTTTTCCACAATCTCCAGTGATTCTCCTTGAATTTTAAGGGATATGTCCGGAGACTGCACGTTCTGAAGCATGACTTTGCACTTTGAAGGTGCAAGGCGCATGCCAAAAGATGGTATGATGGTGGTCAGTCTATTCAACAGGGCTTGTGCTTCACTTTCGTCTTCAAAGATGAGGGCGATGTCATCTGCGTACTCCAGATCGACAAGGCTCTCACCAGCAACAATTTGAACACCGGGGTTTTGAAGACCTTCCAGCGTTCGCCTCATTATTTCATCAATGACGAAGTTGAACAAGAATGGAGAGAGTGGACATCCTTGTCTGACACCACTTTTTGTAGGGAAGCTTTTGGAGAGCTCGCCATACACTCTCACCCGCCCAGAAGTATGTGAATATAGGGATCGGATTATGTTTACAAACTTCTGGGGCATACCCTGTTGAGCAAGTATATTTAACAGCACTGACCGATCGACAGAATCAAACGCACCCTTGAAGTCAAGGAACACCAAGATTGTGGGTCGTCTGTACATGTGGCGTTGCTCTAACACCTGACGGAGTGAAGATGTGGTCAATGCAGCCTCTACCCGGTCGAAATCCCGCTTGATTCTCACGAGTCAAGGTTTCGCGTGCCATCGTAAGACGACGAAGAATCAGTGACGCCAGAAGCCTTGTCACAACAGGAGTCAAACTAACACCTCTGTGGTTGCTACATTCACTGCGAGTACCCTTTTTGAAAATGGGCACTACTATCGATTCACCCAATTTGTCCCAAATAGGCTAGACAGGCACTGGCTGAGGAGCCCACCGCCATCCTTGAAAAGAGCAGGTGGAAGGTCGTCAGGACCAGCAGCACGATGACGCTTGAGTAGAAATACACTCGGACACTTCTGAGACCGAAGGCGGCTCCATATTTACGGTCCACCTTTCTGTTGAAGGCCAGGATTCTGGATTGGAGGTAGCAGGTGGCCAGCTGAATTGCTGTTCAAGTACTGTGCCCAGCGGTCCAAACGTTCTGCTTTGCTGCATATCAGGGAGCCATTTTGGTCTCTGATTATTTCGCTGACAAGAGGTTTTCGAGGACCAGTCGAACGAATCAAATGGAACAGCTTGCGCACGTTTCCAGCATTCTTTGCATCTTCCATTTCTTCGGCCTTTCGGGTCCACCAAGCTTCTCGGTCTGCACGGACACTCAGTTTCACCTGGCGTCGGATGATGCGTCGGGTGGAGTTGTGGTGGCGGCCAGGGGAATCTGTCGCCGGGTCTCCAGCAAAGACACGGTCCTATCAGAGATCCAATGTTTGGATGAGGTTGGCTGGGTTGTACCGCAAACAGACGTTCCGACCTTGAGTAGCGCTTTGGATATCTTTTCCCAGTGGCCGTTTATATCCGACACCGTACCGTCCGGCAGGCATTCGAGCTGGTTTTGATAGTTTCGTTTGACTTCTGGATCCACTAGCTTCTCAATGGCTAAGCGAGGTGTGCGCGTTTTGCGTACACCTGAAAGCGCAATGAAAAGCAGCAGCGTACAAGTGCATGGTCAGTCCACGCTGGTGTTCCAGAAGGAGCGGCAGTGATCGACCCTCGCCACCGATAACTGACGGCGATGTGGTCTATTTGGGTTCGTCGCTGGTTTGTTGGTGGGCACCACGTTGTCAAGCGATTTCCGCTGTTCCGGAAATTCGTACTGCAAAGGAACAGTCTGTGATCGGCACACATCTGAAGTAAGCGGTCTCCGTTGTCCGTGCGTCTCGTGTCCAAACCAAGACGACCACCCAATCGGGCCTCAGCAGCATCATCATCATCATCAAAGACAGCAACATCAGTGTTGACACTGAGGCTTCTACTCGTACAACCATAGGAAGTTCATCTAGTTTCATATGCAGATATATATATACAATTATATATAAAAGCCCTAGAGTGAAAGAAGAGAAAAAGAGTGGATGAGGGAGGGGACCTAGTGCTGGCCTATGTCAAGCATTCTGAGGTGCCTACACCTCCAACCGCTCAATCCAGACAATCTGGAAAGGGAACTGACAGCATGAACGCCACTGACAACGATTAGCCGCCATTTCTTGCAACGTCTCCAGCCAAGCACAGGCAGGGTCACGGGACCCCATCCTGCGGAAGGCGTACAACACCAACAACACCCAAACTCTTCGTGATCTCTTTCACGCCTTTTGCCAAGTCATGCGCTGTCCACCTCGCGGTTTGCGCCAGTCTGAGGCACAGAGAGCAGCACTCGCCTCGAATGGAGCGGTGTTTCGGCATACGTAGTACATGACCGAGCCATCTTAGTCGAGTGGTGCTGGATGATTTCCCCAATTGATGTACCTGCAGCACAACCAATCGAGCCTCAGCAGCTCTCCAGTCTACCCACCTGGGCGTTCATATCACCAGCAACCACAACGATATCTGAAGTTTTAGCCCGCCGTAGAAGGGCACCTGAAGAATCATAGAAACTGTCCTTGGCAGATTCAGAGCTACAGTCGCTTCCGCTCGTCCGCTCAATACAATACCCACCCCAGCATATCCATCTGCAGCAACCACTGCATCACCAGGTGCGCAGCTGGAACCTGGAAGAGCAGGGGCAGTCAGTTCGATCACAACCTGCGTCCTTGTTTCTGACAGACAACATACATCAATGCAGAGAATCCAGTACCAGCAAGAACCTGTTGACCTGCTTGTTCAGTGTGCGAACACTGAAGGTGGCTAAATAGATAGGCTTTCGGGGTTTGAAAACGACTTCGAAGTGTTTAGGGATGTAACTGAACCCGGACGTACACAATCTGCAGTTAAGTGTGATGCAGGGCGGGCAAACCGGTCAGTCATAGAGCTGGGACCTGCAGAGAAAGTATTTAAATTTGGGCGGGGGCGTGGAAGACGGAAAACGTGAAAGTGTAAGAAGGGAGGCGTCAGCAGTAGCATGTTTTTCGCTTACCCACCCTGCTGTATGCAGCAAGTAAGGCGACCCGGCTGATGGCACCACGCAACGGCCGATGTGCCATGAAAGTACTGTTATTTGTGAATGTCATGAGTGTGTGCGAGGACTGGGATACTGCCAGGGCGTCCATACCTAGACAGGAGGACGATTAAGGTCTTCAACCAAAGCCTTTGGCTCAAACGTCTACCGCAAGGCAGCGGTGTTTGGCGAAAAATGCAAGCGCATTACCGTTTTTATCGAACAAGTCGCCATACATGTTACAATCCCCAACTTTGAGGGCCGGGAGAATGTGTTCGCTAGACCTCTAACCATTGACCAACCAGGTACGAAAGACTGTGAGTGTCTCACGAACACCACCCCGTATAGCTCAGTGGGTGACGGAAGCACACAAACAGTCACACCACGGTAAGGTCCAGTCTCTTCGTGGCGGAGGACGTACAGAAGCTGCAGCCGGGTGTGATGCATGGTGAACAAAGCGCTCAGCCTAAGTGCTGTGACCTGCGGGTGAGATAGGGGGGAAGAGGGAAAAAGTGAAAGTGTAAGAAGAGAAGCGCCAGCAGTAGTATGTCTTCGCTTACCCACCCTGCTGTACGTAGCACGAAAGGCTGGTGGCACCACGCGACGGCTGATGTGGCATGGTGGGTTGGGATACTGCCAGGGCACCCACATTAAGACAGGAGGACGATTGGGGTCCTCGGCCAAAGCCTTCGTCTAAAAAGGCCCGGCCGCAAGGCAGCGGTGTTTGGCGAAAAATGCAAGCGCATTACCGTTTTTATCGAACAAGTCGCCATACATGTTACAATCCCCAACTTTGAGGGCCGGGAGAATGTGTTCGCTAGACCTCTAACCATTGACCAACCAGGTACGAAAGACTGTGAGTGTCTCACGAACACCACCCCGTATAGCTCAGTGGGTGACGGAAGCACACAAACAGTCACACCACGGTAAGGTCGAATCTCTTCGGTCACCTGTTGCATGCATCAGCTAAAATAATTATGCAAATACCCAAGGTTTCTCGCTTTCTCCATTCCATCAGCTTCCTGGACCCACCAAGCTTCTTGATCCGCGTAGATGCTTTTTTTCAATCAAAGTTTGACAGTTCGTCCAGTTGCAACTTACAATCGACTAGGAGGAAGACGTGTCAGTGCTTCGAAAGATTTTGCATGTTTCATGAGACTTAGCGCTTAGATCTAGTTGATCGCGCCGTTCCACGAGCTCAACGTGAGGCACCTTGCAGGGTCCCGGGAAGCAGTTTCCAGTGAGAGCCAAAAACGGAAGACTTCTTGGCCGATAGGGCCTTCAACAAGTGGCTCTGATTGACTTGTTCCATATCAAAGTCCGACAGCTTCTCAATGGTCAGGCGAGATACGCGTATCTTGCGAACCCCTGAAAAGCGCATCGGCGAGCAGCAACAACTAAGCGCGTGGTCTGAATCAACCTAAATGTTCCAAAACGAAAGAGAATCAGTAATCGACCCAAGCTACCTACGGCTAATGGCAAAATGATCTATCCGTCATCACCCCCATCATCACTGGCAGAAACGCTGATAATTCACCACTGTATAGCCATGTTGACTAATTAAAGCGTCTAACTCGTGTTTGTACAGGGGCAGGGATACTTCCAGGGTGCCAAGGCCTAGACAAGACAATTAGGGTCTTCAATAAAAGCACTTAGCTCAAAAGCCTAAACCCAAACTGCATGGCTAGTGTAAGACCATTGACGTCTCCATGGACGGGGAGCCCGAAACGGGACAAATCAACCATTAGAGACAGTCAGACATTGCTCAGTCGCGCTCTCAATGGCGCTCGTGTACCCAAACTACTGCCTTCAATACACAGCATTCCTCCCAATCTCCATAGATGACTTTGTATCTTCGCATCAGTTATATCAGCTACCGCTTCCAATGCGCAGCTACCTACCCCATCTCCTCAAATCGCCGGTGATCGGAACTGTGGCAGCTGGAAGCACTGTTAGGCAAGCACGTGGATCTTACAGCTGATGATGATTATGACATGTTTAAGGAGCAATTCGTCACACGTGCTCCAACCTCCAACCTGGAAGACTAGTAGACTGTCAGTCGAACCGCTACCTATTGACGAAACCGGTATGAGACCCTGTGAGTTTCACACGTGCACTATCACGTGCACACGTGTATTTCAGTGGGTTACGGTTTAAAAAAACGGTCATGCCGTTGTAAGGTCCGATTACTTCGTCTCCAATATCTGGATACAGGGCTATCACTCTGTCGTGGTGGTCGGGCGTCACTGCTGCCACCACCGTGTAGACGTTACTTGTGGGAATCCAACTCCTTATGATTCAAAACACGCCAAGAATTTCAATGACAGCAGTCCTGCAAGGAGCAACGGGTATCCGTGCGGCGATTTATCACAGTAGGATAGAATCCAGAGGTAAAGTCGTACAGTCCACCGTGTGAGAAGTGTGATTAATGTGAGGTATTTCACCCAGGTGATCAACGTTTCCCAAAAATGCCCAGCTAAGATGGCCCAAAACTTTAGGAAATAAACCAGCACGGTGGTATAAGGATGGTTTTCAGGACGACTATGAAATGTGAAAGCTATGCGCATGGCTTTCAAAACCATTCGTCCAGTCACCAGTACAACCCGGTGAACACTTAATATGGCCACGACCAGCAGCTCTTGAGGCCAGAAAAATATACCAGAAACAAAGGACGCAGACGATGGCGGGGGTAGACCCGTGAAAATACCGAAGAGTGAAGAGCCAAGGAGTGACGAAGAACACTGTTAGATAGCGAGGGTCCTGGAGATAGAAGCTTCCTCAGCGGGGAAAGACAAGGCCGTAAGTTAGAAGAGGGCAAAAATCCACGAAAATTCAGCACATGTGTATTCACAGAGACGTTTTCTTGAACAATGGACTGGATACTTTGGAGGAGAGTTCCGGGGCAGCATGATTCAATGGTTAGAGCGCAAATTTACTGGCCAGAATATCCGTGGTTTGAACCCGACCTCTGCATTGCGACTTACCCTGTCCAGGCTTTGGAAACGTGGCAGTATTCCAGTCCTCGTGCTTCCCTCCGGTGGCATGGCAGTTAGGCACCGAAAGGGTGCTACAGCTGGACAGTTTTTCTGGCTGCCTCCCCATCAACACAATCCATCTGAGGATCTCGTGAATCTGAGTGGAACCTCAGCACTAGGTCTCCATCGGTAACAGAAATCCAGCGCAAATTTTGATCGCTTCAACGCAAAAAAGCACCTGGTCTGTACGGCCTGTACACCTCGAAGGCGGTGAACCCGCCGGTGATCGGAACTGTGGCAGCTGGAAGCACTGTTAGGCAAGCACGTGGATCTTACAGCTGATGATGATTATGACATGTTTAAGGAGCAATTCGTCACACGTGCTCCAACCTCCAACCTGGAAGACTAGTAGACTGTCAGTCGAACCGCTACCTATTGACGAAACCGGTATGAGACCCTGTGAGTTTCACACGTGCACTATCACGTGCACACGTGTATTTCAGTGGGTTACGGTTTAAAAAAACGGTCATGCCGTTGTAAGGTCCGATTACTTCGTCTCCAATATCTGGATACAGGGCTATCACTCTGTCGTGGTGGTCGGGCGTCACTGCTGCCACCACCGTGTAGACGTTACTTGTGGGAATCCAACTCCTTATGATTCAAAACACGCCAAGAATTTCAATGACAGCAGTCCTGCAAGGAGCAACGGGTATCCGTGCGGCGATTTATCACAGTAGGATAGAATCCAGAGGTAAAGTCGTACAGTCCACCGTGTGAGAAGTGTGATTAATGTGAGGTATTTCACCCAGGTGATCAACGTTTCCCAAAAATGCCCAGCTAAGATGGCCCAAAACTTTAGGAAATAAACCAGCACGGTGGTATAAGGATGGTTTTCAGGACGACTATGAAATGTGAAAGCTATGCGCATGGCTTTCAAAACCATTCGTCCAGTCACCAGTACAACCCGGTGAACACTTAATATGGCCACGACCAGCAGCTCTTGAGGCCAGAAAAATATACCAGAAACAAAGGACGCAGACGATGGCGGGGGTAGACCCGTGAAAATACCGAAGAGTGAAGAGCCAAGGAGTGACGAAGAACACTGTTAGATAGCGAGGGTCCTGGAGATAGAAGCTTCCTCAGCGGGGAAAGACAAGGCCGTAAGTTAGAAGAGGGCAAAAATCCACGAAAATTCAGCACATGTGTATTCACAGAGACGTTTTCTTGAACAATGGACTGGATACTTTGGAGGAGAGTTCCGGGGCAGCATGATTCAATGGTTAGAGCGCAAATTTACTGGCCAGAATATCCGTGGTTTGAACCCGACCTCTGCATTGCGACTTACCCTGTCCAGGCTTTGGAAACGTGGCAGTATTCCAGTCCTCGTGCTTCCCTCCGGTGGCATGGCAGTTAGGCACCGAAAGGGTGCTACAGCTGGACAGTTTTTCTGGCTGCCTCCCCATCAACACAATCCATCTGAGGATCTCGTGAATCTGAGTGGAACCTCAGCACTAGGTCTCCATCGGTAACAGAAATCCAGCGCAAATTTTGATCGCTTCAACGCAAAAAAGCACCTGGTCTGTACGGCCTGTACACCTCGAAGGCGGTGAACCCATCACAACTAGCCTGACAATCCTACTGTTAAAGAACACCTACAGGATAGTGCTTCGACGGCTTTGGCGTTCAAATATCACCATGGCCTCATAAGTGTCCTGTGCTCTTATCCAATGCAGCCGTTATCCAATCCATACAGAGGCAAGCAAACAGCCATCTATTTTCAGGCCAGTAGCACAGCGTCTCAAACGCTGAGCCGTCCTTCGCGGATCATACCCCTCAAGAGTTCAAGCTATTTCAAATAAACTAAGGGATTCTGATGCACGTCTGGGCATGAAGTTAATGTCTACATAGTGAAAAGACAAGACGGTTGGGTAGGGTTAAACTCAAACCTAGTGTTTCCATATGAAGCGAGAAGTATCGCGGATAAAATCCCCGGTCTAGACAACCGCGAGGGGCTCATTTGAACCACTGAAAGAAGGTTACTACCTCTGTAGCGTGGGCGAGTCGACGCAATACGCTGTAAGGCAACGGGTACACCGGGTTAGTTCAGACACAACAGCACGTGGAGGCACAGCAAGCACGACGCACGGATAGGAAAGCAGAACGACCGCGTTGCAAACAC